>CM023487.1:68989486-69433475 GCA_013339685.2 Hyalomma asiaticum | reverse complement strand
TATGCAGTTCGGCCGCCCACTTTCAATAGCGATATTACGATATTGCATGCAAAAATAAAAATTGAACACTGTAAGACACTCCTTGCGGTCAGGCGTAGTACGTGCGATTGCACAGAGTAAAAAGATGTCATGCAATAAAACATAGTGACATTGTTAAAATGGAGGCGACCAGGCTGGGCCGGGCGGGCGGCGGAAGGAGAGAGGAGAGCAAGGGGCTACGCTATGCTTAATACAAGACTACAGTAATTCGCAACTCCAGAAAATGTGGTTCATCTGGCAACATTGCTCAGATAAACAAGGATGGCTACTACATACAAGGTCACGGCCGCCCTTTCGCTTAGCGCTCTGCTAAAGTTTCTTGATTGCGTGTTCGAATCACGATGCTTCGTCGAATGCGAAAGGGTTCTTGCTGCCTAACATCTTATATTAATCGGTCTAAAGGATTTGAGCGGCGAAACAGCGGAAATAATTGCGCTGTGCGTTCAAACATCGCACTTGTTCTGAGACCCGCATCAGATTTTCTTAAGGATAAAGAGGCTTTCCAGCGAGCCTGAAGCTGAACAAGGCAGGTGTTCATGCGTAGCAGGCCTCTCCGAAAGATGCAAGCACTTGTACGCGGCGTTGCTCCATTGATTAGAAATGCGTCACTTATAAACGTGTTAAAAGAGTGCAGTTCTATGTGCGGTGCTGGAAGACAAACTTAGAGGCGCGGTGAACAGGTCGACGGCTGAAAAGTTGGAACGAGCGCAATAAATCCTGAATTGCGACTAGATGAACTCGAAATGCAAACGCGCTACGTTAAACGATTACACATTACCTCCATAACCACGAAACAAATTACGAGGCGCAGCCCGCGCACGGGACGAAGAAGGCGAACGAAAGCAAGAGCTCGCTTTATATCTACTTACTACAATGCATGCGGGCAAAAGTGCGTCAGGAATAATGTTACCGCGGTTCAAGTTGAGCATAGACGCTCAGAAAACGTTACCAGATATACACGTATAAACGATGTCGCTATTTTGTTCACGCGCTTGCCTAAACTAAACTACACTCCGGCTCTTCGAAAAGCGCGCATAATAAACGCGCGCACACACAACCTGTGGACTCACCGGAGAGGAAGAAATCGTCGCGAGTGAAGTGACTGGACCAAACTAGCGTAGTTCCCGTCACCTTCTTGCCGATGCGCAAGTCCCGAATCCATGTTGCCCTGCGCGAAGCGTCGTCTGCTTCTTTGGGGAACCGATGAAACGACGAGTTGCTGTCTTTGCATAGCGATGACACGCACTGACGCACACAGCAAAAGTCTTAATTTTGATGATTCTTTCTTTTTCGGGCTGCTCGAGGCGCAATGGCGTCGATTAAGGAACTATAGAGCTGTTTTACAGCGCATGGTAATGCGATAACATGGCGCGTTTCGAGGTCGACCTTGGATTGGCTGGTTCCAGGAGCGTCCGCTAGGTGGCGAGCATTCCGATGGAATCGCGGATAGCACAGCGGCACGCCACCGAAGCGCAATGGGCTGATGTAACGGTACGTACATGTTTCTCTGAATTTCTTACCCTCAACGCGTTGCAGAAAGTCTACAAAACTAAGCAACTGCGCAGGAATTTCACGCTAGGGCACATCGTAATGGTCGGCCGGTACTTTCTTATTTTATTTATTTATTTACTTATTCTTACATACTGCCCCGCCACGGTGGTCTAGTGGCTAAGGTACTCGGCTGCTGATCCGAGGGTCGCGGGATCGAATCCCGGCCGCGGCGGCTGCATTTCGATGGAGGCGAAATGTTGAGGCCCGTGTGCTGTGCGATGTCAGTGCACGTTAAAGAACCCCAGGTGGTCGAAATTTCCGGAGCCCTCCACTACGGCGTCTCTCATAATCAGAACTGGTTTTGGGACGTAAAACCCCACAAAACAACAACATTATTCTTACATACTGTAGCCCAACTTAGCTATCACAGGAGTGGGTTTTACACATTTCTATATATAGATAAAAATTATCCAACACTCTAATACGCATTTCTGTATAGAAAAATCAAGGACATCACTGTAAGAAGCACACTAACAAAAAGAACAAGAATACGAGAGGTGTTATGAAACATGGCTAGGACGTGAACATTGACCTAAGAATTCTTCTAAAGATAAGCATCTGATGGCACCTGGTAACGAATTCCATTTTTCAATAGTGTGCGGAAAGAAGCTGGACTTGAATAGCTTTGCACGTGGTTTAAATGGTGCAAGGTTAAGCTTTTGGCTATTTCAAGTAGGTTGCATTTTAGCAGGATACATATATTTCCTAGTTAATGAGTAGCGTGGAGTATTAACGAGGATACGCAGAAATTTCAGGCATTCGAGATCGCGTCGCTTGGACAGAGGTTGTAAGCCTATAGCTCAGCAAGATGAGGGGAAGGCGAGAAGTTCCAGTCACAGCGACGAAAAATAAAACGGATTGCTTTCTTCTGAACCGATTCCAGTATGTTAATGTACGAAACTTTATGAGGGTGCTACGTTGGGCGGGGCAGGTGTGTTCGAGAATGCGGCGGATGAGCGATTTGCACGTGAGTAAATTGTTTCACGTGGGGCATATTTCAAACTACGATACAAGTATCCCAATTTCTTTAAAGCTTTATTGCATAAAGCATTACTGCATAAAGCAACTCTCTTATAGCTGTTCGCAATTGGCGCGTCGTAAATCGCATCGCAGGAGACGCCTGTAGTTGATATAAAATTACACCATCTCCCGCTAAAGGGAACCATGTGTGGATGCGAAGCAGCGGGGAGATGGTTAGCTTGAGCGGGAGATGGTGTAATTTTATTGAGAGGAAGAATGAGAACGTATAAGAGGAGAGAGAGAGAGCGCTGTGGTTGCATGATGGCCCGAGCGCTTATCGCGGCACTTCACAGGAGAGGGAATGAGGCGCGCGCGCTCCGCAATTTTCATACCGCGGAACTATACCGTGGCGCCTCCAGAGGAGTTGTTGCACCAATCAAATCTCCGCGCGCTCCGCTCCCTAGAGTAGAGGATTCGTAGAGGAGAGAGAGAGGGAGGGGACGCGCATGTGCACTGGCGCGTAGACGCCGCGGGACGGACAGAGCCCCCCCCCCCCGCCATAAGCTGCTTCGCATCAGTTAGTCTAAGGTATGCAGGGTCGGCCTGGTGTTGGTGGTCCAACTGTGCGAATACTTCAAAGCGCAGAACGATTCCCCGTACCGCGGTGTACCATTGCCGAAAACTAGGAACACATGTCGGCTCCGCGAAAAAGAAGCGCAGAAGACCCACGCAGGGAAGAAAGGCGACCCAGCGGGGGCGCTGTCGAAGGGCAGTGCTGCCTCCGCGCTGCAACAAAAGAAAGGAGGTGATAAAGAGTTGAATGGAAAGCGAGCCGCGAGAGGGAGCGAAGCGACGCACGACGTCTGGGGTCAGTCGCAGCTTGACATCCGTATGCGTCCTTTGCGGCCGCTCCGTCAGATGCGACCGGCGAAGGTTTTTGTGCACAGTCGCATTCGGGTCACAATTACGGTTCTCGAAGCGTGCAGGGTTTTAACGACGAAGGTCGTTAAAATGAAACGATGATGACAGGGCGAGATCAAAAATGACACATCGTTAGTGGACAGGGCCGGCAAATATTCTCGCCGCTGTGTGGCGGCTTCTTGAAAGAGACGCGGTGCGCGGGTAGGATAGCTCGAGCAGGGCCTCCAGCGCCGGCGGTCGTCTGGGCTAAGACACAGGCGACAACGTAGGAGAGAGGGAAATGACGTGTGTTGTGCAGTGAACCTATCCCCTCGGGTGTTGTAGATTCTGACGTATGTTTGACCAATGCCGTGTGTGTCATAAAAGTGTTTGCGCGATTGGTTTGCGTGATGCCAACCGCCAAGTGTGATTGGCTTGTTGTGGGACTCTGTCTAACCGAGGATTGAAGTGAGGACGCCTTGGATGTGAGCGAGGAGCGGAGGTTCGGGCTTGGACCCGGGCAGACGCCTGAGTGTGGAACAAAGCTTCTCTTTACCGGCCAACGGCTCTTCCTTCGCGCTACCATCGAGTACTCGAACCATCGAGGGGCGCCGATTCGAACCTTCAAACACCTTCCCTCTTCAGCTAGTGTTGAAGCTAGTGGAGCATAGGGAAAGGTAATCAAACTGCATCTAAAACATGTCGGCTTGGGCAGCGACCTTACGACCTCCGGTTTATGAATCCGGCGGCCTAACCACTCCGCCACTGCGTGCTGTATTTTTTTCTTTTCTTTGTCGTGGTGTTTATTACAAATCGTATGAAACGGCCAGTTAGCTACAATGAGCGCACAATCACTGTCAACAAAGCACTAAACAGCGGCTCTGTGTTCGGAATGCTTTAACACGGGGTATTCTACGCTTGAATAAGTTGGTTGGTTGGTTGGTCCTTGGGTACCTTGGCGCAACCCACTCTGGGGGATCGGCCATGAAACGGAAAAGAGATTTCTATGGAAGAGTACTAACAAAAAAAATACGAAAATTTGTAATACAAATTTGACAATCAAATTTAGGTTAAACGAATAGTTTTCTGCGATGACTGAAGGTATATAATTATAAAAAAAGAACGTGAATGCTATGGAGATTGGTTGTCACGTACTCAGATCATGATTAAAATATATAAAATAAAAAGCTGAGCTGATCAACACCGAATTCTTTTTGTCTCACGAAGAAAATCGCATACGGCCTTGCAAACGTTCCTGTGACTAAATCCGAGAGTAGCCGCACCAAGAGAAAGGACTACCGGAAGAGACAAATTTAAACCCATGTTTCTCAAGGGCAATAAGTAAGCGCTCTGAACGGTGCACGTGCACGCATGGCCACATTACCGCAGCCGGCACAGCTAGTGTGATGTCACGCTTTCCTCCTCCCACCACCACGTACCCATCAGGTTGAGCTGCGCAAAAGATGAAAAAGATGAAAACAATGCGTGTTTGCCAGTACCGCAATAGCTGCCGTCCTCACGAAGACAAGCCCACTTGTCCAAACGATGTAGAACAGGGAACGTCTCTGCAGCAAAACGTTTGCTCCACTGACATTCCCTGTTCTCCACCGTTTTTAAGGACTTGTTCATCAATACAATTAAGCATGAGGCACACCACAGCGGGTTACTCTTAAACATGTTTAACCAGCTGGGTTCCTTAGTGGACGTGCACTCAGTTCACCCTGATTCATTTCTTTGGAATTTATGAGCTTGTTCCTCCCGGCGTACGCATGCGCGTTATTAAGCTGCGTGTCCATTGAACAGAACGCCACGTATGAAGCATTGTCTATGACGAGCCACTGAAGATCATATACGTAGTGGCTTGTGGCGCGAAAACCACATCTTGAAAACGTATACAAAGAAGAAGGAGACTGTCCGTTTTCTATGCCTCTTTCTTCTTTCTGTCCCTTCTCACGATACGGTTTTCCCGCCACGACATACTACGTATATAATGCATAGACACCAACTCGCCCAAGAAATACTTTTGTAGCCACTGAAGGTCAGCCACTGGAGGCGCCGCTGAAGTTTTTGAAGGCAACAGACTTGCACAAGAGACTGCAACAGTGATGTAGTATGTCATGCAGGAGCCACTGACTCTGACAGTGTGCTATACGTGCATTCTTTCTCTCTCTCTCTCTCTCAACTTTCAATCTTCCCCATCCCCTTCCCCTTGTGCAGACGTAGCATACCGGTTGTCTTACACCGGTTAACCTCCCCGCCTTTCCGCCCCGCCACGGCGGTCTAGCGGCTATGGCACTCGGCTGCTGATTCGAAGGTTGCGGGATGGAATCCCGGCCGCGGCGGCTCCATTTCGATGGAGGCGAATTGTTGAGGCCCCTGTGCTGTGCAATGTTAGCGCACATTAAAGAATCCCTGCAGGTGGTCGAAATTTCCGGAGCCCTCCACTACGGCGTCTCTCATAATCACAGCTGCTTTTGGGACGTTAAACCCGACAAATCAATCAATCCCTGCCTTTGCATACCTACTATCTCCTTCCTTCCTTCCTGATCAGCATCTGTGCTGGTACGGTACGTTCGCGCGTGCTGTTTAAAAAAAAGACAGAAACTCGTTCAATCACTCGTCCTCCAGTATAGGTCATACATCTCGGAGCTTTGCGAACGAAGGACGCGTTCACGCACCGCCCGTCATTGTTACGGGCCCGTCGACGACAGGACAATGGCCCGAGGAATGTCAAGGTATACGGGCACATTGGTCGCGTTATCGGTGAGACGAAAAAAAAAATGAAAGCATCCGCTTCTTTGACGAGTGGTCAACCTTGCTGGCCCGATCTCACGGTTCGCGCTGGGAAAACCGTCCGCCCACTACGCCGTGGGAACGGACGCTGCACTTATGCATAAGCATTGCAGTCAAGAAAATGAAAGGACGAGTTTCACGTCTATTTGTTCAAGTTGTCGCTTTCTACTTGATGTAAAGCGAGCGAAAATGGACAGCTCACCAAATGTCGTTGATACGATCTTCCCGAGAAACAGAACAATGGCATGTATAATCCGAGAACCGTAATATCCGAAAGAATTTACATTATACCATGTGGTGTTTGACGGCATTATAAAACCTGTGATCCCTAAAGACGTATAAAACGGGATCATATGAACGAGATTCTCGGTTTCTGAATTTTCACCAAAAATGAAAGTTCTTCATATCAAGCGATCAATCCCAATGTAAAGGAATATTTCGGTTCAAAGTATTAAACGTTCTTTATAAGACTTTGTGTATTTTTAGGCGCCAGCGAATGGGTGCAAAAGAAATCTGAAAATAATGGGGGAGGGGTGTAATTTGCAGGGACGGGAAAATCAAGGGAAAGGGCTTCGAAAAAGACATTTACTTGGGCAACGAAATCACTACTACGTGTATTACTGGGCGGTGTGTGAGCGCTATAGCTTAATATCAAGCGGCAGGATCACATGCGAGCGTTTGCTTATACACCAGGCACGAGTGATATAACTACGAGTAATATAACTACGTTCGTACGAGTAATGTAACTACACATGAATTGCAAAACAAAACTTTAAACAGGCAACGTATGATCACTTTTTCTCTGTGCCATTTGCCTGTGTCTACTAGTTGATACATCGAAACATGAAGGTGCTTCAGTTTAGTCAACTTCATGCATGTGAATGTGAGCCGATGGTGCATCATGTAAATTCATTCTGCATGGAGGTGTAAAATGGCCATGCGCTCGATGACATTGTTAAGACTGGTTAGTATACCTTCAAGGAAGTGTAATTACGAAGGGTTATAATTTATCTCTGCACAAAGAATCAAAGAAAGTGCATCTGTCTTTACTGTTCTGGTAAGCGACGTATCGGCTCTAGCCTGTGATGCTATGCGACCTTCTACCGGCGTCCTAAACAATTAGGCTTCCTGAACGGCGTCTCTTAATCTCAATTTACCAATAAAATCTATCACGTCTTCCCCATACACTCACAATGTGCTTTTTAACCTCGAAACTCTTTGTCTTTGCTCCATGCTTGTTCTCAGCCTACTACAACATGATAGCGATTATGGGAAGGCCAATAAAGAAAGAAAGAATTGCATGGCGAAGCGTTGCCTTAATCTCGAACAACTGCCGACCCCCTACCGCTTGTAACATAGATAGGGTGTGTATGTGTCTGTGCGCTTAGGTCTGCACTTCAATTGCAAGCAACGACAAACGGTATGCCTTTCTTGGTTTAACTGTGTTCTGCTCACATGTTAAATGTCCATTTTAGTTAGTCCTTGATTAACACAGGCTGTGTAAAATTCGAACTCTTCATGCACATACCCGAGTACCACAGGAGGAGCACTGCGGGTATCAGCCACACGTGATCGCAGTGTCGTTAATCGTGACGTTCCTTCCGAGTGTGTGGTGTTAGTGCCACCCCAGTTACTTGCACTGCACTCAAAAAAAAAAAACTTAAATTTGCGGTACCTGCTGGTCTTCACACTTTTGGTCGTGACTGTACATGATAGAAAACGCAGGCGTTAACGCGAAAAAAAAAACAGCGTGCTGTCGTTTTGGAGTATCCCTGCATTCAAGCCATCGCAAAGGTATACCCCACCCCAGAAAGTCGCGTTGCCACGACTTTCGGTGTTATAGGTTAAGCCCGGTTCGGAAATGAAGCTTTCTCCCCAGTGCAGGGTAGCAAACCGGAATCTAATATCTGGTTAACCTCCCTGCCTTTCTCCTCTTTTCTCTCTCTCTCTCTCTCTCGACGACGAAGGTATGTACGTCGTGGAAATGTCGCGAAGCGTGGCAGCGCGAAAACACGAGCTTTATGTTTTCAGA
Source organism: Hyalomma asiaticum (assembly GCA_013339685.2). Lineage (NCBI taxonomy): Eukaryota > Metazoa > Arthropoda > Arachnida > Ixodida > Ixodidae > Hyalomma > Hyalomma asiaticum. The sequence continues at coordinate 69,425,200 of CM023487.1, read as the reverse complement.
AAGAGGCGATGAAGCTTTCTGTTATCTCTCACACGCTCCCATCGCCTCGCAACCCCCTTGCCAAGTCCCCCGCCCCAAGAAAAATAAAAGGAACAAGCTTGCCGACACTTTGAGAAAGAAAGTAGGTGCCCTGTGTGGGCGCTTTGCACGAACATTACACTATGCCGCCATTTTAGGGGCGAAGCTCCTTAAGGTTTGGGTCTGTCCGTCCGTTGTAGTAGCGCGTTACCTACTAGGAACGCGCTACTAGGAGGGCGCGTGTGGGAGGCGCGCCCTCGGCGCGTGATTCCCGGCGCGCGAGCTCTCTCACTTTTCCATCTGCTGTCTTGTGAGAGAGAGAGAGAGACAGACAGAGAGAGCGAAAGGCGCGCGTTGACTATGGAAACGCTCTTTCTTCGATGAACGCGCTACCAGCTCGCAAAAAGGGAGAACGCGCCCTCACCCGCGACAGACAACGTTGGCGCAGGCAGCGTCTTCTAGCGGGTTTCTTGATTGAAAAATACCGACTGCTCGCGCTGGAGAACCGTTCACCGGCCACCTGTATATATATATATATATATATATATATATATATATATATATATATTATGTATATATATATATATATATAATCCAGTAAATGTGTCTGCGGATCCAGACGAATATGAGCAGTTTTGAAGAAACGGACGAACGTGCAAGAACTTTTTTACTTTCAACGTTTCGGCCGGTGGTCCGGCCTTCATCAGGAAATACCTGATGAAGGCCGGACCACCGGCCGAAACGTTGAAAGTAAAAAAGTTCTTGCACGTTCGTCCGTTTCTTCAAAACTGCTTATATATATATATATATATATATATATATATATATATATATATATATATATATATATATATATATATATATGCACTGGATCTTGACTTGCAATGAAGTTCCGGTGGGAGATTTCACTTGTGCGTAGTTGAACCATAAGGATTCGTAGCGTGCGCGTTAACTAAATTAATCCGGAACTCGGCACGATCTACGATGAACATCCGGAGCTTCGCCCACTCATCATCATTCACTCCGCGGATAAGCGTGGATTTTTTTATTTAAAGCAGGCCGTATTCCCACTTTGCGTTTCAGTGGAAAGTGAACATTTTTTTTAAAAAATGCAGATCCCCATGGTGGTATAGTGGTTATGGCTATAGGATGCGGACCCGAAGGTCGCGGGATCGAATCCCGCCCATGGCGGCTGCGTTTCGACGGAAGAAAAGCGTTGAAGCCCGTGTGCTGTGCGATGTCGGTGCACGGTAAAGAACTCCAGCTGGTGTAATTTCCCGGAGCCCTCCGCTATGGCGTCTCTCATAATCAGAGCTCGTTTTGGGACGTAAAACCCCATAAATCAATCAATCAAATAAAAAAGCGGGACCTTTTGCTGGGCTAGTTGATGCATTAGTTTTATTGAAATACTTCTTTTCGGGCAAATTGGCGACTAAGATTACGCGTTTCGTGATAGCACGTTCGTTGTCAGACTGTTTGCTTTGCTGCGCATGTCGGAAAGTTCACCTATCTTTGTAACTTGACCGTCAATGAACAGTTGGTAGCTGGCGCTCGCCTGTCTCATGCAATTTTCTGCTTCTTTCCATGTTTCATTTTGCGCATGAGCGTCTTTGGCAAGTTTTAATAAACTGGGTGCCAAGCTGACACCGGAAGAAAAAGAAGAGATAGGAAATGTGGAAAGAAATTATCATAGAAAATAAGAAAAGCCCACGTGTCTGTGTCCGTTCAGCGCACAGGCAAAAATTACGATCTCCGCAAAAGTGAATGTATGATTTCCGTGTTGTCAGAGTGCAGGTCTGACGTTCGAGTTTGTGTAGTGCAAAAATATGGAAGCATAAATACACACTCCTGTGCCCAAAGCTCTGAGTTCTGTTTTTTTTTTCTTTCTCTTGTATCCGTGTCTGCAAATCCAACCAGAGGTAACGACATGGTGTGGCAGTAGTTTAGACATTCCTGTCTGACGTAAAAGCGCTTCTTCGGCGCTTCTACCAGCGAATAAAATTATCTTTTTCACGCAATAGCTATTCAGGCTTCGATAGCTTAGCGACACAAAATCTCGTAAGCAAAGACTGTTCCAACTCTCAAAGAACGTTAGTCGAACCGTAACCCCAGAAAGCTAAATACCTAACGCCCATTAAAAAAAGAATAATAAAAAAGGAATATAATCGACCATACGTGATCGATACGCAACACCGTTTCAATTAATATGACGGGAAGAAAAGAAAGCCGAGGAACGCGGTACACAGACGGAACAACACTCATACCTCAACGTGCCGCGTGCGACAGCTAACTTCGAAATTAATGAAACCCTAAGGGAGGCTTCTGCACATGACAGGGCAAAAATTGCACGACTGCTCGAGGAACTGGTGTGGGACAAGGGGGCGGTATGGCCGTAGTTTTAATTAAGAGGCATTTTCTCTTATTCCCACTCATTTTCTTCATCTCTCTAGAAGAGTGAGCTATTCAACGTTGGCAAGTGATGCGGAGCTACCGTGATAGCCTTTCAAGATTTAAAAAAAAAGAACACCACGAAATGCCTGAAGTAAGTGTTTAACTAATGGAGTTTTCCTTCTACTTTTCATTACTAGAACGCCTATCTGTTAATACAATTCGTTATTACTCCATCACACGCATTAAGGCAGTTGCTTTCTGAAGTGGGGGGGTGGGGGAGGGGGAGGGGAACAAACGTCTTGCCATTAGCTTAATCATGTCAGTCCTCCTGATTCTGTCGTGTCTCTCCCGATTACCATTACAAAAATGACTGTTGAGTTTTCGTTAAGAAATGGTTGGACAGTTGCTGAGTCAATGGATTTTTCAACTACATTTCAAGTGTCATTGAGTTCCCTCAATGAATACACAAGTAAATTACCATTGGGGCTTTTCAATGATTAGTCCACGTTGAATAACGTACTGTTTAGCTGTTGATTTATTGTTGGCTAGTGGTTGAGCTCAGCATACCTAATTGAGCGCATATCTGGACGGGAGAGGAAACATTTTCACTGCACACATGATATTATGGCCAGTCCTACCGATTTATTTAGCCACGAAGACATGTACGCCTCCACATCTTTTAGCTTTATTTGGCTTTTGTAGTAGCTGGGAAACATTAAAGCAACAAATACTACGGCACACCAATGAACACAGTGCAGCACTGCGTGTGCATGTAATACGTGCATGTAATGACCGCTGCGTGTGCATGTAATACGTAGCATGGTTTTATGACGGCTCTGTGAGTCCGGCCTGAAATCACATCGCGGATGATGCGGCTTCTTTGTGATGCTTGATGGTGAATTTCCATTGCGAAGTTGCCGAGCCCCAATTCACTCAACTCGCCTGCATCCATAGACTTTCAACGTCCTCTGAACTTGCGCAGCAAAATCTCGATCGAATTTCCGTTGCTCCAACGTCCATGACTTTCAATTGAAAAACCGTTGGTTTTTCACTGACCTCTCTATGTACTGTCATGGCCATGAATGTGCTTGAATCTTCAATGAAGTCACTATGGCTAGGACAACGGCTCTGTGAGTCCGGCCTGAAATCTTATCGCGGACGATGCGGCCTCTTTGGATGCGCCTCCCTTAAGAAATCGAGTGTTGAATTTCCATTGCGAATTCGATGAGCTCTAATTGACTCAGCTCGTATGCAGTTGCATATTACTTACAGAAAACTGGCCCATATATGAAATGTTATACACCCAATACATTGGATTTTTGATATACACTGACGTTGAAGGATGGGTTTCTCAATATCAAAGGACCAGTACTTAAAGTTTTCCATACAGGCCAATTTCTGATAACTATTTAAACAATAAATCCAAAACCCTTCGCTGTTCTGAAGCTTATCTGTCCTATTCATTTATATTTCATTTTTATATTTTTTTCTTTCCACTGTCCGCTGGACTCTTTTAATCCCCTCCCCGTCCCTAAACAGAGCAGCATGCCAGCGGTTATATACACGATTGCAAAAATAATTTTTTTTTTCAATAAAGAGCCTCTCTCTGTGACGTTGAACCACCAGACCTCAAACCAAATTTTATTTTTCCGAATACTACTGACATTTTTATTGAAAAGCCAATAATTTTTCATTTATTCTTCAATATACTTTCATGGTCATGTGCCCGAATCCGGCAAAGCCAATTTTGGAGGTGGCCCACACCAACATTTGTGTGCGGTCTCATCCGCAATATTCTGCGCAAGCTCCCCTCGGACCGTCTAACCTTGAAAACTAATGTAACACCGCAGAAGGGCACGCATTTGGGCTGGTTAGTTTATGATTGCAGGAAGACGAAACAGCGCAGGACAACAGGACAGAGAGAGAGAGAGCACAGACACGGGCGCTGATTAACAACCATATGTGTTTATTGCATCAATCGTCGTGCATAAGTACGCCGCCACTATCAATAGGACATGACCCAACAGCTGGATCCTGCGCATGCTGATTTTGTTGGGTCATTTCCTATTGATAGTGGCGGCGTACTTATGCACGACGATTGATGCAATAAACACATATGGTTGTTAATCAGCGCCCGTGTCTGTGCTCTCTCTCTCTGTCCTGTTGTCCTGCGCTGTTTCGTCTACCTGTGATGTGACACACCTTAACTCAGTCTACTACGTTGTTTTTAGCCGGATAATGCGATCCATCGTGGCCACCTGACCACTAATGCGGGTGTTTTGTAATTACACCACATATTATTACATGCTTTTAGATTAACAGGTCCGTGTGCCCTAGTGATAAACATAAAATGAATGTATCGTTGTACCTCCAATATAATTATGAATTGCACAGTTATAAGAAATGTCACCCTTCGCTGAAACTTGGGGGGTTGGAGTTCAGTTTCCATATTAAAGCTCCTCGATGGGGTTCGTGCTAAGGAGGTGTGCATATACAGTGCGAATCACCGCCTGTGTTCAGGTTTGTTGATGCTGTTGCTGTATGCTGATGTATCAAGGTCTGTAACATGTCATCTTCTAATACGTGTATTTATCCAAATACTGGTCTTCATTCGCTGGCGACGAAAGGGCGCCTTGTCGAGGAAAATAAGGGCGTTCAGACATCTCAATTGCACAACGGTAGGTTGTTGCCATTTTTTTCAATGTCAAATATTCTGTACGTATAAATTTCAGTGCTGCTTCAATAATAGCTCGTTAAATGTCCGACGAAAGCATCACAGTAAACTTTACTGCTCAACGTCCTCCCAATAATAGCTCAACAGCAATTCAACCACTACTTGCTCAACAGATTTTCGATTGCATTTCAGTCGCCAATATTCAAGAAGCGTTTACATCAAACTCAATGATATTTCAATGGACGGACAATGACTCATCAGTAAAATTGGCAACATTGACCAACGGTTCTTCAATAGTTTTTCAATAAAATATTTTCTATGGGTAATCCCTATTTTCTGCATATTCCTGTTATACAAGAGTACAGGTCAAATTTCACCCCAGGGCAGCGAACGCAAAACAAAATTCAACGCCAATTTTGCTTCTTTTTTCGCTCACTCCTGTGTAGCGACCGACCCCTTGTATGGAAAGGAGGAAAATGTGCCGCGCTATCCGATATCACTAAGTAATGCAATATTGAGCTCGTAATTAGCGACACCCGTTTCGCTAATAAGCTTCAATCAGCCGTGCCGCCGTGGTTACACCATAGCAACTTTTTTGTTATTGAGAAAAACGAGCGCGAAGAGAGAAAATCTCCCAAACTTGCTGGTATATGGAGCGTGAGAGGAAGGATTCGTACGCTTTTTCGGCAGAGGAGATGGCGGTGCCAGGAGGATTGCTGGTGGTCGCCGGTAGAACGCAATTAATTTGTTACGCTGGCTAATTGCTCGCACCGCTGACGAAGCGAAAGGCGGTGGTGCGTGAAAGCCGGCGGATCCTTTGTGCGGGCGACGAATGAAGCGAACAAGAGCGAAAGAATCAAGGAAGGGTGATGCGGGACGTAAGACAAGAAGAAGCAGTCACTGTGACAAAGTTAGCCGACATACAAAAAAAATGCATTAAGAAATATAGGTGGAGGACATCAAAAGCACTCTGCTCCAGAAGCAAGCCAAGACTGTCCAGGGGGCCCAGGGAAGGGCGGAGCGTCATGGCGTTCTGTGCTCCACGTGGGCGCGGCCAGCGGTTACAACGGCCTCCCGCTAAGGAGTCCTAACAGCAGCTCCTCAGGATCCAATAAGGTTGCCTGCCTGTCTGTCTGTCTGTCCGTCCGTCCGTCAGGGTAGAAGATTCGCTTAGGTCAGGGCTTCTGAGCCGTAGTCCTCATCCCTTCTGGACAAATCATCAGAGACCCCTTGAAGGGACCGCAGGGAGTTAATAGTGGAAGAAACAGGGTTGTAAATTAACGCAGCAGGCAGTGAAAAATAGGTACCCACCAAGGCCATTCTTGTTTTGGGAAAAAGTCCCTTAGATTTTAATTACGAAAGCCTACACGAAAACTGGCCTTCGAGTGTTGCGTTCCCGGACCTCCCCGAAATGGTATCGATTTCCGCGGACCCCCACATCAGAGCCGCTAGCTTACGGAATGCAAAGGCCCCCTGGAAAGGCCGGGAAACATGGGAAGGCAAAACAGATGAAAAATTCGGTTATGCACCGATGAAGGAAAACAAAAAAGGTGCAAGAGTGGGAAGGCCCGTAACACTTGCGCGAGATATCTAACAACGTTTGTCCAATCAACAAGCGAGAGTAAGAGGCATAAGAAAGGAAACGTAGGAATGTCAACCGTATACGAATCCGGTTTGCTACCCCGCAGTGGGAGGACGGATAAAGGGGATGAAGGAATAAAGAGTGAAACAGACCATTGTAAGGTTCGGGATCCTCTGCCTGAGGCACATAGACAAGCAGCAATTTCCAATGGCTATCTGCTCTAAGGGAGGCGCCCTCTTTGAGTTAGGAAAGAATCGTTTCGCGCTGGTTAATCGGCACTGAAATGCGTGTTTTCCCATGGATCTCTTAATTCATACTTGTTATTATGCGCAAAATTTGCATAAGCAACTTAGCGCAACTTGGTGCTGGGGTAATCGGCACAATGTACCTGGAACAAACCAGACGCCGAAGCACCATGAGCAAAATGACGACGCAAATGTGGATGTCGTCGCCGTGTCGCACACGCTTGTATAACGCGTTAACTCTCGGTTTCAGAGCGCATGCAAAGTAGAGAGCTATAATTCGCTGTGAGTCGGACGTGCGATTCGCCAAATAATGCAGCTTAGACAATGTCATGCTTAAACAACCGCTATCATTATGCAGCATACGCGCACTATGAACACAGCCTCTTAAAGAAACTGCCTATCGCTCGGAAAATATTTCAAGATTGCTGGTAAAAATGTGCAGATCGTGCGGCACATTTACGGGAGCAAGCGCGCTTTTACCGCACAAAAAAAATAAATTATGTTTTTAATTTTACTCTGAAAGTGGTGCAAGAAACGCTGCTAGCGACACCCAACAGCCCGTTTGTCAATTTCCAAGTGTACGAGAACCAGCCCACGCAGGGATACACATCCTGCTGAAAAACAGTTATGTATGTCTTACAAGCCTGCTTCACCCTATGAGACACCTTTTTACAGCGTGCAAGAGCAATTTGTTCTTTTCTTCGCTGCTTTTGGGGTGGCGCGGGTGGCGCTGGCTTTGAATTCATCTTAGTACTGCGCTTGTCATGCAAGCGGCGCTGCATGTCCGAGGCGCTCCCCGGCGCGCCTACTTTCCCTGCCTCTCCTTCTCGTCACCTCTGGAATGTCGACCTTGGAACCGGTTCCTGCTGAGAAGAAGCCTCCCGCGCCCGAAAGTGTTGCCAGGTGGACGACGACGCATTACGCCCAGTGCCATTGTTGTCGGCGTCTGTACACGTAGAAAAGGGGCAACTTCGCAGATGAAAAAAAATTGTGTTTTAATAATTTCTACTCAGTTTCTGGAGAAACCACTACGCGCTGGAACACTCCGAAAGGTGCGCTTTCTATTGAGCCAAAAAACGGGAGAGCGACGAAGGACGGTACACAGTCCCTTTAATTGTGCTTCCTGCTGCGAAAACTCGCGCTATTTCGCAGCTGCGAGCACACACGAACTACTCAAACCTCAAACTGCATTTATGTTCATTCATCTTTCCGCAGTACTTAAATGCGAAGCATTTCTTGGCGAACTTGAGCGACTTTGAGCATTTCTCCTTTACTTTGTGCACATCAAGACTGGGATGGTAGGGGTACTAATGTATGGCGGACATGAATTATTGATTTAGACATAGCTAAAATTATATACCCATTAGGCACATTTCGATTAAAGATAATTCGGTCAAGGGTGGCTCAAACTTGCGGTGCTCGGCCAGGGTTGTGCGGTGATTACATGTTAACATTGCAGGTTAATAAAGTATCAAACAAAATAGATATTGGATATTTCGTAAGAACACCCTTTGCGCGGGTTAAGCAACAGACATGCTGGTTGTTATAGCTGCATAACAAGCGGACACGCGCAGACAAGAGCCATCCTACCTCTAGTTAAGAAGAGAGGGGGGGGGGGGGGGATATATCGAAACCGGGTCACCGAGGTGCAAGCGAGCACGCTACCATCGTCGACGGTGAGTCTCCCTGCGAGGTACATATTATAAATAAACCTGTCATATCAGCAGTTTGGGTGATGGTGCTAGTGCTCATTTCTCACCAAACGTCTAACACGTACCACACCGTTCAATGTTCGGCGGAGGCAGTTTCTCGCTGATTCCCTCGCCTGCAATCAATTCTATACCACGCATAGAATGCCTGGCATATCGACGCCACGCAAGCAATGCGTGGGGTCGGACGATTTTTTTTTTCATGAATTTCATCTATACCATGCTAGAGAGCTCCACGTCTGCGTTATTTGCGAGCATGTTGAGCACTCCTGTCTTCCTCTGTGGTGATATGCAACATACATCCCCAGGATATTGTTCGCTTTCGTAACTTGGCAACAGTCAAAAGGATGCGGGTCAGAACGGCGCAGATTTCGAGGGTTTCCCTTAAGTAGCTTACTGCGTTCTGTTCTTTGTTCGGCATCACATTTCTTTCCGAACCTATTCAAGCAAGCAGCATGAATGTCCATGGTACGGCGCAGGAAATCTTGAGAGCGGGGCATGCAGGCCGTAGTCTAGCCTGTCTGGAAAGAAAAAGTATCTTCATCATCATCATTAGATATCGTAAGAAGTGTGCACTTCTATGAAATGCACGGCATTTGTGTGCGTCCTTCGCTATTCTCTTGCACTCATGCCTTCACTTCAGCCTACTACAAGATAAATGTGCATGCTTTTCATAGCATGGCATCCATTGATTTAGTATAGCAAGGGGGTGAGAAAGCGAAATGAGTGTGAGGAGGAATGTTGTGATGGTTACGAGGGCTAGAAGGAAGACGTCACAACCGGACGTTGCCCGCCAAGACAATTTGAATCTATACTCCGGTACAGGTAAAGAAAAAAAAATGCGGCGTCTGCCCGTCAAAGAACCCCCCTCCAGCCAGTGATGCCGCGACGTCACGTTGACAGAGCGGCACCACTGGCTGGAGGGGGGTTCTTTGACGGGCAGACGCCTCATTTTTTTTCTTTACCTGTACCGGAGTATAGACAGGTGACTCAGATCACTTAACGTGACGGGACAGTAACGTGACATGTTCCCGCTAACACCATGTAACAGCTAGTCAAGTGACGATTCACATGACTTTGTTGAACTTGTAGAAGCCGCAACAAGCTAGGTCGGCTACAAGCTCCGCTGTTAGTCCAGCCTTGCACCACTAGTGGAAACTGTGCACATTTTTTCTGACCTCATTTACTGAAGCGCACAACTACGTTCGGCTTTCTCTGCATCTCCTTTTTTCTCTAGCAACAAGCTGCATATTGACTACTGAGAGCAAAGCAGCTTTTTTTGGGACTGTCGATCAAGTAGAAAGCCTGACTGCTCGGCACCGGAAAGAAGACTTCGCAGCTTTGCGGATTGATGTCTGCCTCAAATGTTTTGTCTGTCTTTCATGATTTGCTCTTTCGGGTTTGCTGCTGTTTTTGTCGATGTCGCTGTCCTTGATGCCTTGTCTGAACGTCAAAAAATTTGTCATAGGCACTTTCCTTGCTGACTGCTTCGCGTGACACAGATTCCAAAAATGCGTAGGATCTGCAGGATTCTTTACACGGGCTTCGCTAAACTGCTCTCGAACTTCGGATCATGTCTGGCGCATAACCACACGCAGCTGTGACTTTCACGGTATAACTAATTAACGTCAATCAATTATTTGAAATCATAATTCATAGAGCAATACAGGTATTAATTATGTTTTACAGGTGCCTAGCCTTGCTGAGGCCTGCTTGTGGGCTGTGTATCGTTCCTTAGGGCTTCAGTAGGAATTCTTAACTTTCCATGGGGGTCATTCTTAGTCTAAAATTTTTCGCAATAGACTTCCATTGTAGTACGTACGCTACATTTGGTGCCATACTGTTGCCAGTCAACTCTTCATGCTTTTCGTTTTTGTGCCCTTGTCGAAGGCCTTTCTGCCTTGTGTTTTGTTAATAGAAAAAGAAAGTTCAATATCAGGATACCTCGCTGGCTGTGGATGCTATGCACTACACACACACGCACACACACACACACACACACACACACACACACACACACGCACACACTTTAATAACAACCACCCATCCCACGCTTCACTGCACGCAAGAACAAAGACGCCGCGCAAGCTCACCGGTGTGAATTTGCGCTTTGACGCGCGGCAATCGAAAGAACGACAAATCAGGTGCCGCTCGCAGTTTCGGGTCTTGCTCGCCGCACGGTGCCAGGCGTCTATTGTTATCTGTGGGGGCCACCGGACTTGGTGGCCCTCGCGAGACAAAAGGGACGAGACCTTCACGAGCCGCTGACCATCCATCCGCTGGATTCCCGGTCTCTGCGGAGGTGTACCGCACGGCCTTCGGCTTCGGCGAGCCTTTTGAAGCTGTGAGGGTCGTCCTGTGCGTGGGCCGATATAGGTATACGGCCTGCTTTTGTGAACGAGCGCCGGAACGTATCGTGGGCCACTGAGCCTCGCTTAAGGTTGAACCGGAAGCCTCCGAGAGCACCCACCCGGCTTTCAAAGGCGGCTAACCCTTCGTGGCTTTGCCGTGGACGAAACTTTTGGGCTTGCCAATTAGGACTTGCCCGTAGGCTCAAGAGCAACAGGACTCTGTAGTGATACAGCGCAGTGGAATACTGCGCATGAAAGTGATCAAAGAATATGCAACAGTATTTGCTTAACTGGCGGGTGTCGGAGTGCGCACTCAGTCCCTCTGTGTCTAAGGGAACTTCGTCTTGGGAAAGTTAGCGCTCTGTCAGTCTGTGTCGCCTCTGGGGCCTGTTTCCAGAAAAAAAACAGTACTTAAAACTTTATGTGTATCTCCTCTGCTTCGCAGTGTTTGCTTTTATTTGTGTCACTATCTTTCCTCTCGACGGCGATGTAGGTGATGGTGTGGTGTTTTATGTCCAATTTCCATCAACATTATAGACGTGTCCAAACGGAGAAAATGCAGAACGAGCTTTTTTTTCTGAGGTGATACGTCTACAAGCGACCTGGCTGCACAGGTCACCACGAATCACTGCAAGAAGCGTGAATGACGTATGAATTCCCTCCTGTCAAACAAAGCAGGGTGGCCAACAGAAATTTTGCTGTTTTGTAACTGTTGACGCACTTAGCCTTAACGGGGCGGCACGGCACGGTCGAATTTCTACGTAAACCATTGTTGTTGTCAGAAGGGCTGAAGTGTTGGAATTGACGCTCTTGTCTCCAGCAGAACTTGTTGGTGTGTTGGAGCAGATACTGCAATCGCTGAACATGTCACGCGTCAAAAAACGACGTCAAAGTGCTCGTACAGTGAAAAAAAAAGCAAGAAAGAAACATGGTGTATGATCTACTGCAAGCCTTACATTTCTAGCATCACACACACACTAAGTCAAAAGGATGTTTATTGGTTTACGCGACCAGAACGGGGTCCGCAGGCCCTCGACAAGGAAAGCTGCGCCGGTAACTTTTCTAAAAGCGGTTAGCAGGGCTAGTTGGAATGTAGACTTGTAATGCACTTCTAGCGCTAAGAAAAGAAAAGCGAGGAAGACGGATAGAGGACACCAGATAAGCAGCCTTCTGCTTATCTGCAGTCCTCACGTCTATCTTCTTTCCTTTTCTGTTTTTAGCTTTAGAAGTGCATTACAAGCAGCTTTTCTCGTTGGCTGCCCGAGGTAGACAAATTTCCCGACGTCCCTCGGGAGCCATGCCCTCATTGTCAGTGATCACGGGAACTCGTGAATCTGCGATCGTGTAGACGAGTGCTCCTCCTTTGCGGAGGAAATGAAGTCGATTAATCGATTCGTTGGCTGATTGATTGATTCATTGAAACCATTTGTGCCTTCTCAGAAGTGAGTGCTTATTGTCGATGTTCGACGACGCTGTTGAGCGGTGCGCACTATGTCCATGTACAGGCGCTCGAGATGACGGTCTCCGCATCGTTGAACGTGAAAAAGCAACGCGTGTGCAGGCGCCCGGGATTCCATCACATGGACATAACTGTGAAGAAGTGCGCGAGCCTGGGCTCTTACAGCATAATCACATTTAAGGTGACCTTCCATGAGTGGCCCTTTCAATAGATGTTACGCGTCAGGGAAGGCTCTTATGTACATTGACGACGACCTCTTTCAGCTGAAAACGTTACAACTCTCATTTCTCATGCAAAATTAGCAGCAGCGACAAGCGACCCGATACGCACTACATATACGCGGGCACGAAACATCGAATTTTTTTCTGATCCTGGAGCATTACGCCTACATGCCCTAAGGCATCGAAAATATTTGGTAGCTATTCACATGCATGCTGTAACCCACATGATCAGTATAAGTAAACGTTCTCATCTCCATTTAATCTATCTACATCTATACCTCCACAGCTTCATCCCTCCGTGAACAATAACATCTCATCAAGGCGCTAAAAGCCCTTAATATAGCAGAGTCATTCCACTTTCTCGCGTAGTCGCTAATCTAGCATCACACGAACTTAATATCACCTTTCGTCTGAACCACACACTACTCGTCATGACTTCGGCCTTTATCGTTCGAGTCTAACAGCGAAGCTATTGGCCAAACCATCAAAACGGCTATAGCAAAAACTATCATCAAGTTCTGGTCCTCAAGAGTGCGCGTGCACTTTAGACGTATACACCTTTGAGTTCCTTGGACCACAGAATTTTCTACAAAAATACTCGAGCGAGAGAGAGTAAAAGTTTATTTAAAACAGAATGAGGGATCTTCCTCCTAGGGTGGAGCCCTTAGTTCAGGGCCCCATTGGCTCGCGCCACTCCACTTGCCCGCTGGATCAGCCCACGCTGCTCCTGCGGCGCTGAGCTGGTAACCGCAGTCTCCCAGGAGGAATATGAAGCGAACTATGGGACTGTGATCGTTCAGCATCCTTTGGTAGTACATGGATTTGTCCAGTCTTCGTGCTCGCGGCTTCAGAACGTTCTGCTGGATTTATTTATTGTTATTTTCGAGGCAGGCTCGTTATGCTACGAAGGAAGCCTCTGTAGCAGCTGTATTGCACTCATTCTAAAAAGCAGAGCACAGGAACGGAGACGGAAAGAAGAAGAAAAGACAAACAGCACTGTGTCTTTCGGTCTTGTGTTTGCTGATTGCCACACATATTATTTGCAGGGGTGTTTGACTTAACTTCGGATACACATATCCACCGCATCTCGCGAATGTTATTGATGCGATTTGTGGTCTTTTCTTTTGTATCAGCTATGCGGCTGAAACTCTAAGCGCGGAGCCGCTTTCGCTGCTTACATACATTCCTTGTGACGAGGCTGTTTGTCACCGATCCCGAACTGTGAGGCGCGGGATGCAGTCGCCCGAGAAGATCCCCAGGACCGACGTAACAATCCCCCTGGAATTATCTCACGAGAGCTTAGACAATTAGGTTTTGGTCACACTTCTTTTCCTTCCTTAATCGCTGTCTCTGGAAGTGTCTCAACTGAATACTCACGAGTAGAAAGCTAAAAGAACGAAAAAAAAATCCACGCATATCCACGGAGTGAATGATGATGAGTGGGCGAAGCTCCGGAGGTTCATCGGTAAAAACCGTGAATCTTCCGTGAATCTTGCCCAGTACATCATCAAAGACGTGACAAACACTGTGTGTCGCCATCTAGCGCTCTCCTATCACACTAGAGCACGCAGCGAGCGCCTCCGCGCCATCTATTGATCAATTCACGTACTAGCTAAGCAGCACCGCAGCGCTCGGACGGACGGACGGACGGACTCCCATACTATGCGTTCCCATACATCTGAATGAAGCGAGCACCGCAGCGCCATCACGCCATCTAGTGAGCACTTCACGAACTAGAGGTGGCTACTACAAACAAACGAACGGAGGATGGACAGACCAACGGCATAAGGAGCTTCGCCCCTAAAAAAGAAAATAATTCCACGGCAGCGAAAGCTGTACAACGCGCGAAGTGGTTTGCCTGTGTTCCCTTGTGTTTCTGTGGTGTTCATGGTTGGCGTTTTCGAATTATCACCGCTTTATTTGATCTCATTGTTTGCATAATTACCCTAATGTGTGTCTTTTATTTTATAGTACTAATACGGTTTGCTCACCATTCTAGCCAGTTTTGTTTACTTATTATCACGTTTCGGTCCTGCCTTCACCAGCTGTTTTCTCACCGTGACAACGACACGAGAACACGCTGACAGCCCAGGCACTTGAAGTGCTCTGCATTTAAAACGGAAAGAAAAAAAGTCTCTCGAAGACAGCAGTTAGACCTCCCTGGCCTCTCGGTCACAGTCTATCGGCAGTGCGGCAATTCACCCACGGAAGCGGCGTCCCCTTCCATTCCATGCAACAGTGACCTCCATACCGTACCTTCGCCTTCGTCGATCTTGCATTGGCGAATAGGTCGCCGCCACTGTAGTCCTTCCGGATTCGCATCCGTCTCTCTATCCAACCGGAATGCAGCTCTCATCATGCGTGACGTATTGCGCGTTTGCTGTCTGTTTCTATATTTTCTGAAATTTTTGGTACGGGCGTTGGTGTATGCGCGCTCTAGTTCTTTTTTTTTTTTTGTTCCGCATGACACATTCCGAAGTGTACAGTTCACTCGACGAACGACACGTGAGAAGAGCCGGACTGTTGCGTCGTGAGGCGATTTGTGTGCAGCACTGCGAAATGTAAAGCGCACTGCATGGAAGCACTTTCGGCACTCAGTGGCGAAGCGAGAATATCTATCTATCTATCTATCTATCTATCTATCTATCTATCTATCTATCTATCTATCTATCTATCTATCTATCTATGTATCCGATTGCATATATATATATATATATATATATATATATATATATATATATATATATATATATATATATATATATATATATTAGTGCCGCAGGTACAGGAGTGCAAGGATATACCGTATACGCAGTATTCAGCGCTTTTATTTCAATTTCAAGCTTTGCAATGTATTTGCAGACGTCCCCCGCAAGGTGAGGGAGAAAACAGAAGCAACGGATGAATGCATAGGAACGGCAGCCAGTGCTTAGATGGAGTGGCTGCCCCATGCTCGGCAAAGGAGTTAAAAGGGACCAAGTCGGCGGACGTTACCACATAAAAAGAAAGAAAATAAGAAAAAAGGAAAGACAAATGAGAAAGCACAGCGCGACAACCCCTAAAGTATCTTTTTTTAAAAACATCTGTGCTTCGAAAGCTCAACAAGGCTTTTTACGTCCTCGTTTTATGGCAGACCCACTGCGCAGTCTTTCCTCTCACAAGACTAGACTTGATCTGTCAAGTATGTCTCACGCACTTGGAACCTATTTTACAGGCGCACTTACACGGCTACACATCACAAAAACATGTGCAATCGTCTCCTCGCTATAGTACTACACAATTATACAAAAAGAGGCTCTTAGGCGTCCACATTATCGAAAAGGACCCCTAAATACAAACTGCGCTGGAATGCCTCCTCAGCCGAAGACATCCCTAGGGAAGGTAGAAATGCAGCATTGGTGCACAGATCCGTCCCACGTGTCGGTAATGGATTCCCACTGAGAGTGGATGCGTTCTGATGGGAGGCGAAGCTGTGACGCACAGCCCTGTAGTAGACGCGCAATATTCAGTGTACATTTAGTAAGGCCCATTTAAAATCCCAGCTTTGTTGCTTTCCGTAAACGGCCATGCGACACCAGAGGTCGCCATAGGCGCTATTCAATGAGAGTCACCTCAGGTCGTTTGAAAAAGTACACAGATCGTTAACTTCCGTGTGCTCTAATATAACAGATATTATAAAACCTAGAAGGTAAGAAAATATACAGAGTACGTCCCCATTTGGTGCCGCCGCACTTGACCAAAGATGGAACACTGTTTTGCTTCCCCATGGGCTCCAAAGGCGCGCCTATCTCAGACGTCAATAACCGCGACAGACTGCGTCAGCTGCCGAGTTGATGGGAACGGGATCTCGGAAATGGAAGTTCTGTTTGAATCACCGTAAACCAACGGAAACGATGCAAAGAAACAATGTATATTATAGAATGAAGGGCCAGAGTTTTGAATGACACATCGTAAGAAATTTGAGAACACGTTTCGCGAAAGGCGCCTAAACCACCCAGCAGTCAAAATTTAGTTTCGGAGCTGCAGTTGTACACGATTTGGCAACGAACACGCAGCCGCGAGACTTTTTCGCTGCTGTAATAGCGGAGTTAGACGTGCTTTATGATCGAAAACTGATCCCCACTAATTTCACTCTTTCTTTCGCTATGCACTGCCTGACCGGTGCCGTCTTTTACCCGTCATGTACTCCTGCAAAAATTACGTGGCCATCGCCAAAGAGCTCTAATGCTTTGTGTCGGCCTGCCATTCTGCGAAGGGTGCAGCCAATGACTGTGCCAATGCAGTGGACCGTACGGTGACTCGCTGTGTTGAAGAACGTCGTAAAGTCCGAGGACTTCGATGAATAATAACCAGGCTTCGAAGTGCGTCGGAAGACAATACGCCTGAAGAGCGCCGAGCAGCGAGACGCCACGATCCGTTTATTCCAACAGAAAAACCAAGAAGCACCACGTGCCACGGGCTCGCGATCCTACTTCTTCTTTCGCGCCCGCTATTTCTTTTTTCTTTTTAACAAACGTCACAGGTCACGTTCTTGTTCTTTGAGCCCACTGGTAGCCCACAATGGCACGACGAGCAGCGCTACGAGGAAGAGTGAGCGTGCATAATTCCCTGCAGACATTGCCGGCAGTCGTTCGACCAGTGAGAGCACCAGAAACTGGTGACATCAAAATAGCCTGCTGACGTCAGGACAAGCCTGGGAGCATAAGAAATGCACGTAGAAGCGAACGGGGTCGTTTTCCTTCGTTTAGTGGCTCTCCCGAGGCGCGCAGCGTTGCCGCGTTCGGCATCGATGATCCTGATGGCGTTCTGATACCAGTGTGTATGTTTAGCTGAAATGTTTAAGAAATGTCAAGGGGTTGTTTAGGAGCCATTTAAGTGGCCTCAGTGTGACACGATTACCACTTGCTGATGCTGCGGTGCGAAGCGCGTACTGTTTTACATGCATGAGCCTTCTCCGCTGAGAAGACAGCCGGCGGAAACGTCTCCTGATTGGTTTGCACATGTGGCCACGCGATCGATATTTTGTCACGTGTCACTATGAACAAGGTCACGCGCCCTTCGTACGTGGCTCATTCTGTGTCGAACGCTATCCTCTACATCTTGAAGCGCGGCACCAGCAAGGAGAAGAGGAAACAACGTTTGTTGATTGCTTGTTTATTGATGCATTCAGGGGCACGGCTAAAGGCAAAAATTGCCTGAGTGGGCCATGCCACCCATACAGCAGCAGCTGCAATATAACAGTTTGTACTGTATGTGCGTAACATTTAAAGAAGGCAACGACAAAGAGTCGAAAGCAAGTAAAATTTCACATAGTTTTCCAATATTGACACAATAAAAGAAAAGAATGATAAGCAGTCGTGAACAGGGAAGTCGGGTAAACTAAAAGAATATTAGATAACATGATAAAACACTTGTACCACAGTACGAAACAAGATTATGTGGTATCCTAATTTAAGTTTTCTTCTGCAAATAATACTTCCCTGGCCATTTTTCTAAAGGTTGCTTGGGTGTTATATGAGCTTAAGTCATTGTATGGTCATTGCAAAGTCATTGAGGAGATTGTTAAGGAGTCATTGTTCCCTATATTTTTTTCTACTATGTGGTGTAATGACCACTTTATTCCTGAAATTGTAGCCTGTCATTTTTACGTGGTATTCTTTCAAAAGAAAATTTGTCGGTCTTCAGTTGCCGTAGAATTTCGATGAATAGCTTATAAGTGTAGAGTTTTGATGTTAACACTTATTTTGTTTGCTACAGAATGGTTTGGCGCTTTCCATACGTCCCAAGTTTTTATTGCACATAGTGCACGGTTTTGCAGTATTTGAAGTGATGATAAATTGGATTGAGTAGTGGTGGACCAAAATAAAAGGCAGTATGTTAATCGAGAGTGGACGAGTGAATTATAAGTGTTGCGTTTGAAATTGCAGCACTTTCGGTGGCGCGTAACGATCCAAGTCATAGAAGACACAATCGTGAGCAAGCAACGTGTACACAGCGCTTGTCAACTCAGAATGCCCACACCTGGTGAGGAGCCCTTAAAGGAGTACTGACACGATTTTGCGGCGGCGCAAAATATACATTTTTCGTTTCCTAGTCATGTATTGTTAACGCCCTCCGCACACGGAAGCCAGGAAACACGTACAAAATATTTTAATTTGGTTTTAAAGTTCGCGTCGCCCAGCACAGCAAGCCAGCCCCATTGCAATGGACACTACGATGACGTATGAACACGGGCTCTTAAAAATCGCCGAAATCGCGGTCAGAGTCACTGGACGACCGTGAAATTGCCGTTGTTTGCGTGCCTCAGGTGTAATTGACCAAAGACGACAGAGTTGCAGCGACGCTATGAAGAATTTCTGTCCCTACATGGCTCAGACGTCGTCCGACTATGTTGATACGTCACTAGGAAACCGCCCCCTCGAAATCGAAACCGAAAGTCAGCTTTTAAGGGAGCCGTATTAAAAATATATTCATTGTGTTGCGGGCCACCATGACACTGTTTTTGGGGTTTTCCACGCCAGTGCTTTCATTTACAGCAACAATACGAGAATGCCAAAAATTCGTGTCAGTACTCCTTTAAAGTCCCATTTTGTGCATTCAACGCAAGAGTACCGCTTGTCTGGATCTCAGGATCACGTCGACGGCTGTACTATTTCGCTGGCCATGTCACGTGACATTAGGCAATTGCGTTGTCTCTCAGCCATTTGAATACACGCATGACGCGATCATTTGATCATGTGTCGAGTTGGGTAGCAATTTTTTAGCTTTGAGCGAGTCATTTCTGGGCGGTGGGCCAGGGTCGTTTCTGAACGTGGATCAACTGAAACGTTCAGGTGGGCGTCGGAATACACGCGGTGTCACTTGGTCACGTGGGTGGGCGGAAAAGCTGATGCACGCTGACGGGAGCCGTACCTCCCGCTTATTGTGGAATTTAACGTTCTCCCATAAAAACCACGGTGCGCAACTTCCAGCTCTTAAACCTCCTTTGAAGTGCGGCTGCCGCAAACTGCTAAACAAACCCGTGATGTCGTTCTCGACAGCGTGACACTGTTATTCAGCGAACAAACGCACTTTGTTAACCAATAAAAATTTGCAACAATTTTTTTCATTCATGTGACTGTCCCTGTCAAGATGTAGCGATTACTCCCAGACTGTTTATCTTCGATCACGATGCATGCAGTTGGCAGTAAGAACTATGATACGACCTCTTGAATAAAGCTCTCCTTGGGCTCTCTACGACCACGGTGTATACGATGGTGGCCTTGACATTATGGGCCACACGTCTGGAGTACCAAATTCACAGCCTGAGGTGCCCGTAAACCTACTCGTGTGCGGACAGCCAAGGCTTTGTACGGCTTCCGAAGGTAGGCAAACGTCTCAGCACCGCACTATTAAAGATGCCGTATTTGCGGGAACTTGCTCGCCAACCTGCCATTTCTTGTATTGGTGCCCACTGACCGTTATATATTTACGAGGAGCAAGGAAGCCTCCTGTCGCCTCGCACTCGAAACATTGCTATTTAAAGACGGCAAGTACCATAATGTTGAGGCCCCTGTATTGTGCGATGTCAGTGCATGTTAAAGGGCAACACCGGCGGATTTTCCGACGTATTCTGATATCGCTCTTTTCCCATAGTACTGAGCGCCCTGAAGCAACCAAGGTCGTTCAGTTTGCTCAGAAACTCACCGATAATATTAAATAATCGAATGAACTATGTGTTCAAACCGCAACCGAAACGAATAGACGCTTCGGGCAGCGTATGCGATGTCGTCACAGCCTCCCTGCCATCAGAAATATGGAGCTGGTGCTAGAAAAATGAAAGTGGCGATGAGATCCAACGATGTATTCAGCTCTTCTGAACTTGACAGCGACTATTTGAGCGCTCAAGTATCGCCATTTTACTATAGAAGGCCCGCCTGCTTGGGTAGGTGTGCTGCAGGTAATCACGTCAAAAACACAGGGTGGCTTGCGTGGGAGTCCGATAAATTTTTTTATAATTCATTGTCAGAAAAGCTGAAAAACTTGCAACCGATTGACTTGGCATAAATTATTTCAGCACCGAGAACATATGCTGAAAATTTGATTGAGATCAGTGGACAATGAAAAATCGCTGGAGTTGCTTTTTAAAGAAGCCCATCTGGTAGAAATTACCGCAGCGGCGTCTCTCATAATCAAGTCATGGTTTTGGGCAGTAAAACCGCATAAATAAGAGCGAGGGAATACTTATTGATGACACCGGAGATGTTAGCCTGATTAGTGGACTTGCTTGCTACTCCACGTGGTTAGCGGTGATTATGATATTTACAATGATCACGTGTCACGCAACACGTGCGCGCAGTCACACCAGAAATAAATCAAGGAACGCAAGTGATGTACCTGTCACACTAGTGATGTATCTGTCAGTCTATACAACGTGAAAAAGCCATTTCTCGACACGCACGAATTTGTGATTTCATTATCCTTGCGCATGTGCTCTGTGTGCCTTGTGTTCCTATATATGGCCAACGGCATTTGATCATGAATAAACAGTGCCAGTTGGCGCGTGTTCCACGTATAGCTTTCTGGTGGTTATGTGTATTTGAGCTTCCTTTCGATTCTACAATCACAGCTCACTTCATTTTCTTTTTTCTGTTCTGTCATTAGACTGTGTCCCTTCAACGAGAAAAGGCGTGGGCAGCGCTGCCTCTAACTACGGGAGGCTACACGAGAAGCGCGCGGACGTGGAAGGAAAGGAAAATAGGAGGAGGGGGAGAAGGGGGAGTGGGACGTGCTGTGTGGAGAGTCCGCGAAAAGAGCAAGCTGAGCACGTCGCGCCGAACGGGGATGGCAAATATAAATGGCGGAACAGAGGGCGCTGTCCATCTTCATCCCCGGGTCCCGGAGCGGCCGGCCCTGCCGCCACTTTTCCCAATTGTATCAGCCGCGCCGAAGTCGTCGTATTTCGATTCTTTGTGACTCCGACGCGCTCCTTGCTTTCGTCTCGGTCTGCAGACAGGCTGCTCTTCGGAAACGGCAGTAATCTTTCGCTTCCTCCTTCCTTTCTCTCTGTATTTCGTTACGGGCGCCGAATTTGTTGATCGTTTTTTTTTTTTTGTTCGCGACGAAACGTGTGGGTGCGGGGTGAATGGCTATTTCTCAACTTCCATTCACCCCGTCGAGATAGCTAACAAGCCGAACGGCGTTGGCGGCCGCACACACTGAGATTTCTTGCGCACTGTGCGAGAAAACTTCGTGCGCGATGCCCATTGTGTCGAGCATTGATTAGAAGAGTCGCGCTGGAAACCGAAGAACTATCGGCTGTCTTTGTTTTCCTCGAGTTATACGGCTCAAGGAGACTCTCGGAAAGGGTCGATGACTTTGAAGTCGGCGCGAATTCCAAGTGGAATGACCGTGAACCGATGTGTCCATGGCAGAGCAAGGCGGTGAAGCGTGAAGCTCTCTTTCACTTCGTTAAAGGTCAATGGAGATATATATGCCTATTGGTTGTGAGGCGTGAGCTGAAGTGGAGGCAGTCGATGCGCTGAAAGCGACGCGGTGAGAGTTTTGAAGGTTACTATACAGTGTTTTTTTAACACGAAAGCGTTTTGCGCCAGGGTCCGCCACTACCTCACTGACGTCATTTCCGTCACGGAAATCACGCAGTAAAATTTACATGTATGAATGACAAAGAAAAACGAGTAGAATGTTTTTCTTAGGCGACCTCAAAATCGAATTCCCGACCTCCCGTTCTGCGATTTTTGCAGGGGAACATTCTATCGAGTATATGTTCTCGGTAGATGTTGAAGATTTGTTTTATTCAATTCCACATGGGCAGTTATTTGCTGCTGTACGCGACTGTATCGATGCCGGTGGGTTATCCCTTTTCAGAATTCGGCTGACATGTCGGTCAATGATTTTATGCATTTGCTTGAAATTTATCTTCGTTCTACATTTGTCTCTTTTGAGAACGGTTTTTATCTGTAGCGACAAGGGATTTGTATATTGGGTCCTCTATGGCGCCTGCTTTGTGCAACATATTTTTAGCGGACGTGGAATCGCTGTTTGTTAAGTATCCTAGACCAAACCAATGTTATGAAAGTTTTAAGATATGTTGACGACTTTTAATTTAATACTTAAGGAAATCCCCTGGTTTTAATTTAGAAACGTCGGTTGATTTTATCCCTGAAGCTTTTCGGCACAGTGGGAAGGGTCTGACCTTTACCCATGAAATCCCTTTTAATGATCGCTGCAGTTTTTAGATCTACGGCTATTTTTAAATGACCACGTTTTTTTGGGGGGTGTTTTACAGCCGCCGAGCGCAGAAATCACTTTTGTCTTATGACTCTGCGTAGTCAAAACTAGCCAAGCGGGTAATAGTTAAGCTTTGTTTGGGATCAGCGCTCAGAAAGTCGTGCCCACATGCAATGCAGGATAGTTTTAACCAGCAAGTGGAGCGAGTTTTGGATGCCGGGTATATTTGCACGGTCGTTACGGCAGCCACAGAGGTCCTTCTGCGTGACACTAAAGCACCCCGTACCGGTGGCAACCCAGGGTCGCAATCTAGAAGGCGCCCTGAAGTGTCGCCTTACGTGCACCACATCTGTCACAGTTTGAAGAAGGTTGCCAGTAGGCATGATGTGCCGATTGTTTTTTTCTGCCCCACGCAAGCTGGCAAGGCCCTGCCCGGAAATTTTCTCCGACAAGATGAAAGCGGGAGGGTGTGGCACAAATCGTGAGCTGCCTTTTGTGAACTGCGCGGTTGGCGTTGTATACGAGAATCCGCTTTCATACGATTAGTCTTATGTAGGTCAAAGCGGGCGGTGCATCAACGTTCGTGCTAGGGAACACGAGCTGTCGATAATCAATAAAGAAAATGCGCATTTGCCTGTGCACGTCCGGCATTGCACGTGTGCGCCGATTTTCCGAGGTATCAAACTATTGGGAAAAAGCCATGACAATAGGGCCCGTGAACCGACGGAAGCCTTTTATATCGCGTTGAGGGGCGATGCCTGTCTAAGCCAGACTTCAGTTGTTTTACTGGACAGTGAAATGAATTTCTTGCTCCGCCTGGTGTTATGTGCAGTGACAATGTGGGTACCTTTGCGGCCACGTGATTGAACGTGAGCTTATATATTGACAGCGACGAAAAATAAAGCTAGTTGGAAGTTTGGGCGCTTGTCCGCGTCACTTTTCTGTGTCTTCGTCAAGTTTTCGCGCAAGTCATCTTTAATTCCAAGTATGTACCAACTCGCCCACCAGAAAGTCTTCTTGAACGTCACGTGATATTACGCTCCGTGATATAGCGGAAACTTGTCACGTCACATTGTGTTACATGATGTTGGCGGAATCGTTACGTGATTTTCTTGGGAGCATGTCACGTGACACTGCGTCACGTGATTTTGGGAAGAATGTCTCACGTGACATTTCGTGTGACGTTCTCGTGTGTGTGTGTGTGTGTGTCGGGGGGGGGGTTTGAGGAGGGGGCATACACGGGGCTACCTGTCCTCGAACAAGTCGACAATTTAAAAAACAAAATTAACACACCGCAAATTTAAAGAAAAATAACAAAAAGAAAACAAGCCATACATCCAGTAGTAATATTCTGAACGACGCTTACGCGGTAATCAGCAATTTCCTGCGTTAGCCGACTGCCCTGTGCTATTGTGTGCGACAAAAAAGGAAGTCTCCTAAAAGGTTTTTACTGCAAGTAATTTTTCTGGTTTTGAGAGGGTGGTCAGTACTTTGACATACGAAATGTGAGGATAAAACATGAGGATTCTCACAACTCATCTTTTCACGCAAAACAACATGCGCGCTTCACGGGGTCGCAGCTGCAGGTTCACACTGGCGTCGCGGATGGGGTACGTGTGCACTACAAAGCAGCTAGTCTTTGCTGAACGGAGTGTGTCATCATGTTTCTTTAACGTGCCATGATGCTGAACTGTTATCGCTACCCTACTTTCAAAGGCGAGGCTCGCATCACAGTCCTTGTTGAGAGTGCACAGAGCGTTGCTTGTTGACACTACGAGAAATGTCTGAGCGCAAATATGATGCAAGCACCGAAACAGCACGGAACCAGGAAGGACAAATGGAGCGCTGTGTGTGTCAATCTTCTTGCTCGATTTCCTTTTTCGCTCTTTGGCGCTGTTTTTTTTTCCGCGGAGATTCATATGCCGAATCCCCTCCCCCGCCCTTCCCTAAGCTAACGTTGACCGTGTACTGCTTGACGTGCTATGTAACATGAGAGTGTAGAAAGAGACTAAAAAAGGACTAAAAATAAAACCACAAATGAATAGGCAAAGAGCAATATTATGTTCAGTAGTCTAGCAGGATAACAGGAATTATTTTAAATGCCTGTGTTATATAGGAATGAGCCCTTATAGAATGTGGGAGCAAATACGTATGTCCTGGGGCTGTTACTAATAGGGAAGCCTGCCCATGAAAACGAAATTCTCCTGCAAACTTGCCATTTTCACTGAAAAGAAGTATTTAATCACTCCATTCTCCAGGTATTAACGGTATATGGATAGCAACCGCTAGGCTAGAAAGTCGACCATTCTAATTTCCATTTAGATTGCGCCGCCTGCGGGCGCATAACCTTAAGGTTATCACTGATGTCACCGTTTACGCAATCGTTGGTCCACGGCATCATTTGCTTTTTACACCCTCACGCCTTCTTTTCATTCGTTTATTTTTCTTACTATTACAGCAACCCTATAGTCACGGTAACCACAAAACTCAACAATTCGTGCATATTTCAGGAGCTATTCACATTGCCGCAGAGTTTCTCATTTACGGAAATGCTTGCCGTTACCGTAAAATCTAAAAAAAGAAAAAAAGAGAGAAAGAAAGCTGCAACGAGACAACCTCGTCGTACTAAACCAGTTTAAACTTCCTCTGGCACTCCGAGTGTTTCTTATTCATTTTTTTAGTCTACACGAGCGTGTAAGTGTAAAACCTGTCTAAACGTAACCAGAACGCACTACGTGCTTCACGGCCGGTGGTTTCGAGAAAACCTCACGAGTACGTATTTTGCGGGCGATGATAATACTCAGCGGTCCTGATTCGGCGCGCCTGCATACGTAAGAGCAGGCGTCTCCATTACCGAAGTCCTCCACTGAAGCTTTGTACTCTTATTCCATCGTATCGTTCGGGTTGCTAAACTAGGCCGCATCTCTCAAAAAGACTCGAATGACATGTAGTTTCCGCCTTACCCTTTTTATGTACCCGTCTCTCTACGTCATGTTTCTGCACTAAGCTCTTTCTGTAACACGTGACCAATATAATTCCCTAAATCCCGCTCTGTCTCCCTTTTTTTTTCTTTTGTCTATAACGGTTTCGTCAAGCGCAGCAGGTGCGGTTGGCTTGAATGTGTATTGCAATGCAGCGCATTTCAGTAGACCGCTGATTGTACTTCGGAGAATCATAGTCCGAAGGTAAAAAGAATTCCGTTAGATACATTCAGCCGCTGTGCCAACGGATCGAACTCCATTATCTCGTTCGCTGGGCACATTTACGGAAGTTCCTCACGTTCGGGTTAGCCTAACTACTACGAGAGAAAGTTCCTATGCGCGCGTAACAGTCTTGAAAAAGTAAACGGTGTGCTGCGCTGAGTTTCATTCACAAAAAGGAAATTCTTTGTTTCTTCTGTACAGAATGTCTGTTTACCCAGCTTGTCTGACGCAGACAACAGCAGACAATAAACACAGTCTGAATTAAAGCAAACAGGCGATAGCCAAAGTCAGAAAAAGTGCGCAGCGGATATTTTGCGGCTGCAAAGTGCACTCAAACAAACAAAATAACATTTCCTGTGACACGCTGCAGATTTACGGCGTAGAGTTTACAATGTGTTGTATGTGACGACGAACAAAAGGTTTAACAGTGCAGTCAGGTTAACAAGTACCCACCAACACTAAACATACAAGCCACACGCATTATACCCGATTATACCATATAGTAGCCTCTAGACCACGTACCACCCGCGGCTTCACCCGCCGTGGTGGTCTAGAGGCTAGGCATTTGACTGTTGACCCGAAGGTCGCGGGATCGAATCTCGGCCGCGGCGGTCACATGGCGATGGAGGTGACCTGCAAGAAACTCGTGTACGGTGCGATGTGCATTGTGCGTAAAAAAACCCCAGGTTGGTCCTGATTACCGTAGCCGAGCACTACGGCGTCTCTCTAGTGACATCGTGGTTCTGAGACGCAAAATCCCCGAAATTAACGCACTGTCGGCTAGAGTTTTGTTGACGTTTTGTTTTATGTGACGACAAACAAAATTTTTAATCGCGGAGTCAGTTTACCAGTTATCGCCCGATTATCCAACAGCACCAATTTACGAGCACCTGCATTATGTTATACCGTGTTTACTCGATCCCCACCACCTCCTTTTTTTTTAAGAGAATTGCGATACTCAATGTGAGGGGCGTATAGTATTTGAAATATCTAGAATCACTACACAGCAGACCTCCTTTTCGCAGCAATATTTCGACTACATGGGCGCGAGAAATCTCATTTTATTTTGCAAACAGTAGAAATAAAAATAGGCACACATTGAACCTACCGCACTTGGTGTCTCATAGTCGGTCGCTCACTTTCACTGCCACTCGAATTCAAGTCTATCGCACTAACTACTTCATCCGCCTCTCACGGTATCCGTCAAATACCGAGAGAGAAGAGCATGGTCTCGGGATGCAAGACATGGGCTCAGCCATTGGGGCAATGAGATAGCACGCTTGGCATCGTCTACGTAAAAAAAAAAGGGGGGGGGGATGCTTAGAATCACGAAAATACGGCAGAAGACCACTTCAGGGTTCTCTTCACACGGAACAACAAAAGGTGTTTCAACACCACCGGCACGGGACATTCACTGCTGGTCGAACTTTCCTTAGTTGAACTCACACGGACAGCCACGACTTCTTTATCGTTCCCGGAGCACCAGCTCAGTTTCTTCTATCAACTGCTGTTGGCTGCTCAAGATGTTCCCTGAAATTGGTTCGGCCCGACATTCTGGAGGATTCGGCAGAGGTCACGTGCTCGAAGCACACACGAAACCAAGGGTACCTAGGACCTTTCGCGTTTGACTTCGTGCTTTCGGTGGGCATGACCTTCACCGCGGCGGGAGAAGTGACTTGGCTAGCGGGATCACGTCACTCTGCCTCGTAGCTTTTTTCCTCCTTGACAAGAGGGTGCCTAGGGGACCGCTCAGATGGCGGTTAGCGTGGGCACGCGCTCTTTTAATTTTCTCTCTTTCTCTCTAGCATCGCGATCACTCACTCAGGGAAGAATCATCGCGTCTTGCTGCGGTTATCACTTCTGCAAAACATTCTTCACCCTTCTAGACGCGCGCCTCTTGGCGGTCGGATGACGTAATCCGTGATATAGCTTTTCGATAACCTTACCATGTTCTCCCGTTTAAATAAAGAGATTTCGCTATGCGCGCCGCTTCCTTCGCGTGGGTGAATTCGGCGATGAGGCTCCGAGTCCACGCCGTGCTCCTTCGACGAAGTGGGCGGTATATTGCGACACTGCAACCTCACTGCACCATATTTGCATATTTATTTATTTTTATTTATTTTTGATACTATGAGCCCTTTCGGGCTGTTGCAGTCTGTGTAACAGTGTACAGCACTGAAAGCAATTATACAAGCAGCACTATGCAAATCTTTTGGATACAGTACGCAGCCTCCTAAGCAGGCGACAGAGTCCTATGGCCCAAACCTACCTGAGGGTGTTGGATACCTTTTATCCACTGCTTCCAGTTGGACTGTAGTCGTCATGGCTCACCGATGGTCTTTCCGCACTGAAGGAAGGAAGACTGTGAATTTCTAGGGCAGTACCAGAATGGTGAAGCCGGCTTTGTCAGACTCCTTAGAGCGTGCACTGCTTGCCTTCTCTCTTTTCTCGTCTTTTTATATTCTCCATTCCCTTACCCCCAGTGCAGGGTAGCAAAGCAGACGCTCGTCTAGTTAAGCTCCCCGCATTTCCTTTTCTTTGTCTTCTCACTCTCAAACAGAGAACAGAAATGTATTAACAGCATACAAGGAAATACTGACTAGCAGCATAGAAACGACGTTCAGGGATTATCCATAAGGAATAATATCAAAATTAGGCACAGAGCGACTGTGCCTTTTCTTCGAGACTCGTAAGCATATAACCTACTATAGCGGGTACAAGCGAGCCGAAGTGAACTGAGGGCAACCGCTGTATTCAATTCTTTGGCGATCCTCACAGACAATGGAATAAGTCGCCTCACCACGGTGGTCTAGTGCCTATGGTACTCGGCTGCAGATCCGAGGGTTCCGGAATTCGAATCCCCGCCGCGGCGGCTGCACTTCGATGGAGGCGAAATGTTGAGACCCGTGTACTGTGCGTTGTCAGTACACGTTAATGAACCCCCGGGGGTTGAATTTTCCGGAGGGCTCCACTGCGGCGTCTCTTATAATCACAGCTGGTTTTGGGACGTAAAAGCCCCCTAAATAAGAATTATGGAAGAGGTCAAACATTAATGGAACCGCATGTTCGCGGACTTCAATATCCAGTATGGTTTATGGGCTTCTTTGCGCTCCCTACAGAGCCAGGGAATGTTTCGTGTGTTCTACGTGTGGCTTGTTTGTTCAAATTTACTTTGTTTGAAATCAGGCTGTGTTCGCCATGAACAACTCCGCTAACAAAATAAAAGAATATCTGAATTCATTCATTCATTCATTCATTCATTCATTCAGCTTTCCATTTCAGGCAGGACAATGTCTTGGACAGAAAACCAAACCGCCGATGTGCTCTCCCTGAGAGGACCCAAGCACTAGAACGCACAATCTCAGGACGTGCACCAAGAGAATTGAAAAACGCTGTGCACTGTTTGCTGACGACATTAAGGTGTCATTTACTGAGGAAGTGGCCGGCTGCCTAATTAACGCAGTAAGGCATGTCAACTTCAGTGTCATTCTACGCTTATTTCATAGCAACAGATATGGCCGGACGTTGGCCATTAGGTGTACGCGCAAAACGATCATCATCATGAAATCCGTCCGCTTGCACTTCTATAATATGGCCAATATTGGGCTTTTGCGGGTGTACTTTTCTTCCATTCATGCCTTCAACCGATTGCTACACAAAGGTGGGGGCGTCACATCAGACGCTATAGCAAAATAGCAGCCACACCTGTGCCTAGCTTCGTCGAGAAGCGGTGCCCGAGTCTCGCAACGCCTGCGGATGTGGAAGTGACGTCACCGCACAGTTTCTGGCAATAGAAGCTCCACGTCGCCGGCGCTGCGACAGAATTCCCCGCTTTTCCGCCCGAGCGCAACGCCGTGAAGATGCGGTGGCCGAAGAGATTCGGGCATCGAAGAGGACTATGAAAACTTGCCCCGTCACCGGAGAAATGCACAGGTTAAGCTCGTCAAGGGTTTATCTAGAATTTTGATCTTGAAGGGCAGGGGAGGGGTTGTTACCCATTGTGTAACCGAAACACGGGAGAATTTGCACACTTAGCCATTGGTTATCTTGAAAATACGAAAGCGGGGGGGGGGGGGGCGTGAACATACCGTGGGTGCTTTAGGGGGTGTTGGGGGGGGGGGGGGGCGGCGGTGTATAAATCCCTGAAGCCTTTCACCTTGAGTGCATAACGTTAGGACGGCTTAACACTACGCACCAATAAACCCCGGAGAAGTGTCTTTTCCTACAGTCGGGTTGCACAGCTTCCAGCAGGACTGCCTGCCCCACCGTGCACATCAGAGTCCCCCATTGTGTACGAGGTTGCCAATTGTGCGGTTGTGCTCGAAGCAAGCGGGTCGCCACGTCCTTCGAGAGATGGCGTTATGCGCTCTCCGACCCATCTGGTTTGCCGCTAGCCGTTTCATACTTACATGTACTCTCGATTACGGAAGAGCCAGCAGCATCTTTGTTTTAGGGGCCGGTTGTTGTGGGTCGGTTGGCACGTATCGTTGTATCGTGTAACCTACACCGCTGTTTATGAAGTGCTCACTAGATGGCGTGATGGCGCTGCGGTGCTCGCTTCATTCAGATGTACGGGAACGCGTAGTATGGTAGTCTGTCCGTCCGTCTGTCTGTCCGTCTATCCGTCCGTCTTTCTGTCCGTCCGTTCGTCTGTCTGTCCGTCCGTCCGTCTGTCTGTCTGTCCGTCCGTCCGTCCGTCCGAGAGCTGCGGTGCTGCTTAGCTAGCACGTGATTTAATCAATAGATGGAGCGGAGGCGCTCGCCGCGTGCTCAAGTGTGATAGGATAGCGCTAGAAGGCGACACACAGTGTTTCTCACGTCTTTGACGATGTACTGGGCAAGATTCACGGTTTTTACCGATGAACCTCCGCAGCTTCGCCCACTCATCATCATTCACCTCGTGGATATGCTGTGAATTTTCTTTTTCCCTTTGTCAGCAATCAAACTTGTCGTGCGGTGCATACTCCAGCCTTATAGTGCCGCGCCTAGAGCTCCTCAGACATCTCGAAGCTGCATCGTATCTGTTCCTATGTCAGTATACTGCGCATTTCGCCACACAGTGATAGACAGGCATGGCATGGGATGCTAAGTCTCCGTACGTATGAAAACAAATAGCATGGGAGCATTTCTCGAGCACGCTTGCGATAGAAAAGGCCAGGTGTGGAAGATGACGTCACCGAGTTATCAAGAAGAGGAACGAGAAGAAAAAGAAAGTAGCGCCCAAAGAAAGGATAGATGTAGAGCTTGGCCTAGAGAGTGAGTCTCTGGCTTGCTACTCCTCACAGGAGTAAGGGAAAAGGGGTAAAGGGAGATAGTGGGAGGTATGGTGTTTAAGGTGACTATGGTATAGTACAGGGAGTCACTGTGTGTGCAATATGTGCACTATGCGCACTAGTCTTTACGGCACAGCACGGGAGACGAACATCTAAACGTTCACACGAAAAATGAAAGAGAGCCTTGAAGTAGCGTTGTGCAGGGTGAGAATGTTTCCATGCAGCGAA
This sequence comes from Hyalomma asiaticum, assembly GCA_013339685.2. NCBI lineage: Eukaryota > Metazoa > Arthropoda > Arachnida > Ixodida > Ixodidae > Hyalomma > Hyalomma asiaticum. The sequence continues at coordinate 69,393,616 of CM023487.1, read as the reverse complement.
AAGTTTGTCGTCCGAAAATGGTCGAGAGTACAAACCATCTACCACGCACATAAGTATTCTCCTCTCAGCCACATATTCCGGGCACATGTAGAGGATGTCCTGCATAACATCTGAAGTATGGCACACGCGGCAACCGAGTTATCAAAGAGTGCACGACTCTATAACACAACATAAGACCTATATCTCTAGAAAGAATAGTGTTCACAGGAGCCAAAATGTACGATGCAGGAGATTTGTGCCCCGAAGCTAAACTGCGCTCCAGCCGCCCACATGCACGTCGGCGCTTGCGCCAGGTAAAGAGTGCATGATTGAACAAGGAGCGTCCCTACCAGGTAGCCGGCAAGAGAAACTCCCCCATACGTGCCCACGACTGTTGCCGTTCCGACGTAGTGTTTTTTTCTGATAAACTGGCAGGAACCTAATACTGGAGTTATATTGACTCCTAGCTTTCCATTACGTTTCTGCGAACCTTTCGTGACCTTCACGCTGAAACAGGAGCCACAGTAAAAGCAAACATGGGAAGCCTGCCGCGGCATCAAAGCTGGGCGCTTCGCCTTTGTACATAGCCTCCTGCACAGAACGCTATTTAAAGAGATGAATAAATTACGCAGCATTTTCTTTTGGTAATTTATTGCAAGGTTCCATAAGGCAATCTGAGAAATTTGTTTTCCCCGTCCCTCTCTCTCTCTCTCTCTCTCTCTCTCTCTCTTTATATATATATATATATATATATATATATATATATATATATTTGGAGCGCTCGGCACGCGCTCTATATTTACGCACCTGTCATGCCTTCAGTGACAGAATGCAGAACCGGGGGTACCGAAACATACAGGACGAAAACGAGGGGGGCGGGGGGGGGGGGGGGGAGGAGGGAGGCCTGCCTTCGGAAATATATTGATTCGCTCGTCGCGTTCTGGCAGGACGAATGTAATATCCGGGGCGGCGGCAGGCAAACAAACGCCGAACGCGAGATATGAGGACCACGCACACGCAACGCTAGCGGATGGCAGGGTTGCTTTATGTCAAGGACGAAAACGCCGGATTGACGTACGCGCGCGACGGAAAAGCGCCGCCGACATTATATTTAGCTCGTCGACCGGTCTGCTCGGGAACTCGGCAACGCCGCGTATTAATAGACGCCAAAGTGTGGACTTGAACGCAGCACCGTCGTCTATAGGTAACTCGACATTGATCTATATACCTGTCAAACCGGGCTCGATAATGTGAAACGACGGGTACTGCCAATGAAGTGCCTAAAAATATAGCGGGTCAAGAACGCCAGACTGAAACGGCTTAGCAACGAGGCATTGGTGATAAGCTCAAGCTAGACGCCCGTACCGTGTAAGATACTATTGAGTGTTGGTCTTACCCGATTGATAAATCCTGCCTCTCAAGGCAGAAAAGGACAATCAGTGATCGAAGGTGTACTGACACGAATTTTTGACATTCTCGTATTATTGCTGTAAATGAAAGCAGTGGCGTGGAGAACCTCAAAAAGAGTATCATGGTGCCTCGCGACGCAATGAATATATTTTTAATACGGCTCCCTTTAAAGCCCACTTTCGGTTTCGATTTTGAGGGGGCGGTTTCTTAGTGACGTGTCAACAACGTCGGACGTACGTCTAAGTCAAATGGGGAAAGAAATTCGTGATAACGTCGCTGCAACTCTGTTGTCTGTGGTCATTTACACGAGGGGCACGCAAACAACGACAATTTCACGGTCGTCCAGCGACTCCCGTTCAAATATGATATTTCTTTCTGTGATAGCGCTACTGAAGGGGAACTCACACACGAGCTGCCTAATTTTTTTATGTGGAACGCTTCGGTAATTTTCACGGTGCTGAGCACGCACGGATCGTAGTTGACACGCGAAATTATCGAAGCGTTTCCTTTGATCCCTTTGTTACCAACACGCGTTTACTATCAACCCTTGTACTCATGTCGTATCACTACTCATGGACCTTTTCACAGAAGGCATGGAGCACGGCCATATTGGGCAATGCACGGCAATAGGTAGGCTCGTGTCGTCTGTTGCGTCTCCTTTCTTTTCGCGTGTGTGCGCTATTTGATTATGTAGGCCTAACAACTCGCCGAACTTGCTACTACAAACCCACGGCAGTGCTTTTTGAGGGGGTCACGCATATTTAACACAGCCCAGCGGCGGTTATGGCGGCGCCCAGGGAGCCTTTTCTGAAAAGGCGTATATATGGGGCGCGTTTCCGAAAAAAAAAGGTTGTTGAAAGTCAGCGCATTGTGTGTCCTTTTCTCTTGTCCTTGTGTCTTGCGCGCTGTAGTCACTTCAGTCCAGAAAACACCAGGGGCTCGAGCCATTGCAGACTCTCACGTAACGTCAAATACGCCTAAAGTTCTTTTTCTTTTGTTTTCATGCGATAGCTTCAAGGATCACGCGCCGCAGAAATCCCGGTGTAGGCGTAGGCGTCCACGGAGGAAATAATCATGTCGAGCTAACGCCGCGTGTCCGGAAGGACCCGACTAAGCGAGCCCTCCACCATGGCACAGGAGCGTTAGGGAACAAAATTCAATTTCCCAAAATAAACATCGTCTTAAGTATGCTACGACTTATCTAACACCTACACACATGGCAGCTCGGACGGTAATTTGAGCGTACGGGAAAACATAATTCTTTTACGGGGAGGTGATGTGAACCGAGCCCAACGACGCTATAGCGTTCCACTCGCAAATGCGAAGATTAGGTGTCCTCGAACTGTTTCCAAAAACCCCTTTCCTACTGTATCTCTAATGTTTTTATTACTGTTTTTCCAAAAATCGTAGGGATTTCACGAACACCTATGCACATCGTAGCGCGGACTGTAATTCTGTTAAGATGAAACTGTTGCTTCTGTTACGACAAAACTCAAACAATTCAGCACTTTATAGAGAAGGATTCAACGGGCCGCCTGTATGCGTGACATTTGCATAGGCATGTAAATTTGCCTCTGCCCGCAGATGCCGACAGACGGTGGTTTAGCGTCAGCTCTGAGCGTTACCAGTATTCATTACATTCCGTTTCATTACCTATCCGTTTCATTCCAGCTGCAGTAATGAAACGGATAGGGCAATAAAAAGCGTTAAGAGCATGGTCAGAGCCGCGGGGAAGTCGGATTGAGTAGTAGCAATGGAGAAGAAATCGGCATTGAGCAAATACAGAAAAGGGAAAGACGAAATCAAGAGAGAAAGGTTTTGTGATAATTTAAAGGGAAGCGCTGTACTGGTTTAAGCCGGTTAGGTAGCCTCAGAACCCGAAGTCACAGAGCGAAATTCAATAAAGAAGGGGATACATGTACGTGCTGCGGAAAAGCTAGGAAAGCGACAGGTGATATTTTGATTGAATTTACAGATGTCAACCCAGGTGTAGCTGGTGGACACTACCCTAAAGTTGGCCATGGCTTTCAGGGATAGCACGGGAAAGCTGAACATGTCGGCGATAGAGATAAGTAAAAGGCGCTTAGAGGTAGTGGCGCAAAGGTATGGAGGAAACAAAAAATTCACAGCATATCTACGGAGTGAATGATGATGAGTGGGCAAAGCTCCGGGTGTTCATCGTAGATCGTGCCGAGTTCCGGATTAATTTAGTTAACCCGCACGCTACGAATCCTTATGGTTCAACTACGCACAAGTGAAATCTCCCACCGGCACTTCATTGCAAGATCCAGTGCCTATATATATATATATATATATATATATGGGTGGCCGGTGTACGGTTGTCCAGCGCGAGCAGTCGGTATTTTTCAATCAAGAAACTCGCTAGAAGACGCTGTCTGCGCCAACGTTGTCTCTCGCCGGTGAGGGTGCGTTCTTCTTCTTTGCGAGCTGGTAGCGCGTTCATCGAAGAAAGAGCGTTTCCATAGTCAACGCGCGCCTTTCGCGCTCTCTCTCTCTCTCTCACAAGACAGCAGAGGGAAGAGTGAGAGAGCTTGCGCGCCGGGAGGCACGCTCCGAGGGCGCGCCTCCCACACGCGCCCTCCCAGTAGCGCGTTCCCACACGCGCCCTCCTAGTGGCGCGTTCCTAGTAGGTAACGCGCTACTACAACTGACGGACAGACCCGAACCTTAAAGAGCTTCGCCCCTAAAATGCAAGGGAGTTCGGGTAAGATTATTACTTCACAGCGGAACGATAATAGATAAAATAGGTAGGCGAGGAGGAGAATTAGTTGTGAAACTATGTTTCATTCGGAAAAACAAATGTTTGTAGAGGAAAAAATAAAGGTAGTGTTTCGTGTTCCGCGGGCTACCGCCCTGTTATAGAATGGGATGCTGCTAACATTCATCCATCCATCACCTAATAATTATTATCACACTCGTGTGGTAGTAATCATTGTGGCTCGGTTAAGGAAAGGACGTTATTTTCAGCAACCTGTGTCGGGGGCAGGGCCCAGCGTGTGTAAGGGGTAGGAGAAAGGGAGCGAAAGTGATCGAAAGGAAAGAAAAGCCGTACTGGAGGGCTCCGGAAATGTTGACTGCCTCTTGTTCAACGTGCACGGAAAACGCACAGCGCACATGCCTCTGGCATTTTCGCCTCCATCGAAAGCGCAACCGCCGAGGCCGGGATCGAACCGGTGGTTTTTGGATTGCAGCCGAGTACCATAACCACTACCCAGCTAGCACACAAAGGATTTAAGACGTCTTCGAGACGGATATCCGAGACGTTAACGACGTCTCAGAGACGGCACGCGTAAGAAGTTTTGGTCTAGAAGACGTCGTATATCTCGTCTAATGTCCGTCTTGTTGCACATATACGAGACGTTTCCTGAACGTCTTTGAAACGTCATCAAAAAGCTGGTCTTTTCGATGGGTTGGGGGAGCCTCCAATAATCCCATTTACCGGGATTTCTGAATCCGTTTAAGGACTTACCAAAGACGTCATCAAAAAGCTGATCTTTTTGACGGCTTGGGGGAGCCTCCAATAATCCCATTTACCGGGATTTCTGAATCCGTTTAAAGACTTACCAAAGACGTCATCAAAAAGCTGTTCCTGAAACGTTAGCCGTAGTCTGAGAAAGAAGCAGGAATCGTGCTCGGGAACGGGGCGCGCCACCAAAATTTTGATCTGGTTATCACCCTCAGAATGTAAGCTAACGCCTTATGGGTACAAATAAGCAGAAGACATTTTTTGCACCCCTAAGGCATTAACTCAGCGGTTCTGAAGGCGTCAACGGGATCATAATTTTGGGGGGCACACCCATCCGCGGACGCCGTCCCTGCCTTTGTTGTAGTAGCTGCGACCTGCTATGTTACCGGCTGCACCATAATATTTTCAGTGCGGCGGAGTGGGGGGTAGTGCCAGCCGAATACTTTCGTAGTTACGTCCTAGGAAGAAGTCCTGGCATCGCACTTGCCTGTAACTCTTTTTTTTCTCGTGGTTAAAGGCATCACCACTGAGTGCAACAGAGCAAAAATAGTCCAGCAACGTAGGTACACAGTTCTCAACAAAGGCTTCATGAGTCTTAGCATTTCAGTCAAAATTGGTTGTCGTGTATACAAATATCAATCTAGCATGCAATTTGTAGAATATGAAGCAAATCTACCAAAAATAGTAATGACATATCTTTCTACAGTGAAGGATTGACAGTTTCATGGCAAGCGGCCTAACAAGGAGGCCTCTGTGCCAATGATCACGAAGTCGAAATACTGCTACATCAAGATTTTATTGACAAACTAACTTGTGCAAGTTAAAAAAAAGAAGAAAATGAGAAATGCGAGGAAAACAAAACCACAAATATTCAAGAGCAACTGCAGAAGAAATACTTTAAATATATTTGGAACTTACTAACCTCTAGCGGATTACAAAAGAGCACTAGTAGTCACACAATAACAGCCAAACGACTATGCGCTTTTCACCATGAGAGCAGCGCATTCGGTTATATGAGCACAGACAGAACAATGGATGACTGTGTGATAGCCGCTTTCAATCACCTTATACAGTATCTTCACCGCATAAAATCAAGGAATATAAACAAAAGAACTCAAATATGACTCAGACATGAAAGGGAAAATTTGTCTAGGACATCAGCTGATGTAATAGGCAAACTTTAAAAGACAACCAAAAACATCAATCAAGTGTCAATGAATATTGACGAAAGTGACCTTCAAAAAAATTAGCGCATGAAATATTAACAAAATCGGTATAATGAGCAACGTCACAATGCAGTGCACAATCTCTCGCAGCGAGCAACGTTACATCGAAGCAACCTCCGTTTCATAATGGAGCTACATACGTGCTCGAAGTCGAATACAGTGGAGACAGTGTTGAGGCGACGAAAAAGAAACAAGTAAGCAATATTTTCAATTACATGTACAAAATACAGATGTGGCTCTGTACAATGCACTGCATTACGCACATATATGCAAATCTGACATGAACGGCGATCAGACTGGCAAGCATCAGTCGGAAGCCAAAAAAGAAAAAAAGAAAGATTTTGGCACCCAGCACATGAAGCTATTCCTAAAAGGGACTTCAAATAACCATCGGGTCTACATGTGCAGGATCAAGCTGAGAGTCTCGGAATTTTGCCCTGTTTCACATTAAAAAAAAAGAACACTGTTACCTTATACCTAGTCATTAAACAAAACACTTCGAACAGCCAACTCCTTTGAGAATGCAACCTCCACCAAACGCGCAACCAGTTCACGTTCACACTCATCAAAATCTAGTTGTAGTGTCCAGGCTTAGTGCAGCTCGTGAATACGATGCTACTGGCATTATATGACACGCTGAAACCGCCGTCGCGAAAATGATTTCAATGTAGAACCTCGGTGGGGCCGTGGTAAAACGCAGTTGGTGCCCTATCAGGTTATCCATACAACCGCCGATTAAACCGCATGTATTCCTGGAAAGGAAAAAAAAATGGGGCCGTTATTTTCTATAAAGCTGTTTTAAAACTGTGCTTTCAGGAACGAAATTTGAAATGAATCTCTGTCATAGACTGCGCGCTTTACAGGAAGTGCTCATAATATCCTGCAACTTGCAATAGATAAACACTCAAAATGAATTTTCCTCGAGTGCCTGATTCTTCTGCACTGCTGCCTGCACATAGGAGAAGTTATTGGGGTTCTTAATTGTAGTATTATACTTGTGGAGTAAGTATAAAGGAATTTAAGTGGACAAAAAGACAAATCTTCCTTCTGTGGGAACCGAACCCACGACCTTCGGATAAGGCGTCCGATGCTCTACCGCTGAGCTACGAAGGCGGTCGTCCCCCCCGTCCCTTTTATCGGGTATATGTGCACATACAATCGAACACTCCCAGGATTGTATGTAGTACATATACCTATGTACATATATACGAAGCTCAGCGAGCTCCGCCGAAGCTTGGACGCTCGTGCTAGATGCCCAGCGATGAAAAGGAAGAGAAGTCAGGATACAACAGCCGGCATGTGGCAAAGGCGCTGTGTCTATGTCTCTCTCATTTACAATATACAGTCGTGTTCGGGCCGTCTCCGCAAGAAACTTGATGCATCTGCTGATGCTACCACCGCCGAATAGTATGTCACTCGTGAACGTTAAACTGCACATTACTGATTCGTAGTTTATTTTGGACGCATTCCCATACGCAGCATGTAGAAATCGAGTGACACTCATGCTTCATACTTAGACGGTGAGAATATTCTTCGAGGCGTTCTTACGTGCTCACTGCGCACTCGGTATGAAAGGGTCCCTGCAGCACTTTTTGAACACACTGAGCAAACGGTGCCAATCGGTTGTTGTGGCTTCTGTGAACGTGTGAGAAAATGTTATTGTGCTGCAAGCAGCAGTAGATTTGCAGTTTCTCTTTAAATACATCATGCAATCGCCTGCTATTGTTCCAACAAGTGACTTCACTAGCAGCACCGACCTACGACTTGCCTGCTCTTCTTTCAACAAGTAACGTCACTGGCGCCAACTACTAGGTCCCTTCGCTCACCTCGCTCCTTTTTAAAGACAGGCACTCAGATTGCCTTTATTCCTTTAATGCAAAATGAACAAATATATAATTCCGGACTACCTTTCCGTGACCGTAAGTTCAGCCAGTGATATATCTGCCTCGAGCACAGTAGTCGGCGGCCTAGTGACATTTGTTGGAACGAAGAGCGATGTGAATTACAGCTGTGTTCGAAACCAAATAAAAAATTCCCTGCTGCACGCAGCTCAATAGTATTTGGCTTACACGTTCACAATAACCTCCACGACTGTTAGGCATCGTTCGCCATCGAGATTCCAAATGTTGCAGGGCTCCCTTAGTAAATGGGACCTTCAAGGTCGCGCGATCGACGGGCACAGTGACTGCGCACCACAACTGTGCACAGCGTCAACAAATTTTCGCTGCGGCTTCGATTTCGCCTGCACAAACTGCCTTCCATGGCCAGGTAATAGTGAAGTTAGTACAATGCAACGAAATATGGCTCATTTGGGATAGCGAGTATGCCGCGGGGTAGGAGGAAAATGTCAAACGTTCCGCAGAAAACTGTTGAATGGCACCGTGGCTTTGATTTGACGATATAGGTATAGGCATGCACCGCTAGATCCCGGCACCGGACAAGCTGGCGGCGCCCGTAATATATAATTTAAAATAAACAAAATACGTCCAAACGTTCATGTATAGGTCGTCGTAACACGCCGCTCACCCATAGCCCGACGTATTAATTTAGTTCGTTGTTCGTCCCCTTATCATCTCTGTCCTGCGCTATCAGCCAAGCAACCTGGTTCAAGTTTTCACTGCCCAGTCCGTACCACGCGAAACACTGGACAGCTTATGGCATACCAAAAATCTACTGTGCACAACAGCGTCCCTGTAACAATACTGTGGGACGAGATAACAGGTCGTGTAATTGTTTTGGTATTTGCGGTCTGCAAGAATGACGAACCCCAAAATGCAGAAAACCGCAACAGCGTGGACAATGAGATATAATAATAACGAACATTCGCAAACGAGCCACATGCCTCTGACAAAGTTTAAATATGACCGAGAACGAGCACAACGACACTCATGCTCATATGAATGCTGAGCTGCGAGAAGTCATTCCACCACCAAAGACGTCATGATTGCCTGCGGCAGTTCTGCTGACATGCCACAATAAACAATGCGCGATTTTCACATCCACATCATGCACGTAAATTTCGCAGCCCTGAACAGAAATCTCACGACTGCAATGCCACAGTGAAAGAACGCGCGGCAATGGTTGCCCTACAACACGCGATATCACATGCATGTATTCGTCTGTGTAAGACACGAGTAAATTACTACTATCCCACATTGTTGTACAGGCGCTGCACTCGCTACCCGTAACGACCAAATGACAGGATGGTGGGAACGAATCCAATGCACTCCTTACTCACTAATCCGGCTGAACACGCACATAGACCTAAGAAAGTTTCAGAATGCATTCATACACGGTGATCTGAATAATAAAACACAGTTGCGTTTTTTTGCTTTTAATGCGTCAACTATCTTAGAGCTCAGATACCATTAACGCTCCTTGTATCTGTCACAGATCGATTTGCCCTATCCGCGGAAGACATGAGTGATCTCACAGGCATCATGCTAAGCCATTCAAATGTGGTACTTACATTTATTTTCGGCGAGACGTAGTTATTGGTGTTACGGGATCCAGTCACAGAAGCGCCGGGATTGAACCAGAGTTAACGCAAGGAGGAAAATAGAAAGAACATAATGCCACCACACAAACACACGCGCAGTTGCAGCACAGTAACGGAATTTTCTCCAGAAACGAAGGAAGAGCCAGCCGCCAACAACTTGACTTCGCTGCCTTTGCTTCGTGTCTCCGCATGTTTGCCCAGCCTGCGCCCTCTCGCCTCATCTCCACGGCGACCGGCGAGAAGGAGCCAGACATTCGGGCGCCTCCCTCCCGGCCCCATTGCACCTGGCGACATCTCGGCGCCGTGCATTGCGCCGACGGCCGAAGACGCTTTCAGCCATGCCCAGGGAGGGAGGGGGGGGGGGGCGGTATTCTTCCACATTTACTTTCCGTCTCACGTAGGACGTTTCGAAGACGGATTCATTGTCCCTTTGATGTCGCTCCCGCTTAGTTCGCGTGGCTGACGTCTTTGAGACGTCAGCCACGCGAAATAAGACGTTAATCCCCCAATAAGACGTCTTTTTGGTCTTGTGTGCTAGCTGGGTACGCCAATACAGCGGCTCCTGTGATGCATTCAGTACCGTGTGCAGGTGCCGGGCGCACTGCGGAGCTTTCCTCAACGGCGAGTACTGACGGGGCATCAACGTCAACTTCTGAGCTACCGTAAAGAACGCCACGCAAGACGGAGGCTGAGCGTGAACTAATAAAGGAACGTTGTGTCATGACACCTACGCATTTATGAAGAGATCGCTGAAAACGGTGGAGAACAAGGAATGTCACTGCAGCCAACGTTCCGACCCCCCCCCCCCCCCCCCCCCTAGTGGACTTGTCTTCGTCAGGACGAAAACAAGTCCACTTGGTCGAAACCTCGGCTGCAGTGACACTTCCCGTTCTCCGTCATTTTCAGCGATCTGTGACGAAGACAAGTCCACTAGTGGGAACGCTGGCTCCAGCGGCATTCCCCGTTCTCCATCGTGTTTAGCGATCTGTTCATTGATTCGAGCATAGATCTTCTCCTTAGCTACGCATTTATGTGACTCAAGGGCATGACGAACGGGCGAGAAGGCGGTGCGAATGACGCACCCTAAGGATATTGCGTTCCACTCTTAAAGGTGTTAGCTAGGCGTCCACCTATTTTTTTTTCTAGCCAGTTTGTCGCCAAGGGTAGCCCCGAGGACGCAAGCTTCGTGCCACACACACGACTGACATCTCAACGGGTGTGAATTTCAAAAGCGGCCGTGTACTTTTATTTAGGTTAACGTTAAGGAATGACAGCTGCGGTGGTCAAATTCGTTCGAGCTCCTTCAATATGGCGTTTTACTTTAAACTTAATTTTTATGGCGATATTTGCAACGTTTACAATTATAACTTTCGGCGCTGACCAGACGACTGTATACACCAGTTTCAAATACATCTAGGTTTTATTGCCCGCAGCGTTTTCCTTCCGCCTTTTGAGGATACTGAAAGAGTGGTGCGCTTCGATATAGAGGCTCATCATGCCGCCGGGAAATCAAACTGGACTCTTATGCTATTGGGAACATCATCTTCGAAAAAGGTGCCACCTCCTCGGTTTAAGCAGAACGTATAAGAAAATTCACAAGGATTCCACCGAGCGAAAATCTTTCAGGCGGCTGAAATGATTTCGTTCTGGGGAATCAGTTTATGACGAATCTTTTTTTTTTTCACGCTCCTACCAACTTTGGATGTTCTAAGAACTGACTCGCAGTACAAACATCAACAGTTGGCTTTTCCTAAATTTTGTTTCGAGCAACTGCGCGTGTAGCAAATCGTTTGCGTTCTTTTTAGCCTTGATGGAACTTGCGCTCAATGTTTCATAAGTTAAGCAGGTTTTGTTTCATCTTTTGACATAGGCTGAAATTATTAGGACATCATTTACGCAGGCAACGTATCATGTTCCAGTGTCCAATCGGTTATTGGTTGATAGGTGCAGTGGACTCAGCATCGCTGACGTCCATGTGGGTATATTTAGAAAGCGTTCCCGTTAGCTACGATGCAACAATGGGGTCGACCTCGCGGATCCGTCGCTATCTATCAGTGTTTGCACCACCATTTACGCACGCGGATACGATTTGTGCGATGTTGGCCTTTTCGCGACCGATTGACGCACACGCACGCGTGTGACCCCCCCCCCCCCCCCCCCGACTGCACTCAATAGGTTCATTATTGAGTTACGTAACAATGACAGTCACGGCAGTGATGAAACCGCAAAAGCCTCGCTTATCATCTAGCTGTCGGGGCCGCTTACGCGTGCTTCGCTGCGATAAGGTGCACGCAGTCGCGTTATCGGCATTTAGAGCTCACTGACGGTACTCGACGGGAACGTCACGCTGTAGCAGTTCAGCCACCTGGAGAATTTAGAGCGTAATAATAATGATTGCTAAGGTTTGCGCCTCTAAACCAAGATATTATTGCGAGACGCGCCGTAGTCGAGGGCTCTGGAAATTTCGACCACTTGTGTTTCTTTAACGTGCACTTACTTAGATCGCCCAGTAGGCGGGCTTCCAGCATGTTGTACCCGTCGATATGCGGCCGCCGCTTCTGGGAGTCGTTCCCGCGACCTCCTTGCCAGCAGTCAAGTACCATAACCACTACATGGCCGCTCCGGTTGCAAGGGAATTTAGGGCAGCACAGCAATACGTCTAAGATATGGAAAGGGACACCGCCAATTGTTTCACTATGTTTATAATTCCATTCGTGTCCGAATGCGGTATCGTGGAGTTCCTTCCAAGATTTTTTTTTTTACGAAAGATCACTTACGACGCCGAGCGCTTGTCGCCGTTGGGTTTCCTGCGGGCCACTCCGCATTTGCCACCGGCATACGGAAGTTTGAAGCTGTCGAATAAATAGTACAAATTCAGATAAATAGCAGGAAACTCTTGTCTCGATCATTTGGAATATATACTGAAGTTCGTATGCGAAGGTAGGATTGTATGACAAACCTGACGGGTAGGTCCTTACATTAACAACATGGCGTGCTCCTCAGTTACGTTGCGGTGAACGATAATAAAACCACGCGTGGCTCATATTCGCATTGGATGTGCGCGTACGTCCCACACGTACAAACTGGGAATGAATGAATTAATGAATAAATAAATGTAGTAATTAACAATTTAATAATAAATATTTTAATTAAAAAGTGATGTGTGACTTGTACCAATTCGCATGTACTGATGTGAGCCACATGAGGATGAGGTGTGCAAGTGCCTGCCCAAACCGAGGAGGGAGAGGTAGCAAACAGGGAGGTGAGCCAGAAAGAATCCAGTTGGGTACCCTGCACTGGAGGATTGGAAAAGGGGAGTAGAAAGATGAGAGAGAGAAGGGCGAAAGAGAAGTGTGGCCGGGGATGGCAGATAATGCGCTGACGCGTAAGACATTGCGCTGGTACCCCGTCAAAGGCGTTCACACAAACCATGTCCTCCTCAAGAAACAAAACAGTGCTTTCGCTGCAGTGCCTTGTGGGCAGACGAGCAATGCAGGTGGCGGTGCTCCAGTAGCACCTGTACCGTAAACGGCCCATTGTCGAGTCGTTGGAATGCTTGAGTTAGTGTTTGACGTTCTACGGCAAATCGAGGGCAGTGGCATACTAGAAGGTCAATGGTTTAGTCGGTCTCGAAAAGGTCGCATTCTGCAGTGTCGGTCGCAAGCCGAGAAAAATGTTCACTAAACTCGAGGAGCTGAAGCCATTCAAGGCATTTAAATGGACAAATATTGTCTTCCAGAAATATTTTTAGCGAATCTTTGCCACTGTAGCTTTGCCCAGTCGCCTCACCTTGCTATGCTCAGCGCATCCAGTTTTTTAAGCCGCGGCAAGTAGATTCCTCTTATAACGACATTCGATAACTTTCCATTGTTATCGAGGGTCAGAAATTGCCCTCAGAATTAAATTACGACAGCTTTAATTAATCGCGCTATTCAAATGAAGCCTCCTACGGTACTGTTTCGTCAATAATTTCAATTGTTTTTTCCTGTTTAACAAAGCAAATATCAGATTTTGCAATGTTTAGGCCTTAAACAAGTGGTGTAAAGAAGCTAAGACAGCACTGGGGTGGTGTGGTCTCATTACACTGGCGACCCATTCCCCCAGTGCAGGGTAGCCCACAGGACGCCTTTCTTGTTAACCTCCCTGCTTTTTCTGTTTTCCCCTTCCTTCCTTCCTACACTGGCGACGTAGATAACCTTTAAGGACAGCATTTTCCTTACAATTCAGAGGAAAACAGTGCAAGTATGGTATACTACACCTACAAAAAGACAAGAAAAAAAAGCATGCGCTTTCGTCCCGTCCCCTTTTAACAGCCCCACGAAGTGCCACTTCCGGTTTATTAACCACCAAACCAATCGGCCATTTGCTACGTCTGCATAAATGCAATCAACAGCACTCGTTAAGAGCTTATGTGATCTGAAATGGCATTTCTAATTCCAGTAGCATTGCCAGAAAGCGAGTCTAGAAAAAAATTATAAGCATATGTATAACCATCACCTCACGGAAAACTGACTATAGTTCTCGCCTTAAAAATGTCCGATTCCTAACAGTGCCATCCCTTCCCTGCATTCGAAACAGCGGTGGTCTATTTCTGTACACTCTCCTTCAGCGCTGAACACTCTTAATTTTCGAATTCCACGTAAGTTAACCAAAGTGAACGGACAGTTTCATGTAGCAGCCCGTCTCTGCCAGTGATCAAACATCTATAGGATACAAGGTCTTTATAATGCCTATTCCTTTTTGGCGTCAATGTGTCTCACAGCTCAAAGTCAGTGTCGCCTACAAAGTTCTGCAGTGTTTTAGCAGGGGGATTACCCGTTCTACGTCATTGCTCCTTTCCTCTCCTGTCCAGGTTCTTTGTCCATGCTTTTTTTCCTCTCGTTATTTGTGTGTTCCTACAAAAACTGTCCTTTTTGTTCATGTATATTGTTGTTGTTGTCTTATTTTGCGTGTGCAAGGACAACGACCACACGTCCAGTTCACCTTCAAGATATGCGGATCTCATCATCTATAGACTTTCTCGGGTACCGAGACAGACACATATATATCTACTCTCTCTTCGCTTCTACCAACTGTCTCCGGGTCCTTGCAATTTACAAGCCCTAAGAATAACACTACACGTCACACCACAACGGACACCTCAAGGCTCCGAGATCGGTGGCCCCACCATTTCGTTATCGAGTAAGAGGAATTGGAGTGTGTGGAATGGGGGCCCATGCATGCAAGCTCGAGAACCGTCTCGGGGTTCCACCGTCATCGCATTGGAGTTTACGCAAGCCTTTGGTCCGGTCTGCGCTCGTCCTAATATAACCCTCGTCTCTGCGGCAAGCGGCAAGAAAATGAACGAGACGAAAACGTTCTCCTGCCCGAACTTGACGGGTCAAGGTTTGCTGCCTTTCCGGTACAGTTTCTGTGTACGCAGCCGGGCGTCGCGGGAACGGCGAGGTCGTCCCATGAGGTAAACAGTCCTGACGTTATATTTGCACCGCGTATTGCTTCCTCGCTGTTTGTTGGCATTCCTGCTCCGTTCCTCAGAGTTATGCACGCGATGGTCGAGGGAAATCAACTTGCATTCCGTTTCGTGCGCTACCAAAATAAACAAACAAAATAGGACACGACGTATTGTCTTGTTTTTCATGGTAGACGAGCAAAAATTTCAAAATAGACAAGAAAGATCGGTGCATGCACACAGACGTAGCGTGCACCTTCTCTGCGGCCATGGATTTATGCAACACCCCCTTCCCTCAAACACACCCTTAGGTGGATCATCCCTCCCCCAGCAAACCAATATCTCCGTATCTTGGTAACTATCGACATCGTGTCCACCCCCTACCCCACTTCCCGCCTTCTGGTAACACCGACATGCACCCGACATGAGCTGCAGGAAGCCTCGTCTTTTCCCTCAGTCAAGCAGAATTCATATCTTGCCCTGCTCCCGCTTTGATGATGAGAAGTGCGCGAGCGAAGAGCAGGCTTAGTTGAAATTGTCGTACACAGGGGCTTATTCCGCATTTCGAATTGGCGTTATCAAATGGTAACACCAAATGGCTTTACCGAGATACACCGTGGTGTTAGCAGCATGTTGGTAACACGCTGGTAGCACCAGCATGTAAGCACGCTTGTAACAGCAGCATATGTTTGTAACACCTTAGTTACTCCTTGGTTGCACCCTGGGTAAAACCAATGAGTAAAGGCTATACGCTTATGTACAGGCAGGGTGGAGCTGGAATTCGTGCACTACGGCGTCTCTCATAATCATAGCTGATTTTGGGACGTAAAACCCCTGAAATCTATCAAGCAATCATCTTTGCTTGTTCTGTCCACCCTCTTCGAAAATAAATAGATTTACGTTAATCACTAATGAGTGCAGTTGTTTTGCCTTTACGTCCACTGTTTCCACACGGAGGCGGCTGTAGTGAGCGTAAATACCCGGTGCTCGGGCACATTGCCGTCCCTCATTCGAGCCAAAGAGCCTGCAGTGTTCAAGCCTGGAACGGTTTCGTATTGACGCTCCTGTGCACGGTAAATGGCCCAACCTCCAAACGAATGAACAAAAACGAGTCGACAGCAACCTAATACGCTTACAGGCGGCTGGTCACACAGCGATGCAATGTTCTCCGTGCCCGCAACTTACTTTCACCTAGCTGCAAGCACGAAAATACGATTTCCCCGCACCGGCGTTGTATAACGAAGGCCGAGGAATGTTGCGATCAAAGAGATTCGGTAAGTACAATTTGCCTTTACCGGGACGGCCACCTTGAAGGTAATGTGGTCTGTAACTAGGGAAACGACCCTGCCCTCACCCCTCCCCTTCTAGAAGTTATGCAATATCGTTAGGAAGAACTTAGCGAAACTATTTGCTCACTGATGCGAATATGATAGTCGAGCAATAATATTACCACGAACAAAGAGGAATGAATAAATTCCAGGTCTCTGGGCCGAGATGAAGGGGGGCACCGTTGCGGCACGAATCAGAACGGTACTGCGTCAGCAAAACCGGCCCTTCTACCTCGCCCCCCTCCCGCCACATCCCTCGCTCTGCAAAGCACGGAAATTCTTGACTCTCCAAGCATCGTGCTCCTTTCTCCTAACATAGTTTAGCAGCCCGTTGTTTTTTTTCTTTCCTTTTCTGCATGAACTTGGATCTTATGTATGCCTTTCCCAGCCGGGTAGCTATGCATCTCTAGCTCTTTTCTCGTTCGCCTTCTTACTCTGGTCTTTTTCTCGAGGCTCAGCATATTTGAGGACCCCTGTGTACGAGGACTCGGAGCGAGCAGCTGCGGTGATCTTGGACGCTGGCTTTTGTGCCTTGAAGCGTGACAATATCTTGGGGTAAAAAGAAACCTTAACGAACTGAAGTCTTCGTGCTTTGTTTTCTTTTTGTACTAGTCGGAAAGGTTGCGCGAGGGTAATGGACTACAACAGTTAGGATGACGTCACATAACAATATTTTCAGAAGGGAAAAACGGAAGAAGAGGGGGGAGGGAGGGGCGATGGGTGGGGGGGGGGGGGTCGACGAAGCAGCTTGTTTATTTCTTTGGCTGGTTGGTTTGTTCACTGATATTGGTTAGCTGGTGAATAGTTATGCGGGTTAGTTTATCTGCTGCCTATTTTATAGGTTAGTTCGTTGGTTAACCTACTACTGCTACTACTACTACTAATAATAATAATAAAATGTAATTGTTAAGTTGGTTACCTTCAATGCTCGAAATCACTACAAAAATCAGTGTACAGGCATACAAAAACATCTCACCAGAGGCTAGCGTGTAGAGTAAATCCTAACAGAACGTGCCTGCCAATGTTGACAATGTACAAGGGCAGTTGATTTCACTTTCGTTACGTCAGGGTTATCGAACAAAGAAGTACATTTCTCTGACAAATGAGAATAACATGGCGGTGGCTATGGCATGGCCTATTTCTCATGATCGCTCCCTTAACGTTCTTTTCGATGAGCCCCACCGCGGTGGTCTACAGGCTGTAGCACTCGGGTGCTGATACGAAGGCCGCGGGATCGAAATTCGGCTTCGGAAAAGAACCTCAGGTGGTCGAAATTTCGAAAGCTCCGCACTACGGCGTCTCTCATAGTCGTATCGTTATGTTGAAACGTAAAACCCCAGAAATTATTATTAGTACTGTGACGGTAAGACAGGCGGAATAGGAAACTAGTAAGTTCATTTTTCAGATTCTCGTTGAAAAACATATTGGGAAGCAATGATCAGTAAGACGGTGTAATCGCAGAGGGTTACGAACTTTCGGAACTAGTTTCATCAATATAGCTTCTAAAGAGCCTGAGCAATTTACTTGACTGAGGAGGAGGAGGAGGAGGAGAAAGGAGGGAAGGAGGGAGGAAAGACAGGGAGGTTAGCCAGTGCTGAGACCGGCTGGCTACCCTGTGCAGGGGAAGTGGGGTGAGGGGAATGAAAGACAATAGAATGGAGACACGACAAGAGAAAAGAAAAGGATAGAGAAAAGAAAACACGCACAGAAAAAGAAAGGAAACGCGACACTGCTTAGAGTCTGTCCTTTAGACCGCTCGTCCTTAAAAATCGTAACAGCGCGTTCAGCGCTGACTTGACTTGACTGAAACACATAGTGTGCCTATGGCCTGCTGCCGAATACATTCCCTTATGAAGAATAGTTGTACTGGGACCCCGGGCGCAGACACTCACGTGCATTCAACTAAAAAAATACGTGGATTGAGCTTGGCAAATGTTCAACAAACATACAATAAGCTCATGCTCTCGTTTCCGTCGTAATCGTTTGCACATTGTTATTAGAGCAATTCCACCTATACTATCCCAAGAAAAGCCGTACTAAATGCCGTAATTCTTAGCTTGACCTTGTGCTTTACGTTCATGTGCTTAGATATTTTGTACAGGGCTGCCCACGTCGCATAAATCGTCCTGCGTGATTTCCGGTCATTGCGGCTCCTTCCTCCCTCTCTCACTATGACCAAAACATGTTAACAACGGCACAAAACTGAAGTTTTGGATCTAATTAGCTACAATAAAAACGTCGTTGTGCGGGGCGTTGTCTTCAAACAAGTTCAAATTCCAAGACAAGTTAGCTAAGTAAGAACATATCAGGCACAAGTATAAGCTATGTAAGATATCAAGGGAAGTAAGATACGCTAGTAGATACCGGAGACAAGCAAACCAAATATTAAAGAAGATATAAGCAAGGATATCAAAGCTAAGAAGAGGTAACAGACGGGCGCGTACTGGCACCCCGGGCCTACTGCACAGCGGTGGACGAGAAAGACGCGTAAAAGTGATTACAAAACTTGTGCCCCCACGGTGGAGTCCCATGTGACTCTTGCGTGCAGCTGCACGTCGTAGTAGATAACCTTAGTTTGGCCACAAAATTCTTTTCGCTTACGGATACCCGGTTACCGGAGAAGTACACCAGATCGGCAACGCTCGCGGCGCCACCTGTTTATGAAGATCGTCCTGTAATGCTGTAAAGGCTCCGGTAATCTGGTACCCGTAAACGTACAAAAAATATATATGTACAAAAAAAGAGAATTTTATTTTTCTGTAGACTTCCTTAGGAAGGATGGACGGATGGATGTATGTTAGGAGCGTCCCCTTTATAACGGGGCGGCAGCCAGCGGGCCACCAAGTTTACCTTACTCTAAGTGCCTTTTAGGTATACATGGATGGATGGATGGATGGATGCTATGAGCGTCCCCTTTTTAACGGGACGGTGACATGTGCGCCACCAGGCTCGTAAGAAGATTTAACAACATTTCTTTTTTTTTCTCTCTCTCTCTCTAAATTTTCCTTGTGCCTTTTAAATCTACTTCAATCAAATCGATCATACTAAAGCAAAAACGGAAATTCATAGCCTAGTTCCCTGTCCCTTGTGACAGAAAGTCCATATTTTTTCCTATAATTATTTTTATTCCTTCTCTCTAGTTTTCTGCAACCAGTATTCTAACCGTCTCTTACTTATTTCCATCGCGGCTATGTTCAGCTTCCCGTTGTTCGCCCTAAAACACAAGGCTTCATGTAGGGTGGTGCCCAAACGTACACCTAGGTGGATATTTCCGCATTCATTCAGAACATGCTCCGTTGTTTCCCTATCTTCCTCACAGCATGTGCATAATACAGTTTACGTACACGGGCGACATCTTGCAGCGGTTCTACAACGCGTTGGCTTCGCTCATTGGTCTTGCGAGTAGTCTTGTCGAAATAAAATAACGAAATTACTGTGAGTCAGCTATTATCTCATTCTCATCGCTTTGCGCTAGCAGCCAAGCAAAACGTGCAAGAAATGTACCCTTTGTGTGCCTCCGCTTGAGCTTTTCATCATCAGCTGTCGCTAGCAGCGCAGCCGGTGACGTATACTCCTCTGGTAAACAAGCATCTGTAAATGTAACGAAGTCACGTCAAGTTAGGGCGCTAGGAAGAATTCCAAAAATGAATAAATAAGAAACTAGAATACCTATATAAAAATAGAGGGTCCTAACGTGTGGTAGCGTACGAACAAACTAACATCCTTGAATAATTTGTCTGGTGAAAGGCTACCCGAATAAGTAAAGGCCCAGCGGGCATACGAGGCGCGCTCCGTGTTTACGTCTCGGCCTTCCTCTTGTTGATACAACGCTCTATTTTTTGTCTTCCAGGCTTACGTAGTTTACTCTCCATATATATGTATATATAGTACTCCTCCCATGAGCGATCGCTTGATATTTGTCGCAGTTTTTTGCTAGGCACTTGCAGAATCAGCCCACGTATGTTTAGGACGCTTCTTCGCGAATGAAAGTTAAGAAAGCTAATGCGTAGCTGCTTCATCCACGCGTGGTTCTTTTCCGCGTGGCCGCGTCGAAACTAAACGTGGGCGGACAAGACGAACACGCGTGGGCTTCGGTGTTATTTAAAGGCGAAAGGCTCAGGCGGCCATGTAGGTGGTCCTCTGCGCGAAACTTGCGCGACAAACCTCGCGAGACTTTGCGAGATGCGTCCGAAAAACACGAGTGACCAAGTGATGAACAGATCGTCAAAAAGCGATGGAAAACGGGGAATTTCGCTGGAGCCATTCCCTGTGTGAGAGACACTCCCTGTTCTACATCGCTTCAAACGATCTGTTCATCGATTCTAGCCTCCATCATCCCCTGAGCTTATTTTGTTTAAATGACCAAGTGGTGACGTCATTTACATGGAGACCATGTGATTTCACAAAGACGTCACAAGACAGGGTTACGCAGTGTTGTCACGAATACGTGTGTTGTCAACATAACATGTCTACATGTTCACCTAATGGAAAGCTCCGTTCCGAGGTCAAATTTATCGGGGAGGCTCTTGTGAAGAAGGCCGATTCAGAGTTTTCGACAGAAAATTGCGCACCCACTACGGCACCTTAGCAGCCAGGGTGTTGGTCACTAAGCGCGAGGTCGAGAAATCGAATCCCAGCCGGAATGGATGGTGGCGAAATGAAGACAAGATAAACGGAAAAAAAGGAACAAGAAAAACAGCACCCGCGCTGTACTTAGATTTAGGTGCATGTTGTGGGACCCTATGTGGACAAATTTACCCAGGAGTCCTCCACTATGGTCGCATCCTGGCTTTGGCACAAAATCAGTTATTCCATCAGTTATTGGATTTTTGTGTGTGTGTGTGTGTGTGTGTGTGTGTAGAAAATGGACAGAAAGAAAGAAAGAAAGAAAGAAAGAAAGAAAGAAAGAAAGAAAGAAAGAAAGAAAGAAAGAAAGAAAGAAAGGCGCACACGCCAAGCTTCGCTTGCCCAATTTTCTCGGTAGAAAGCGTGTTCCAATTTTTTTCTCCGCGTTTTACTTGGACGTTGGCACGTTTAAATCCCTCATGCGAGGCACGCGCACTGGAATTCTGGAGATGACGTCATGCCGTGCGCAGTGGTGATGCGCGTGGCCTACCTGCGTTCTTCAAAAGCGACACCCTGTGCGCCGCCCGGGACACATAGCCTTTGCTCTGCTGGATGCTTCTCGGCGATAGCCGCTGATGGCCTCTCCGGGGTTCGTTTGCCTTGCTGTCATGTCTTTGTGTTGTTCATGATTGACTTCGCGGCGGCCCTTTTGTGTGAGTGGAGGGTTCGTCCTTGTTAAATAAATTTGTCGTCCCTTCTTCTCTGAGGCTTCCGCTTGCATTGCTTTCACTACGGACGAGACGCAGCGAGACCAACGTCCAGGCCGTCAAACTGGACCCCTAACTTTGCCGTCAGTTTTTTTTTTTTTTTTTGCATCAGGCATCTTCGGTACCACACAGGATACGCATTCATCTGTTCCCGTTCTCGTTCATGTTGGGTTTGCGCAAGGCTTCTGCCTAATGATGACGCGAAACTTTCTCCTTTCTCTTGGAGGTGGCTTGCTGTGCTGACATTTTAGAGAAGACCTGGAGACACTTCCAATCAGGGCGCCCCGTCCCTTTCTGAGTCGTTCGAAACCAGCCTAGTGCGATGTAGATAAGTAAACAGTCCTTCCATATGTCAATCAAGAATTATTTGTTTCGACACTTAATCTGTCACACTTAGTCGGTCATGCATGACCAGTTACAAATTTTCGAGGTAGATGTCTGCCATTCTGCTCTTGTTTGGCTACTCAGGCACTGCAACGATACGGCAGATGAACCCGTGCCGACATGAATACGGCAAATGAACTCTGAGAATTGAGTTAAGGTGGGACCAACCAGAGACACGCCTGTCAGTTGTTTACGTTAAAATGAATTCTGCGCAGTCCCGCAAGGTAGAGTAACGTTCTTTAAAGGTAAAACCAGTATACCTCGTATTTTGATGCTACGAACGCGTGAATGAAAATTTTCCGCTTCATAACCGCACCAACTTGTACA
The DNA here is from genome assembly GCA_013339685.2 of Hyalomma asiaticum. Taxonomy (NCBI): domain Eukaryota; kingdom Metazoa; phylum Arthropoda; class Arachnida; order Ixodida; family Ixodidae; genus Hyalomma; species Hyalomma asiaticum. Next base: position 69,371,194 of record CM023487.1, on the reverse strand, counting down.
GGCCTCGCCACTTCGGGGCGTGAGGATATCAAAATATTTGGAATGTTGGCCGAACACCACACCTTAATTTTCGTGTTCTATTCGAAAACAAGGTATTCAATATTTTCAAACATTCACACAGGCCGAATACAGGACCCTGTCACTTCAGCCAAGTATGGCCGTGAGCTTCCGCATTTACGCCAGATGATGAGACCGGCAATGCCTATGTGGCTAGGAGGCGTCATGGCGGCCAAGTATGAGCACACCGGTATACGTTCGACATGTTGCCGCGAACACGCGCTATTTTGATCAGCACGTCTCCCAACTACGGGCTCGGCGGCGTAGTGTGCGTTTATGTAGCATTGCGGCTGCGCTGCGCGCTTTTAGTTGGCAGCCAATTCCTACTGCTGTGCAGTTTCTTTGAAGGTCACTTTGGTCAATGTTCGTTGACACTTGATTGATATTTTTGGTTGTCTTTTAAAGTTTGCTTCATTACATCAGCTGATGTCCTAGACAAATTTTCACTTTCATGTCTGAGTCATATTTGAGTTCTTGTGTTTATATTCCTTGATTTTATGCGGTGAAGATACTGCATAACGTGATTGAAAGCGGCTGTCACACAGTCATCCATTGTTCTGTCTCTGCTCATATAACCGGATGCGCTGCTCTCATGGTGAAAAGCGCATAGTCGTTTGGCTGTTGATTGTTGTGTGACTATACTAGTGCTCTTTTGTGAGCCTCTAGTGTTTAATAAGTTCCAAATATATTTAAAGTATTTCTTCTCCAGTTGCTCTTGAATATTTGTTGTTTTGTTTTTCTGGCATTTCTCATTTTCTTCTTTTTTTAACTTGCACAAGTTAGTTTCTCAATAAAATGATGATGTAGCAGTCTTTCGACTGCGTGATCATTGGCACAGAGGCCTTTCTTCGAAAACAAGGTATTCAATATTTTCAAACATTCACACAGCCGAATACAGGACCCTGTCACTTCAGCCAAGTATGGCCGTTGAGCTTCCGCATTTACGCCAGATGATGAGACCGGCAATGCCTATGTGGCTAGGAGGCGTCATGGCGGCCAAGTATGAGCACACCGGTATACGTTCGACATGTTGCCGCGGAACACGCGCTATTTTGATCAGCACGTCTCCCAACTACGGGCTCGGCGGCGTAGTGTGCGTTTATGTAGCATTGCGGCTGCGCTGCGCGCTTTTAGTAGGCAGCCAATTCCTACTGCTGTGTGGTTATTTGTACCCCTCAGGCGTTAGCTTACATTCTGAGGGTGGTAACCAGATCAAAATTTTGGTGGGCGCGCCCCGTTCCCGAGTACTATTCCTGCTTCTTTTTCAGATTACGGCTAACATTTCAGGAACAGCTTTTTGATGACGTCTTTGGTAAGTCTTTAAACGGATTCAGAAATCCCTGTAAATGGGATTATTGGGGGCTCCCTCAAGCCGTCGAAAAGACCAGCTTTTTGATGACGTCTTTGATAAGTCTTTAAACGGATTCAGAAATCCCGGTAAATGGGATTATTGGAGGCTCCCCCAAGCCGTCGAAAAGACCAGCTTTTTGAAGACGTTTCAAAGACGTTCAGGAAACGTCTCGTTTATGGGCAACAAGACGGACATTAGACGAGATGTACGACGTCTTCTAGACCAAAACTTCTTACGCGTGCCGTCTCTGAGACGTCGTTAACGTCTCGGATATCCGTCTCGAAGACGTCTTAAATCCTTTGTGTGCTAGCTGGGTTCTGGTTACTTCATTTACATGGCTTTGATCTAGGTCGACTCCCCACGCTAAGTAAGTGTATTCGTTGGCCGCATCCAGCGCCACACTAGATATCGCAAACCGCTGTGGTCTTCACGGACAATCGACCGTTAGCATAGTTATGTTGATATCAATTTTGAGACCAACCGTTCTACCTTGTCTTTGTAATCTAATAAAAAATGTTCAATATTTCACTCTTTATGACAAGGAAGGAAACTTATTCCATTTACACGAGCATTTAAGAAAAAGTATTTATAAGACATATTCGCACACATATTAAAGATACGAAACCAGTATGTCGCTTCAAAAGCACTCGTACATCCCTGATATTTTTGCGTGCAATGGCCCCACCGCTTGTGTATCAATATCGAGAAAAACCGTAATTCACATGATACTTTTCTTTCTTTATTTTTAGTTTGTTTTAAACGGGGGCAAATGAAAACCGCGTGACAAACCCACGTAATCAAACCAGCGCCATGGAGAGAGCAGCAAGGGCAGCGCTCCAGAGCATCCGTCGCCGCTCTTCAGGCAAGTCACCTTCGAAGCCAGCTCCCCGCCAACGCGAACCACCTACAGAATCGAGTCCTCGCGTAATACCACATAATAAAGTAGTCGGTTGAACCCTTTCGGTTCGGAACCCGTAAGCTGCTCATACGCCGAGCAACACGTGTGTGCACGGAGAAGAACGCACGGCAAGCGCGCTAGCGATAACAAAGGATCGACCCAATTGTGTCACAATGCACGCGCTAGGCGGCGTGTGTAAGCAGTGGGCGTGCGTCAAACGTGGCCGACAAAAGAGTTCAATGCCGGGCACTGCCCTCCCTCTCTGGTGCGAGCACGCTCTCTGTTTTGACGGCTGCTTCCAGGTGACACTGCAAGAAGGGCCTTTGTAGGCAACCCTGACCGATATACCAGCGTTTGACGATGCAGTGCATTTGCGCGAGTGAGCGGCTTACGATGCTCGAAGTCGAGCGATCGATTCCTGTTGTTGTTTTGTTGTTTTGTGGGGTTTTAAGTCCCAAAACCAGTTCTGATTATGAGAGACGCCGTAGTAGAGGGCTCCGGAAATTTCGACCACCTGGGGTTCTTTAACGTGCACTGACATCGCACAGCACACGGGCCTCAACATTTCGCCTCCATCGAAATGCAGCCGCCGCGGCCGGGATTCGATCCCGCGACCCTCGGATCAGCAGCCGAGTACCATAGCCACTAGACCAAGCGATCGATTCCTGGGTTCACGTTTTCAAGGGGACCAAATGCGAAAGAAAGGTGCGAACAGAGATTTAGGTGGAAGTTATAGGAGCCCAGGCTGCTAAAATTACTCTGGAGTCCTCCACTAAGGCACGTGCCTCATAATCGCTACTAGTTCAGGCAGGTAAAACTGCATTAATTGTTATTTTCAGCGCAGTTGTCCAAAGCCTAGCATTCTGTAATTTGCCATTTGTGCTTTTTTATATACGGTACGGCTTTTTATAGTCGCACGAGCAGCAAGTGACTCCTTTTTTTTTTCTCCCTTGTTCAGCACTTCCGACTCCTTCCAGAGCCGAGTTTCACAGCTGTAGTCATTAAAACTTACAAAAAGTAAAACTTGCAAAGAACAAGCAGTAAAAGTTGTTTCATGAATACCAATACGTCTTTCACACTAAAGCGGCATTTTAACCACCTGGATAATAGTAAAAACTTCTTAAGACAGACATCCGACTACATACGGCTACATACGGACACGTGCCATATATAGCCAGTTATGCGTATATGGCCAGATATGCATATCTGGCTATATATGTGGCATGTGTCCGTATGTGACCGTATTTATCCAATACGTATCAGAGTCTTACTTGGTGTTCCTCGTGTTGGTCTTTCATTGGCATATCTGTTTTAATCACGATTTAGGCAAATACGGCCACATACGGACTCGTGCCATATATAGCCACAAAAGCCCAATTCCTGATATCGCCATATGTGGCATTTCTGTAAGACACATAACCATTCTCTCTGGCGCGCATACTATAGACAAGGCTATGTCATGCCTTGCCCTCTTTTCTTCTCATTTCCGGGGTCCTCACGCTAACATTACTCATCCTGACATCGCTTTCCTACTCCCTTGCTATGCACGGCTCAAAAAACGCAGGTTCGATCATGGCTGCAGCGGTCGCATTTACGATGGAGGCGAAAATGGCAGAGACCCTTCTACTGTTGGTCGTCAGTGCACGTTAAAAAACCCCCGGTAGTCAATATTTCCGGAGCCCTCCAATACGCCGTTTTCTTTTCCTTCTTCTGTTTTCGTATATTTCTCCACTCATTCGCTCGACAAAGTTGTCTGAAGCACGCTGCGTTAAGTCTCTGGCTTCCCCAGAACACAACGTATATCTTTATTAGCGATAAAGAATGATACAAGCCTCAGCGAACGCCGTGAAAGAGCTATGACGTCATGCATATGAGTGCAGAAATCCAAGAGCGTCGTCGCTACCTGTATTTTCTTTTCGCGCGTTTTCTGGTTTACCAAGAGTGTACCCGTCACAACAGTGGTGTTTTTCCTTTTGTGAAAAGGAAGATTTACTAATACGGCATTAAATACATTCAATGCGAGCCACTTCACTGTCTTGAATGGATTGATTGATTTATGGGGTTTAACGTCCCAAAACCAGTTCTGATTATGAGAGACGCCGTAGTGGAGGTCTCCAGAAATTTCGACCACCTGGGGTTCTTTAACGTGCACTGACATCGCAATGTCTTGAATGGAGCTAGCGCGTTGCGCCTGGGGCACATTTGGCTGGCTGAGTGGGACTTATAATTCGCTGGTGTGCTCTTTACGTTAACGTCACGTCACCTAGCTCGTAAAAACATATCTATCGGGGGTATGCGCCTCGCTCGACTTTTTCTTCCCTTCTTTCTTTCTTTCTTTCCTCCGTCATGGTTTTGCAGTGAATATGGCATTTGGAAGCAGATCCGCATGTCACGGGATCGAATCCAGGCCGCAGCGGTGGCATTTCCATGCAGACGAAATGTTGAGGCCCGTGTAGAGTGCGATATCAGAGGACTTTAAAAAACACCAAATCTTTGTTTTTCTTTTTCCTTACGTGTTGGTAGGAGTATCTGTAGCTAAGACCCGCGTACTTAATGCATTCGGCATCTGATTTTATTAAATTAAAGTTTATCAGTTAGGAGGGTGATAAACTGACTCTCTTTCCTGCTGAACTTATTACCTGATATCACGCTCTAAGTTCTAAAATTATGTAAATCTTTAGACGCTCTCAATCAACTGTCAAATTTGGTATCCATTGTAAGAATTTTTATTCATTCCACATGCTATTTGTTGAGTTCTCCGAACAGACGCCAAACTGCATGAATGTAGTGCGCAGACCGAGAAACATAATATCTCTAGGTGCACCATAACGACATTCTTTTTTCCCGCTTCGTGTCCTCTTTGAAGCAGGCACGGTCAGTTCTTCGCACTGGCCAGAGTCACGCTTCAGGGTTAGTTGCGCGAGTTATTTCAGGCACTGGCCGGTCCCTCCCTCTCGAAGCGCCCTATCGACTGGCGCTTTCGAAACCGTCCAAGTGCCCGCAGCGGCTGTGTTTATGTGTCGACGACGAGCAACAGATCTGTCTTCGCCAGCTGACGTGGTACACGATGCGAAGCACACACATCCACCATGCCTCCCCCTACCCCCCCTTGCCCTTTCCCCGTCAGGAGACTCGCTTCCTAACCACGGGACCGGCACACATCTTGAGTCTCAAAAAACAGCGCTTTCGCTTATGCCTGTCGACGACTTCTCCCGTCTCCGCCGGTGTACTTGTAGCACGTTGACAGAAACCTATGACGTCGACTGTGACGTCTGCGGGTGCAACACTGCACGTCAGCGCGCACATTTGTGTTTGCCTATGCGCGTCTTTGTCACTTTACCGCATTTCCATCGTTTCCTATTGGACCAGTATATTTCGGCTGAAGCGAGGCGATTTGAACGTCAAACGCTGTTTATCTTGTCTGTAGTTGGTGGATTGAGGAGGATAGATCGCAGTTTCGTTAACCGTATGAAACGCCATCGTGATTCATGCGTAGCGAAATAAGTTGCCAATATAAAGTGTCTCATTGATGGCGCAATCGTTTCCATAATTTCTTGGAAGAACAGAAACTTGGGCGATTTTGTACGAGCTCATGCTGGAAAAAGGGGCAAAGCAGAAAGAAAACACAAGGAAGAACTTCTTTCTTTGATTTGCGGTGATAGAAATAAGCGTGGTTTTTCTTCATTAAAACTAGGTTTGAAGTTAGAACTTGTCTTGTCCAACTCTTACTTGAGTCCTCGTTCAGCTTTGCGATCCTTTTCAGTATGAGGATTTGGTACACTGGCGCATATACTTCCAAAGCGAAAATTCTCCTTGTTACTTCCCCTGCAATCAGCATTAATTGCGACAAGTTTGAAGTCGTTGCTGAACTTGAGAGTAGCCTGCCGTGCGACTCGGCAAAGTGCATATTTACACGCAGAACGAAAGAGACATGGATACTGAAGGAAGAACTACACTTCACGAGTGTTTTAGCTCTACACACCAACACCTAACAGTCCTCTATCACACCGAAAAGAAATAGCCAAGAACGCTAAATAGAAAAATAAAAATAGAAACCTCCTGAGTCGACCTCCAAAGGACGCTAAAGGAAAACATTATGTTTATATAGACCATTCTTTTACCTGTGTTGGTGTCCATGACAGCTTTCTGCGTGCAAATCGACGATATTTTTTTTTATCTTGCGTCAGAAACTACACCGCCGGAGGTTGTGGGTGTTACCACCATAGTTTCAATCGCCCTCCGCGAAGAGAGGACTTGACGTCACGACCTCGGCTGCCCACACTACGGTACGTTGAGCTCCACCGCCGTGATGTGTAACAACAGCTGTGGCTACCGCACGTTTATGTATTATCAAAGTTCGCCTAATTCATCTTTTTCTTTGGAATTGGGAGCAGTAGTCGAGTACTCAGAATAGATGAGCTTAAACTGCCCACAGAGCGGGTTAGAGGGCGCTATTGCGATTCGTCAATGTCGTCATTTTTTTCGCCTGCAATTGCTCTGTTGTCGCCAGGATCAGCGAATTGGTTGTAACACAAGCCTGGTCTTTTAATCCTGCTGAACTCAACATTTGTCCTTGGAGTCCATTTCTGTGTTCACTTCACAGGCTTGAATGGCGCATGCCCTTACGGTTTGGTACATCTTTGTTTGATTGAGGTGTACCTCTCACTGTGGTAGACTTTAGGTCAACCTTAGGTTAACCATCTCACACTCACATATCCAGTGAATTTGTGAGCCACACGTTATTTCGCCCGTTCTTACTTATAAAAATACGTGCTGGCATTTTTCTTTTCCATTCGTTCTTGCATGTGCCAAAGCATCCGTGCTTATTCGATTTGCTGGACGCGATTACAGTGATGGAAATCGGCGAAGGCATTTCCGCTATGCGATGTGCCTCGCAAACGATTTAGAGATTTATGGCACAAGAAATTCAACTCTTACAGTACTAACACCTGGTGTCATTACGTTATTTCCAAGAAGACACCGGAATTGTCCCCCAGCCAACCGGAAGTTGAGTTTGAGAAAAGGTTTTGCGCTAATATTTTCATCGTTTTGAAACGAAAATATGCTAGTGTATGAGCTAGGTATGTGCAAGTAAGAACCACATGCGAGAAACCCTCTATCGTGATGACCACGAAATTCCAGGGACTAGCACGGTTAAAGACCCTTACGTGGAATACAAAGGCAGGCTGAGGTATTCTTCGTTCCTCTTCTTTTTTTTAACCAGTGGAGCAGTTTAGGTGTCAGCCATGTCATCCGCCATGCACAAAGGAAAAGCAGACCGACTTCTACCCTCGACTGACTACCCACACCCTCACCCACAGTCCAATGGTACATGACAGTGAGAGTGCTAGTGAAGCTGACCCCTCAGCCACAGCTCCACTGTTTACTCAAACTACGCAGGCCTGGAACTGGCTTCAGTTCCTTTTAATACTCATCTTCGTTGGAGAACGAAATGGCAGAGGTATACTTTCGGCCGCAATCTCTGCATTATACTTATTCATAGTCACTACAAAAAAAAAAATCAATTTCCATCTCACGACCAGCTTCGCAAGACTGCCCGGGCTACAAATGCGCCGCGTCGCCGAGCAGCTGCCGCGAGAACTGTGCTCTCAGGGATGTGTTGCCTCATCCGCAGTGAGCCGTTTCGTCGACCAAGTGATGGATGGCCCCCCGTCACGAATGAGCGGGGTGCGTCCCGACTTTTAACGAGATAAGGGCGTCGACGAATATGTATCGCTCCGTGCTCCACAAGCTGATATGTACGTTGGTTCCGCACTGGTGCATAATGTGCGGTTTACTGCTCAAGAATGCATTTGCAAGTACAATTTGTCAGTGGCTCGTCAGTGCTGTCGGCAATGTATAAAACGATCAAGTTATAAAATTACGTGTAACTCTCAATTTATCGTGAGTGTAGGAGTTCAGTCCTGGTCGTGGAAGTCGCATTACCGCTGTGGGCGAAAATGTATTATAATAGAGTCCCGTGTACTGTGCAGTACCAATGCACATTCAAAAACCTCCGGTGGATGAAATTTCCGGAACCTTCGACTGCGGCGTGTCTTAGAATCGTGTCGCGGTTTTGTCGCTTAAAGTGCCAGCTGTTACCCATCTTTCTGACCACTTGTCTTTGGGCGTGTACATAAGAAAAGAAGAAAAAAAAACACACTTGCCAACGTGGCAGTAGAAGTGTCTCTCTCGTGGTGCAGCGTTGTCTTCGGGGCTTGAATAATTTGATATTCACTTTGTCTGCACAAGTTGCACCACTAATCTACGTAGGCAAGCTTGTGCGCTGAACATCAACCCCCTAACAGCACTCTATCCCGATTTTTTTTACATAAAGACATGCAAAAGTCCAAAAATAAATCAATGTATATTGATAGATCATTCTTTAAGCATCCTAGTGTCGTTTATTTCGCCATCGTGGGTGCGATATTACAAGATAAAATAAAGGTCAGAGATCAATATTTTTTTTATTTCCCGCCGAAATCTCAGCACATAAATGCAAGCATGACATCATGGATTTGAGAATCATTGCTTTGTATTTTGGCCATGAAGACTCAATTCAATTTCACGAAACTTCCTAAGTTAATTCGCTGGCCACCTAAGAACAAGATCCCACTAATTTTATTTTTCTGGTTAACAATTATGTGGGTACTAGAAGGCGCCTTCAAAATCTATAGCATCACAGCAAGTTGGTGCGAGAACTTCAATGCGGTGTCGTTGCCCCATTTTCGCGCTTACCAAGCGCTTTCTCGCGGCAAAAGTGGTCCTTTTGGTGTAGTGAAACCGGGATTGACTAATACACGAGAAATCGTTTCGCTCTGTAGTGTCCCTTTCCCGAGCCCTTCCGAGCCTACCCGCCAGCTTTCCCGAGGAAATCGTTGGCACCACCTGCGCAACTCTGTTCGTGTTGTTCACTGCTCTCCTTGTGTCCGTGTCCTGCACGCCTCTTCTTTTGATTATGGTCTGTTCGTACAACGTCTCGCTATATATCTTGAAACTAACCATACGCAGTAAAGGTTACAGTGATGTACTAACAACGCTTTATATTAAGAAATTTATTGCATTGTATAAAGAACATTTTGTATTTGTTTTTCATGTAACCACCCCTTATGTAATGCCCCCCTTGGAGATCCTTCAGGTATTAAGCTGAACTTTACCGTAACGGACGCCTTCGACAGACAGCTGCTTAGTCGCTACCTCCCCGTCTTCTACTTCTTTCAATTGCTTGTTCCTATTGTATGAATTGAGCACACGTGAGCGTTGATAGAACGTGTTCTAGAGCACTATATGCGAAGCACTTCCACACCGTGCACATGGCAGAGCAGGGAAGCTGTGTTACTTACACATGAAGACGCTCGTCCCAGACGGGCTGCCCCCTCTCCTTCTGTCTTTCTTTCTTTTTTTTCGTTCTGTTTTCTTCTTTCTTTACGTACTACCGTATTGAAACGCTACGGATTAATGCTGAACTATCGTTTATTAACGTTCACCTCTATCTAACCACTGACGCACTTCTTTCTTTACATTTAGTGCTACGTAAACCAACATGCGACAGCAGGGACCGTAGCTGAGCTAACGCACACACGCACACACGCACACACGCACGCACTTCACAGGGCCATAATTCTGCGCCTCATACCGTTTCGCACAGTCTTCAGGATTTTCCCACTTGACGAGCTTGACATCGAACAGGACGCGCGGCCACGCCGACACTGCAGGGTCAACCAAACAACAAAGAACACCTTCGCTGTTGAAACATGTCAGGCAGAACTCTCTCTCAAGATTCTTAGACATGCGCACTACGGAGCATCATTCCATGTACAATGAATGAAGACAATGTTGTTTTTTCAAAATAGGAAAAACGGATATCCTAGCTTATCCGCAATTAGCCAATAGTAACCAATGCTTCTCGTCACAGCCATCATTTATGGAAGGTTGTCCAACTCAAGTTGACGTAAGCAAACGTAAGTCTTTGTTTAAGAGTGACGGTCGACTCGCCATGGTAACTTACCGGCTCGTGGTCGATGTCACGGTATCGAAACCCGGCAACGGCGGCCGTATTTCGATAGGGACAAAATGCAATAAAAAAAGAATACCCCCGTGTACTTAGATCTATAGGTGCAATTTAAAGAACACCACGTGACCGAAATTGCTCCAGAGCCCCCGACTGTGGGGCGCTCCTCAACATCATAGCTAGTTTTGGAGCGTAAAAACCCATAAGAGAGACGGCTGAATACGCATTGGGTACCGCAGTCAGTTCACGGGCCATTCCTCACCGCCCCACAAATCGCAAAGGAGGACCGCGGGCGGGAACGAAGGGTATGCCGTTAAAGCTCCAATATGGAGGGAGAGCATGAGCTAAAAGCTCTGATGTGCCGTGAACATCACAACAGCCGTCGCCTTGTTTACTACTGGACAAGGAAATATGCGGGGCGAACCGTCGGAGACAGAGAGAGAGGTGATGGGCGGAAGGCAGGGAAGTTAACCGGAAGGAAAGACATCCACTTTGCTACCCTGTACTGGGGAAGGGTTAAGGGGAGACAGAAAGGGATGGAAGGAGGAAAGAAAAACTTAAGATTTCTTAAAATATTGCAGCCACCGTATAGAATACTTGCTTACGTCCGCAAAATCTTTTATGTTCTGTCAGATCTCTTAGTCATATATATATATATATATATATATATATATATATATATATATATATATATATATATATATATATATATATATCACGAAGTTTCGTCGCGCCATATTGTTCTCGCTGAGCTAGAAGCGCGAACAGAAACGACGACACACACAATAAACTTTACAATAAACTCCGAGAATAGGCTTTTGTTTGAAGTTAGTGCACGTACTGCCCGTATTTCCTTTGTCCTGTCGTCCGCTCTGCTTGCGCATCTTGCGCAACATGAACTCTCACAAACTCGCCCAGATTTCAGTTCTTGTTATCCATTTTCTTGCCACATTCACAACTTTCACTTTGATCGTGGAGGTACAGCGGGCGAGGACCAAGCGCCACATCACAACGCACTTTACTTTCAACGCCGTGAGTGCCTCGGAGACGTCGTTACACACTTTGGAATTACACATGTTTAAAGGCCAGGGATAGACGCAGTCTGTTTCAGGAGTTCCGTGCAGCTACGCCAATGCTACGAGGCCATCGAGCGCAAAATTGTTCCGAAGAGAGAAGAAATGCCATTGTTCGGACACTATTGTTGTTGTTGTTGTTTCCCTCAATTCTGGCCCATACTCACCCGGGGGGATTGGCCAAGATGTCAGAAGGTGAAAGAGTTAAGCCTGACGTACTATGGAATACCCATCAGAATCGAATACACCCCACTTAATCTTCCTCCCTCCAGGGCTGCAGCTGCCGCTGCAGTGCCCGCCATTTGCAAGCCGCGGAAGGACACGTTTAACAAGTGTTCGCCCTCCGGATTGGCCGAAGAGCGCTGTAGATTCCGCAGTGCTGCACGGAACTTCGGAAACAGACTATAGAGCAGGAAAGTGAAAGCAAACAAACAGACAAGTAGACTAAGCACTCGTGATAGATTTTTCAGCGACTGCCTCCTCCTCGGAAGACTGCCGCGCGTGCGCAGTAAGGCTTACCTTGCCGCTTGTTTATGGCAGAGTGGAACTGAAACACCGGAGTCTTCCTGGCGATTTTTTTTTTCTCGGCCACGGTCGCGGAAGAAACCCAGTGCTGCCCACGGAAGGCCAGGGACCTTGATCGCGTCTTCTATGGCCTGGGTTATGCCGGAGATGGAACGAAGAATGATAGGCGTTACTCTAAGAGATAGGAAGAGAGCCGAGTGTGTTAGGGAACAGACAAGGGTAGCCGACATAATAGTCGAAGTAAAGAAGAAAAAATGGACATGTGTAGGTCACGTTATGAGAAGGCTAGACAACCGATGGACAGTTAGAACGACCCAATGGATACCAAGAAAGGGTAAGCGCAGCCGTGGAAGACAGAGAGTAAGATGGAGAGACGAAATTAAGAAATTTGCAGGGTTCAAATGGAATCAGGTCGCACAGGAGATGAAATGATGGAGAGCACTGGGAGCGGCCTTCGTCCTGCAGTGGACATAAGATGGGATGACGATGATGATGATGATGCCGGTTTTACGTTGGCCTCGGTTAAAAGGCAAGTGCGGTGGTTTTTCGCCCTCCGTTGATCTGAGTGAAATGTTCAGTACGTGTTCTCCTCGGCGCTGTAGTATTATATGCTAAGCAAGGCAATCGCAAGTCATTTATTTTTCTCAAAATGAATATTTAAAATTTTCAGCGGATACCCACGTGTGTATATATATATATATATATATATATATATATATACGCAACTTAAGCAAACGACAAACTTTGAAGTCTGGGAAACGGAAAGTTGTTCAAGTTCCTAATTCTGGTATTGTAATTTTGGGGTAAGTAGATAAAAATTAAAGTGAACGAAAAGACAAACCTGCCTTTGGTAGGAACCGAACCCACGACCTTCGGATAACGCGTCCGATGCTCTACCGCTGAGCTACGAAGGCGGTCGTCCCCCGTCCAATTTATTGCGTAGTTGTGTATATGTAATCCTGGGAGTGTTAGGTAGCGCCACTCGTCGCCATGGCGCCTTCCCTTTTTTCGTTATATATATATATATATATATATATATATATATATATATATATATATATATATATATATATATATATATTTATGAGTATGACACGTAGCACTTCAATGGTATTCCATTGCGTAGTGCTACGTCTTATACTTGTATTCATGCGGAAGTCAAAGCCACGTACTTCGCCTATATATATATATATATAAATATATATATATATATATACATATATATATATATATATATATATATATATATATATATATATATATATATATATATATATATATATATATATATATATATAGTGCACGGAAGTCAGAACTATCAAAGTTAAGTTGGCGGCGTGCGCTACAGTGCGCAACTGGCCGCTGTCAATATTAATCGTATTTGTAGTAATCAACACCTGTCTTATATGTTCTAAATACTGACTCGGCGTGTCGACGCCTAAAAACGTAGTTAAAAATGAAACATCAATGTATGGAGTCCGCAGCACCTATTACTGGAGCTTCTTGACTGAAGCAGCTATGCTTTCTTTTCACGAACACTATAATGGAAGCAGTAATTTTGGCCGGCTTTCGTTTCACAAGAACATTGTCACCCGGGTGGCACAATTCACAAAGGCGAGAAAGTGTGACTGCGTGCCGTTGTATTGATTTTCAGGAACAGAGCAACCGGCCCTGGCGATGAATTGTTTCTAAAAAAAAAATTACCCATTGTGCGCAACGTACCCGAGTTACGAACATTCTGACGTCAGTCGGTATGACGCCAATTGGCTGTCGGAAAGCGCCATTCAAACATGATCCCAATTGTGTTCCTCTTTCGGGCTCAGCTTGCAGCGTGGTTGCAACACTGAAACGCGATAGACCGTAATTGCTGGCCGCTACGCTTTGAAGTGTCCCCAATTGTACTTGTGGTGCTTGCGAAAGGTTCAGATCAGTATAGGATCGAATGTTTGGCGAGGTCGCATCTGTTCGCAACGAGAGAAGGCGAGAAAAATCGCTGCCAGAGGTGGAACATACGACAATGCGTTTTTCCCCGTACTTCTTTTTGACTGACTCGTGAAGCTCGGTACTCAACAAAAAAAAAAAAATGCGCCATCATTGTGAAAACACCACACGCACATTTTTCTTCGTATTCGCTTCAAGTAATAGGATGTACTCGGAAAAAGAAAATAGATATACTTGACAGTTTTGTATTAAAAAACAATTTTCTCACGTGCGTTAATCCGTATGTTTCTCTAGCGCAGTTCTGTGTTTATGTTAGTACTTATTGCTTATGCATAATAATTTCGTTATTTTTTGTATAATACTGCGAATTATTACAGCATTTTTGTATTGGACCCATCACTAGCCGCTTAAGGATATCGTACAAAATATCTTTGTGTGGAGTGTACATAACATTGCGTAATAAAATTCTCTTTGATTGATTGATTGATTGATTGATTGATTAAAGAAAAATTAGGTGTAGACCCACTCTGAAGTGCGGTGACTGTGCGCACAGCGAAGGTGATGGTCCCAACTGGATTTATCTTGGTTGCGCTAAGTTTTCCCGAGGTTTATGGGCCTCATCCCAAGCAACCGCTAAGCGCACTCAAACATTAAAGCATGTACAGTGTTCTTTATTTTTTCATTGCGAGTCAACCCCTTCGTAGTCGTCCGGTAGTGCCACTGGCAGGCCCGGATCATCCCATGACGACGACTCTGCGTATACAAGCGGTTTTGCTCGTGTTCACGAGCTCCAAACTCTTCATCTGTGCATCTCCAACTTTTCGCCTCCGCGACACCCGGGGTCTGTCTCAAGTCGTCGCACACGCTGTCGAGTAGCGGCGCGGCGGCTTGCACGCCGCGCTTCCTCTCATTAGGGAGTGACGCGCTTCTGCGGTCGCCCCGTCTTCACGACGATGTGCTCGGCGCGGTGAAGCGGGCATTCTGTCGCAGCGCCGGCGACACGAAGCTTTTATTACAAGGAAAGGCGTGGTGATGTCACTTCCGCGTCCGCAGCCACGGCGAGACTCCGCACGGCAGGCATCGGCGTAGCGCGCTAGGCGAAGATAGGGGGAGCTGTGATGCTGCTATTTTGCTACAGCGGCTCATGAAACCTTCCGGCTTTATGCAGTAGTGGCCGGAGGACATGAGAGCAAGATAGAAAAAAAAAATTCTGATGTACGCCTCCGCCCTTTGTGTAGTGGCTGGCTGAAGGCATAAGCGCAAGATGAGACAAAGAAGTCCGCGTGCACATGGTGTACATTGGGCATTTTAGAGAAGCTCACGGGCATTTATTTTATGACGATGGTCATTTTTTTTTTTGCGCACGCCTAAGCGGTTTCCGCCAGCTTAAACCGCTTCGCTGTTAAAAATGATCAACGGGCTGCAGATTCTACGCACTGATCGCCGGTTCATCGTAATTTGCGCTTTAAAGTGAGGCCATTATGCATGGAGCTTATATGCAAGGTCTATATCCATGAGGTCTATGTGCAAGGTCTATATGCAAGACACACGCCAAGGGCGTGTCCGTAGTATGTGCGCGCTCTTCAATGCACGCTCGGCAAACGAACCAGATGTGAACGTATTTGAGCCGTATGAATCCCTTTTTCTACTGAAGAATGTAGTAAAGAATGAAAAGTGGAAAGAAACAATATATGAGCCAGAAAAAGGAACTGTCTAACAAAAGGAACGAGTCCCTGATCACGTCTCTTTTCGTGATATTCAATAATTAAGTGTTGTTATGTGAACCGGAATAGTATTATTTCTGAAAAAATTGGTTTGATTTTTGTGTAGGGACATCAACAACATCGATAACTTCTGGAACGCACAATGAGTGCATTTCTTTCTTCATATATCATCCTCCCATCACACTATAAGTGAGCCCCGCCGCGAACACGGTAGTCTCTAGTAGGTATTGCACTCGGCTGCAGATCCGAAGGTCGCGAAATGGAATCCCGGCCTCGGCGGCTGCATTTCGATGGAGGCGAAATGTTGAGGCCCGTGTACTGTGCGATGTCACTGCAAGTTAAAGAACCTAGGCGTTTCCGGAGTCTTCTAACACGGCGTTTCTAATAATCATACCTTGGTTTTGGTACGTAAAACCCCAGAAATCGAGTTCAACACAACAGGCGAATCTGTACTTTGCGCATATCACGCGGCCCTTAAAGGAACCAGCAGCAATTAATACCGGTTCCGCTTATCGAAAATGTGCATGTGTATGGTAACGCTGGTGGCGGCACCTGTTTATGCACAACCACACGAGAATCGCCGAAGGTGAATTTGACTGCTACGTGCACGTTTCACTGAACTTCTAGTTTAAAGCATTGCTACTGGCGTACTCTCTTTCAGTCACGGCGTTTTCATTATTGTCTGTCGACAAGAATACTGACGGGAGCATAACGAAAGAGAAGGGGTCAAGGACTCGTTTTGTATTTGTTAGAAACAACTTAATGAACCAACAGACAATGAAGCCTAGGAAATCATGGGGGAAGTTGATTGTAGTATTGTAATTGTGAAGTAAGTAGAAAGAAATTAAAGTGGACGGAAAGACAGACCTGCCTTCGGTGGGAACCGAATCCACGACCTTCGGAAACATAGTGATTTGTGTGTGTGTGTGTGTGTGTGTGTGTGTGTGTGTGTGTGTGTGTGTGTGTGTGTGTGTGTGTGTGTGTGTGTGTGTTATTTATATCCTGCAAAATAGTGCGGTATTTGTTAGTCTAAGGTGAGAAAAGGGGGCTTGCGTACGCCTGATCAGCCACCGAAAGCCATTAAAGAAAATACATTGGCAGCTGAGCCGAAGTACACTTCTTTTTTATCCTTAACGTGCTTTTTTAGACTAACGTGTTTGCACAAGACACCGCAAAACACCAGTTCCGCCACTGCCGTCAATGGCCAGTAATCGCAAGGAAGTCTATGGACAAACTAACATCCTCTAGTGCCGATGATTTTCTCTCCATGGACTGGCCACGTTGTTGAAGCCGAGATGCTTTCCATCACTTGTCGACCGACACGCATTGCACCCAGCCGCTGCGTCCCGAAATAGCCTCCACGCACACGTGGAAGTGTACGTTAGGACCTTCCACATGCCTATCCAGTGATGAAGATGCGGAGTGAGATGTGCGCGATGGCTCGGTGATCACGATAAGAAACGCACGTGTGCGATGCTTGCCGAGACCAGCAACATGGACTGCGCAAAACAGGGCACACTTCTCATACGTATGCCTCGTCGCATTTGACGCGAGTGTGAAACGAGGTGGAACTTCAAAGAGAGACAGAGAAAGAGGGAGTTGAATGGAGGGTGTTAGTGACGTCTTCTTGAGGTCGTGACTCTGTTGTCCCTCCCTCCCTCTCCCCCCTTCCCCTCTCTAACTGGAGGACGTGACGTCGAGAAAGACGTCATAGGCTGTTTTGTAAGCCTGTGGAACGGGCCTTCGGCTGTAGATATTTGTTTGTGAGCCATTTCTCGTGGCCAGGCTTCTCTTGAGTGACAAGCCTGCTCGACCTTCCCGGCGGGCGCCTAATAGGCTTAGAAGCGCGAAGGCTATTTATGGGTGTTTTCCGAGCCAGCGGCAAGATTGTCGAAACATGTAGTCGGTCTTCCGCGTCAACACAGAAGCATAGGAATTACTGTTTTCACAACCATCACTCGCACTTTTGTTGTTTCTTCGTCGAGTCGCTCCTGTGCATGCTGACGCTGAAGGGCACTAAGGCTGCTCAGATATTTCGTCAATGTTGTTACGCATGCGCAGAAATCTGGCAGTTTCGAGATAGTGCAATGCGTGTGTCCGTTAAATTTCCGTTTATCATTCTAAACGCCCTTCCATGTCGTATGGCTGGTGGCAAGGCTGCGTAGTAAGCAACAAAGGCGACTAAGAGTAAATTTTGAAGGAATTAGAGGAGGACGATTGCATTGAGAAGCGTTTTAGTTTCGGTCTAGAGCACCTTTTATAGCATGAATTAAATAGTTCATGGCCAAAAACGATGCCTTCGAAATGAAGGTCTGAGTTACTAGACGAAACATTACAGCATTGCCCCTGTTCATCATGCTTTCGTATACATCGGCGGCGGGAAAACAGATACAGATGCCAGCTTCCCAAATCAGCACGCTGATTTGGGAAGAAGCTGGCATCTGCATGGGAAGTGTGCTGCCGGGACGTGTAAATAGCTCATTAGGTGTGCACCTCCCAAACGGATAAATCCGGTTGGTGGTTTGCGCTCTTTTCATCTGCTTCTTTTGTCATGTGTTCCTAGCTCCATCTGTATGAGCAGCTTTTTCTAACGGGCGATAGCTAGAGGAAACGCTGACACTTAAAGGAGAAGTCTCGCGGTTTTCCCACCGTATTCTGATATCACTGTTTTCCAATAGTACTAACAGCCCTGTATAGCAGCCAGGGTGAATAAATTTGCTCCGAAACTCACCAATAATAGCAAATAACCGAGTGAATGATGTGTTGAACTCGAAACCAAAAGGGGGTAGACGTTTCGCGCAGCGCATGCGATTCATGTCACGGCCTCCACACCATCATAAATACGTATTTGGTGGTAGAAAAATGGCAGTGGCGACGTCATTCGACTACGCCAGCCTTTCTAAACTTGACAGCGACGACTTGAGCGCTGAAGTATATCGCCGCGTTGCTTTTTACCGCCTCGTATAGGGCAGCGTTGCAATGACATCAAAAACATAGAGGGTGGCCTGCGTGCAATCGGCTAAAACATTTAAGATTTATTCTCAAGAAAAACTTGATTGATTTCCGGGGTTTAACTTCCCAAAACCGCGATATTATCATGAGAGACGCGGTAGCGGAGGGCTCCGGAAATTCAGACCATCCGGGGTTCTTTGACGTGCACCGACATCGCGCGGGCCTCAACATTTCGCCTCCATCGAAATGCGGTCGTCACGGCCAGGATTCGATCCCGCGACCTTCGGATCAGCAGTCGAGTGCGTTACCCACTAGACGCCCGTGGCGGGGTTCAGCAGAACTAAAGGACTTGTTCGCGAACTAAAGAACTAAGCCACAAATTATTATGAGGCGCGCTTTAGGGGTTGGCTCCAGAAGTTTCGACCACCTAGCGTTCTTTAACTTGCCCAGGCGTCGCCCATCGTACCCTTCGTACGTGCCTCAAGCACTTTCTCGGCCTCCCTATAAAATGCAACTGCCGCGGCCGGGATCAAACCTCCGTCTTTAGAGCCAACGGTCAAGCTCCATGACCACTAGACTACCGCTGCAGACAAAAGCGCTTTTGCAACTCCCTTAGGATCTGTGACTGTCAGTTTCAGGGAGTGCCAAGCTTGCGCCCAGGATACCAGGACAAGAAAACATAGCTTTGAAGAACACGTGTAACGGTCGAGCTAACATTTTCGCGGGTATAGAAAGAAGTTACTCCGTTATGTCTCAAACTTAGTAAACTTAAACTTCGGTCTAGTAACAACATTTCATCTTTAAGGACCAGATTTAAAGCACACTTTTGTTGCCTCATGCCCAAAATATTTCACATGTTTTGTGACGTAGGCAACAAAAAAGTGCCGTAAGAGTGCCGCGGCGGCTGCGTTTCGATGGAGGCAAAATGTTGAGGCCCGTATATTGAGCGATGTCAGCGTACGTTCAAGAACGCTGAGACGGTTCAAATTTCTGGAGCTCTCAACTGCGGCGTCTCATAATCATATCGTGGTTTTTGGACTAAAACCCCAGAAATCAATTACAATATGTCAGATATTGCTTTTGTTTCCAATTTTCTTCGTTTACTTAGTTATCTCGAACTTCCAGTCGCGTCAGCTGCGCATAAAGCATTATTTTGCATTTCGTGTCATCTCTGCGAAGAAGCCCGAAGCCCATACTGTGTGACGTAGTGCGCTTGTTGAACTTATACATGCGCTTCTGCGTTCAGTTTAAAGTACACTGTAAGCAAAAGTTGCCCGATATTTGGGTTTTGCGGCTCATGAGCCTTAAAAATTCCCTTGTTTTCAAAATTACTACGTCTTGTTGAGGTAAAAGGAGCATATGACATAGTTTTACTACCACCTGTTAGAAAGGTAGTAAAAGGACGTTATTGCCCTATTTTACTACGTAGAGGGATTTGTGTCACGTGATAAAAAAACCCCAGTCTAGAGTTTAAAGCCACGTGATCAAAAACTACGTACCACGTCACGTGGTTAAAAACTCCAAACTGCCGTGGCGCAGGGGCGGAGGCCGTGATAGCCCTCGAATGACTATTTAGGCCTAGCCACTGGTACGCGTTTGCAAGCAACTGTTCGTCAAAAGCGTCGGTCGCGGAAGAGGGGACGCGACGCCTCGGGGCGTGAGTGTGAACATTTCGCACGCGCCGATACGCGTACGCCGGCGTCCGTCAACCAGAACGTGATACCGTGACATCTCCGGCAGCTATGCCTAGTGACCGTCGTTTCGAAGGCACCGCCGAGTTCTGGGAAAGCATGGAAACTACGGTCGCAAACGTTCCTGACTGACCGCATCGTCAACCAGTACGACAACGACACGGCGAACTACCCCGAGTGTTACCAGTGCGGCGTGGTTGTGTGCTGAGTTCGAGCGATGCTGGCTGTCCTAGCGCCGGTCTTGGTGGACGGCGGCCTAGTGAAAACGCACTTTCGAGTATCTCTGCTCCCGCGCTTGTGCCTCTGTTTGCTGCGCTCTCAACGAGTGAAAACGTGCTTCCAATGTTATAAGTTCGAAGGGTGAGCCCTCGTTTACTGCTCAATAAATTGAGTGATGTCTGCATTTTGCGTAATCCTAGCTATAGTGTTTACGCCCGAGTTCGTGCACCGGCGAGTGAGCGAGCTCAGGTGAGAAACCTGCCAGAAAGAAATCTACGTTAGACGTTTACGTCGCAATGTAGTACACTCTATTTATGGAACCCGTGACTTGGCGTGGTGCTAACGTGTTGAATCGCAGTGTTTGTTTTCGACATCGCCATTCGCCGTCATCGTCGCCAAAGGCGAGTCTAGGGCTCGCTAGCACATTTTGGCGATCTGTGAGCACGTATATGAGTAGATTTGCGCACTTTAGGACGTTTTTGATTCGAGCAAAGTCTTCGCATATGGTGCCTAGCTAGCAACAAGTATTTATTAAATTTGCCCAGCTGTCTGCGACGTCTATTGCTTTGGTGTGTAAAATGCCCTGAAAAGTGTCTGAATGCGCTGACTGTAAAATAAAATAGTATGGTTAAATAAATGCTGCTGTAGCTGCCGACCCTTTGACTTATTGCCTCTTGTTCTGCTTCTCTGCAATACATTTAACACTATTTCATGCCCAGTTACACATGCCTTGACGCATCCTGTCGCACAAGACAAGAAACGGTACACATACATAACGAGGACGCAACGAATAGTGTTTCTTGAGCATTTTTAGTTACCTTTTTTTATGAGACATTGCTCAGCTCAGAAGCTTGTAAATGAGAAACACATTCAACATGTTCTGATATAGAAAAAGAGAAGAGCATATTACTGCATGCATGTACAGAATGAATGAAAGTGTGGTATTACAATACTCACATTGTTTAGAAGGAATGTAAACTGTGCAATGTATAGCTTTGTTTATTTATTCAGAGTGTACCCAACTAGTGCCTTCATTAAACAAAATGTGGGATAGGATACAACTTGTATGGTGGTTGACATTGCTACAAGGAGCAAGGCTACTATGAAAAACCACTCATTGAGCTGGTATCATGTGCTTAACTCTGCATTTGCTAACCTGTGATTTTCTTGTGGCTATGTCTCAAAATATTTGTTGTTTAAGAGTATCAGTAAAGATTATTCAATTTCTTATGAATTTTTACATCAAGCCTCTTGAAGTCCCCTATTGGTTCTGTACATTATCATTCATTTGGTGATTTATTATTGTTTAGATGGCCATGCTGGAGTAATAGGCACCAAAAAAATGCTTTCTCAGACAAGTAAGCCTACTTCCTTGAAGGTTGTCTTGTCTATATAAGGTTCCAGATTGAAGCAAGGCACGCTTGCAAGTGGTCTAAAAATATTACTATCAAAATGTGAAAAAGTGTCATATGTAATGCTTTCACAGCAACTAAACTAATGCCCTGGATCGCGAAAAATGACATACAGGCGTAAATAAATACCACTACGTGAACCTCAAGAAAGGCTCAAATTAGCTTTAAAATAACCCCGGCATATTGTTGCAAAAAGCTAGTAAGGAAGTGAAGAAGTACTGTCCTAGCGACTTGAATAATGCCCAGAATGGGCATTTTTAAAAGCCCACGTTAATAACCGCGGAAATTAACATATGCGATTAAATAAATACTAATTAGCCCTGAAAAATGCTTGAATAGATTTAAAAGTAACCCTCACCAGTCTCCCAGAAAACTGGTAAGTATAGTAAGAAAATAATCTCGCAAGAACTCGAATAATACCCCAAATAGGCTTTAAAAAAACCCTGAAATAGCTGCAGGAAGTCATTAGTGGGAGTAAATAAATACTTCTACGGCAGCCACAGTAAACCTCGAATGAGCTTTAAAAATAACTCTAAAAAAAGCCGATAAAACATTGTTTAGGCAGTAAAGAATTACTCCGCGTATACTCGCTGAAAACCTCCTGGGGGTAAATAATTACTGCCGTTTCTACGTTCAAAAACTCGGTTAGCGTGAGAGTAAATTTTTACCTTGACTGGTACGTAGTAAAAAAAAACCCAGAAAAGGTAGTGCGCTAGAGGACAAGCTGTTTACTCCCGTTCCTGGTTATTTTTGTTTAGTGTGTAGCGTCATCGTTTATTTTCCCCTTGTTTTCTATGTGCCCGTGTCTGTAGCACGACCACATAATATGTCTCAGACTTATTTTGCTAAGCACTAGATCGCACTACCACATGCAAGCTGTAAAGAATAATTGGTGGCGATTGAATTTTTACGATTGAACTATGTACAGTCGGCGTCGAATGAAAGCCGACAACGGAGCGCGTGAACCAGGCATTAGCAATGGTATAGTGCCCACCGTCCAGTTATCACCATAGGCATGCCCGCGCATTCGGTTTGGCAGCACTGCGCTAATCCCCTGTACGATATTTTTTAGATGCGGAGCATCTCTTGCTCGCGGGTATGTCACGCGTCAACCGGCGTCCGCACTCACACTACGCATGCGCGACTCTCCTCTCCCTTCCCTCTCTCCAACAGCTTCTACAATAAATAAAGCGGGTAGGGAGCGCGCGCGCGCTTCGCTTCAGTAGTATCTCCTTCTCCGATGAAGGAAGTTGGTGGTGTTGTGTGGTGGAAGCAACAGTTCCGTCAGCGAGTGGGTTGACGCAAGTACGCATCAGCATCAACCCACGCTCTGACAACGGTCATGCGATGCGTGGTAACGAACCAAGTTAACAACGTAATAACACGCAAGGTTCACCGCAAACGCAACACCGAAAGCACTGCAAACCTGTAAACACCGCCGTTAAATGCACCGTTGAAACTCCCAGCGATGCTCTGCATCACCCCATGGTCCCCTTCGGCGAGATGGTGTAATGTTTTCCTGTTCTCCAGTTTTGATAATTTCTTTGTATCGGGCCCAGACGCCGATTGCATTGCGACGCTAGAGGAAAAGTGAATAACCGCTAGTTATAAGACCAAATGCGTTTGGCACGCGCACGCCGGCCGCGATCATCGCCATGTTAGAACTAGAACGGAAGCGAAGATAATGCACAATAAAGGGATATCGCAGTGCTGCCTAACCGGGTGTGCGGGCTTCACGGGTGATGACTGGACGACACACACTATACTGTTGCTAAAGCTTGGGCCACGCGCTCCGCTGTTCCGCTTTTATTTTATGATGACTGTACACGTACAGGGTGAGGGTCAAGCGACGGTTTGCTTGTTTTGTGACGATACAGCTCACGCTGCACCTGGAGAAGCGCAAAGTGAGACCCGCTGCGCAATGCTCTCAATATCTTTAGGTTGACTATTACACTTGCCTAGCATGCATCACAACCTTCATCTGACCTCCAATTGCAAATCAAGGTTTATACGAGAAAAAGTAGCCCCGGTATGGAAACGTTTAGCAGGCGAACTTGTGCCCGCGAACATTGCGCTATGGCTGCCAGCACGCGCAGCTGCAGGCTGACAAAAGCCATGGGCAAAGAATTTCGGCGATTTTGGCACTGACAACCGGGAACAGAACGCGCAGGTGCAGGAGAACCAAGAGCCATTCAGTAGTTCCAACGAACAGCTGCAAGTGAGTAACAATTTCAACAGCAGATCGTGCTCTTACAGGCAGTGGTTTTGGAACAATATGCGTTCTCACATATTTGATACTGCGCGCTACCACTGCACTGGAACGCGAACAATTGTGTAACCGCTCTGACGCGTTGGTTCGTTTACACATTCACCTACCCGCGTTTTGAACGGGACCTAAAGCATATTAGATACTCGGAAAGGAAATAGGCGACAATTTCAGTCGTGCTCAGTGACTGTAGGTTTCCCTTATTTATTTATTTATTTTACAATACTGCAGGCCCTGCTCGGGCCCACGCAGGAGTGGGTGTCGGTACAGTCGATAAACGAAAGGAGAAAAATACAATATTCGTCAAAAAAACAACTCGTGAACGCACAACGTTATTAATAAGTACACACATTCGTCCTCTGTGAAATAGGAGAAACGACTTTCACAGCAGTATACAAACGACAGTTTCCATTACCACTTGAACTCCTCCCTACTAGCTATCACGCGCAATATATGGTAGGTGGTGTCTGTAACTGCTCCGGTTATCATTTCCGAGGTAATATCGCAAACGAGACAACATGCGCTATAACGGTATACCGTATACATCCTTATCGCTCTGCTTGGTTCGAGAACGTGGTGCTTTTTTTAAGACATAAATGTGATTGTAGTCCATCGGGCCTTATAGAAGCGGCAACCGTTGCGGCCTAAATCCCGTAACGATCTTTTTTTGCAAAGGCACATCGTGGAGCCAATCAAAGAGCAAGCGTTGTTCAACATCTCCGCGGCGCAGCGCAAACGTCGCACGCGCTGCATTCCACACGAAAAGCGCTCATAATCGAATCCGCATCTATTGCCTTAAGCGAGCGCGTGAACTGAATGAACTGTGCAGGGCTTAACGGGCAGCGTAAGTTCACTGTAAACGTAAGCAGGAGCGCCTACATCACGAATTGCAGATTTCAGTAGACACGGCTACCTTTAATGCTGCGATGGTGCATCGCATTTCGCGCTTCCTGATCAGAATTCAGCAAGCGTGCAATGTTTACGTGCAGCGCATCGGCCGTCATTCTTTCGCGGATATAGACGCATTCGACCAAAGCTTCGAAGGAAGCAGCCTGAGGAACCAGCGTAAGCAAGTAGCGTGTACATGGCGTGTTCGATATTTTGGTACGGTGCGCCAGCGGTTGCGGGGAATTTACCGGAAGAAACTTCACCCGGTGTATAGCTAATCCTCGAGGTACACAGCATTATGCTAATGCGCCCTCGTGCGCGCGATTCGCCTAAACGATTGACCTAATGCGCCTGCGGTGTATTCGTGTAAAGAAACGCCGTTATTATGCATCAGAGTCGGTTATTACGTTGCAGCTGATCTTGTACGTGAGAGACGCTTGTCTTTATTCTTATTATTTTTTCAAAAGCTGGGGATTTTTAGGAGCTGGAATTGTCGGCCATTCCGTCAACATTTCCCTGGACACAGTAGCCACGCTTTCTACTACGTGGTAACCATAATGAGAAGTGGATTTAGCAGAATTAATCAAGAAAAAAAGCGAACGGAAGAAAAAATTGGCCGCGTATCTCCGCGCTTCGCTGCAAATGTCGTCGAAAGACGACAGTCTTCTGCCGGCCTCACTACATGACTCACTACACTACTACTTCTGCCGGCCTCATCTGCGGTTCGGCACGAGCTTCAGGCGTCTGTTCAGCCGCTGGGTACGCTCGCTTAGCCTCTCGGTCAGTGACAATTCGGGCGCGCCTCGAATCCGGGCGCGCCTCGATTCACGATCTTTCGCTAGCCGCTGGGTTCGTTGCTCTGACGTTTCCTGGGCACGCTTGAGACGACGAGCATCGGCACGCCGGCGCTTCTCCGCTGCAATCTGCTCGTCGGTCTTTTCCCTGCGTTGTCTGGACATGTCTTGTAGAGTGTGTTCTATATCATCAAACGGCCATTATGTTTTGACTTGCCTCAGACCGCGCCCCGTCTATGTTGAATCGGCCGCATGTGGCTGGCATTGATGAAATGGATGCAGCGCTGCGTGAGATATGGACGCCATCTGGGCGTGATATCGGGAAACGCAAGAAGCTTTCGCAGTACGCAGAGCTACTGCTAGGTGGCACCACCGTGTCGTTTTACCGAAGCGTAGGAAACGTCCGCTTTTTCGTTCATAGCGTGGCATTTTTAGCGCATCCTAACAAGCGCTACGGTCTTTAGAATTACGCATCTATGTATTTTCTACTAAAGGAACACATCATCTAATACTTACGTATTGATGTTGCGCCTCATATATATGTAATATTTGCTTTTTGGTCGAATGTGTTCACAAGTATGAACGCAGCTACCAGTTGAAGATGGGTGGTCGTTGAGGAAGGGGTTAATGTTTCGCCATTCTACTGAATCGAAACGCAGGACAGACGCACAGACAGACAGACAGACAGACAGACCAAAATTTCTGCGTTGAAGTATCCCAAGAAAGACTATCGTCTTTAATAAAGAATATGAGACAGAAAAAGGAGAAGAAGGAAAGGAATGGGAGAGGGGGTGAAGGCAAAGCGAAAAAAACAGAAAGAAAGCTTTGGGTCATGCAGTGAGAAAAGAGTACACCTGCTACATATGCGGTAGGGCATGCGTTCCAGTGTGTGGATCGTGTCTCGGAGTCGATTGGTTTCTCGCGTTTTACGCCGCAAACCCGCGATCTCATTATGAGAGGTGTCGTAGTGGATGGCTCCGGAAAATTTCGACCACCTGGAGTTCTTTAACGTCCACTGACAGCGTACAGTGCACACGGTCCTCTGGCTTTTTCGCCTCCATCGAAATGCAGCCGCAGCGGCCCGGATTCGATTCGTCTCGGTGTCGTCTTCACATTCTTCATTCCTTCTTCCTACTCTGAACTTGAACTTTATTTCGCATCTATGCATGGTACAGATGATAGGAACACAGACAAAAAGCCACATTACGGCATGACGATGTCTGCGTGATCACAAACCGGTGTGATCGCACAGGTGCGATCACTATCAATCATGACACCACTGTCATGATACTATGACGTCACTGTAGCGTAGCAGATGGGCTGAGGGCAAAAGTGTGGGTAATGATGTTTAGGGAGACCGAGCGTCCGCTTGTCTGCACGGAGAAATGATCGCTCTACAGCGAAGTTGTAACAGCTGCGCCGTTAAAGAAAATTCGGCAGCACTTTATAAAAGAGAGTTCTTTTTTTCACTTTTTCGATTTCGATGATGGCTTCCAAAGTGCTCCGGTTACGCCGCGTGCCTAACTCAAGTGCCCTTTACTGTAAGCGCGACCTTTGCCTGCCATCTCAAGTACGAAGCACTCAGGTAACCGTGCCGCCGGAAAACGAGGCACGGAAGGTCACATATTCTCGGGATCGAATTGCCCGTCCACTGAGCGACGGGCCGCGGCTACAATAAAGCGCGACCTTTCGATTTACGTAACCGAATCTGCTTCCACTATGGAATGAGTGTCTACGTCTCACTGCTGTTCCTCCCCCTTTTCTTTTTCGTTTTGGGAAGCCGTGGAGCATGCATAGAGCCACATTAAATCAAGCGATTTTGTAGGACGTGGGGGAGTCGACTGATATTCCCTCGAAATCAGAGACGCCGCATTTGCAACGACGTGGTATTTTGTGGCATAGAAAAAGAAAGAAAGAAAGAAAGAAAGAAAGAAAGAAAGAAAGAAAGAAAGAAAGAAAGAAAGAAAGAAAGAAAGAAAGAAAGAAGAAAGAAAGAAAGGCAAATTCACGCACCCGTATACCACGGAGATGATTCCGGAGTGCTCGTCGTGCGCTATTTCGCCATTCCCCCTTCGCTATTGTGTATTACATCTCTCGCTCGCTTTCCATTCGCTCAAAAGCGTGCGGCTAGTCATGCCTCGGCCATGATTGCCCAATAGTCCCGTGGTCTAGGCTGCTACCGAGCGACGTGCGTCATAAAGGGTTCGCCGTATATATATATATACGGCCACCGCCGTTATTCGCCACCTCCTTGGATGAACCGGCAAAGAGCGATCGACGATGACCTCCCCGTCTCCGTTTGCTCGGGGCACCCGTGTATATTGCACTCGCCCCGCTATTCGGCGAGCTCCTCATCGATTGCTTGCTGTGCTCGCGCTCATTATTTATAGCGAATGGTGCAGCGAGGGGCATCTTGCGGCAGATACGGCGACGCCGGAAGAGTTTCCAATGGCAGGGGGGTGTATAGATTTTGGAAGGAGGTTGAGTTTTTGTTGTGCGCAAGTCTACAAAGAGAGAGTCATCGGAAATCGATCAGAGATACCACCGTTGGCCGTTGGCCGTTTCTCTCATCTTGCGAACCGTCTTCATGAAGGTGCCCCACCAGGTTTTAGGTGGCGTACCTTACGACGGCCCTTGATTGCATTCCATGTGGTCGTTTTTAAATATGTGAAGCACATGCATGTTTAGATATACTTTCGGGCCAAGTGAATCGATAGAGTATGTGACACCTTTAGAGCCGGGGCCCGTATACGCAAGGAATTCTTAATCTGCCTATGTTCTTGACGCCTAAACAGCAAAAAAGAAAGAAATGCATACGCTTGAATTACTGATAAGGAAATATCTCGGGTGATCACGAAGCTGAAAATATCATGACCACAGGCAGCCTACCAGCAGACAAATATGCTTATCAAAGAACGTGTTCGGCAATAGGACTCGGCAGATGCCGTTTGAACTCGTAAGTTACGGTACGGACACATACATACATACATACATACATACATACATACATACATACATACATACATACATACATACATACATACATACATACATACATACATACATACATACATACATACATACATACATACATACATACATACACGCTCGCGCGCGCGCCATCCGCATTACTACTGGGCATATTATGCACAGGATGAACTATAGGAACTCACCACAAAAACCACCGACGAATTGTTGTAAGTGAAATAATGCGCAATGTGACCTTGATGAAACAATTTATGTAAACGATATCCCGCACATGGGGACCGGTCCACCAGAGCATGAATAAAAAAAAAGAGGCATCAGAATACGAGGCTGCCAAATGGGCACATCGTGTATCATGAAAAAGTTCGACCAGTGAGCTTTCGATACTTGAATTAAATCAGTCGAACATGAACGTTCCAGGACGTCAGCTGGAAGTCCATTCCACTCCCGAACATTTCGCAGGGAAAAAGAATATTTGAAGACCATCAACAATAAAAGTCTCGTGGTTCTTTCTTGCTTGCTTTTTTTTGTGTTGTTCTTTCGATTAAAGATTGGATAAGATATTCTTTTTTTCTAACTTATTGTGGTAGATTAACTACATATATCGTCGTCTATCTCTGTGACGCCAATATTCTAATGACCCGAGTGCAGCCTCTTTTATGAACATGCTTGCCGAGGGGCGGCAGCTGCAAACGTTTTAGATAAACTTGACCAATATTTTTGAACCTGCCAATTTACAAAGAGCTGCCGATCATCACACACCGTTGTAGTTCGAATTTTGGTGCTTACGCCGAAATTACTATAACTATTCCCGCCCGAAAAAGAACATTGACAGGGGCCAAATGCAACTGTTTGAATACCGTGAGATGAACGATGATTAAAACAGGCATCGCAAAACGGAGAAGACCAGGACAATGAAGACTTCTGGCCAGTCTTGCATAGCGAGACGTTGAAAATGCTGAGAACTGACGACCAAACAGTAATAGAGAAATCGCTGGACCTTTTAACAGTATAACGGGTACTGTTTCACCGATAAGCTGCATCTTTATTACTGTCACAGTAAACGTGAACAATTATAAATAACGTCGACGCATAGCAAGATAAAGCACGAGGAAGACACTGCAGAAGTCATGACAATTAGTTCTCGGATTTTACGCCGCAAAGCTACCATATGATGAGAACGCGTAAAGGAGGGCTCCGAAAATACCACCCAACTGAGATTCTCTTACGCGCGCCGATGACGCACGGGCTCAACTCTTGGCCTCCATCTAAATGGAGACCTGGATTGGTTACCGCGACCTTTGGATCAACAGCCCAATGCTGTGGCGGGCTGTTTATCCGAACACCGTGGCGGGCCACACTGGGCAGCAGAGTGAAAGCTTGCGAACGCGACTTGAGCGCCACCACCCCCTAGCTTTTGGTACGCTTTCCGTTGGCTGACGTAGACTGCAGGCTAAGTTTAGGTGGACTAGTTCATACCCATGTATACTATTTGGGTGTGAGCCACACGTGAGAAACGGAGAGGTGCTCTCTTTGGGTTAGTATGAAGTAAACGGACATTTGTTGAGCTTGATTGATTGATTTGTGGGGTTTAACGTCCCAAAACCAGCTCTGATTATGAGAGGCGCCGTAGTGGAGGTCTCCGGAAATTTCGACCACCTGGGGTTCTTTAACGTGCACTGACATCGCACAGCACACGGGCCTCAACATTTCGCCTCCATCGAAATGCAGCCGCCGCGGCCGGGATTTAATTCAATTCAATTCAGTTTATTTCGACATCACAGGAGACATTACAAAAGTCACAACACGTGATGTTGTGGGGCGAAAGCAAAAAGCCATTAAGGCTTGACGAAGGCTTTCGCACCATTTGACAATATAGCAAGAGCAGCATGAGATGATGAGTCGCTATACAATATAAAAACATGCACTTCAGGGTCATGCCGATTTGCATTTTATTAACACGTAGAAAAACATTTAAAGAAAGGAACAGTATAAATGGTTTATTGTAAGAAACTGTTTAATGTTAGTGGCAGTAAGTAGCTCATCATTTGGCGACCATAGTTAGTACGTGTGTAAGGAATTTTCCAGTCATCAGTGGCTGGCGTGCTATAAGGGCATGGGTGTCAAACGCGCTAAATCAGTAAGAAAAGAGTCGCGATTCTTTCGGGAAGTACGATATCGCTTCATTAAAATTGTATTGTACATGTCAGGCAGTGGTTGTAAATTAAGGGCTTCGAAAATGGGTTTGGAATGTTCATCGCGAGGAGCACCTGTAATTATGCGCACAGCTTTTTTCTGTAATCTATATATTCGGCCTAAGCTCCTTTCCGACGTGGTCCCCCATACGAGATAGTAATAGCTTAATGTAGATAAAAATAAGGAATTATATAGTAAGAGCTTAATTTTTTGTGGCAAGAGGAAACGTAAACGCGATAAGATACCTACAGTACGAGAAAGTTTCGTATGGACAAGCTCAGCCTGATCGTTCCATAGCATGTTTTCGTGGAAAATTATTCCCAGAGTTTTCACTACGGGTTTAATTTTTAATAGATCCTGAACCAATCATTAATGATAAATCGCAGTTTACGAGCTTATTTATTAGACGAAAGAGCACAGATCTTGTTTTTGAAGTGTGTATAATTAGCGAATTTCTTATGCTCCCGCGACCTTCGGATCAGCAGCCGAGTGCCATAAGCACTAGACCACCGTGGCGGGGCAACGGCAGCTTCACAACGCAGTATAACCTGCCATGGTATAGCTTAGCCAATGTAGGTGCTGGCTTGCTAATGCAGTGGTCGCTTGACGGAATCCCGGCCACAGAGGCCGCCCTTGGATGAAGGCTATTTCCAGACAACAGCCGTGTACTTAGATTTAGGTGCACGCTGAAGAACCATCACCCAGGTGGTCAAAATTATTGCGCGGACCTTCACCATGCGGCATACCTCCTAATGCTGGTGTTGGCACGTAAGCCCCATCAATTATTATCACGCCACAGCATAATAAAGCACCTATAACAGGAGGTGCGGGGCGAAAGCGTTACACCTTTCGCAGCTTAATGAAACGAGTGGAATCGACATATTTAGGCGGAACCCGTGGGTGGGCTGTGGATGTTACATGACTACATGAGAAATATGCTTAACAGTATACTTGCTGCTGGGTTACTTGGTTCATACATTCAGATGATTCTGGTTAGCGCAAATTATGAAGTACAAAGATAGGGAGGAAAAGGGAGTCTTGCGAACAGTGTGTGTCTCCTGTCTCTCTCCTTTATTATTTGCGCTAACAAGTTTGCTTTGAAACTATATGAAGATACCGGACGTCAAGCCGCCTCCAGAGAAAGAAGATACGGGAGAGATTGATGGACGCCCATTTTTTTATTCTTTCTCTTTTTTCTGGTGGTCGTTCGCAGTCTATTAATCATCGCCAGTTGATCACGTTTTCATCACGTAGTAACATAGCAATGATCACGTATTACTGCATCCACAAGTTAAAGCTAACGCTCACATCGCTTCGTCGTTTCGTCTGCGTCTGTTACGTATACAGGCGGAGACGTATACAGACTCGTAAAATACTCGGCACTGGCCGCTCTAATGAGTTCACGCGAATTGAGTGCGTCAGCAGCATCGATTGCCCGAGTGGGCGAAGCGACGATCACAAAAAAAGACACAATGGTGGGCGTACTTTCACGTATGGATGACAAGCTCTCGAGTGGCACTCCGCTTGCCGTTGCTAATGGTATCTGTTCGAACGTGGGTGGGCGAACGTCAATGTACGCCCACCAACTTTCGTACAGTACCGGTAGCAGCAGAAGACTACTTGCGGTGCTCGATCAACTGGAACCCGGTGTCGAGAGTAAATTAATTAACGTATCAAGCGTCCACATGCCACCGCTCGTCTAGCGAACTGAAGTACCTGTCACTAGGATTTAAGTTACTAAACTCCGTCGTTGTTATTTGGGCTCTTATAGAGAATTCTTGTCTGAGTGAGTGAGTGAGTGAAAAACTTTATTTGCCAGTGTGTTTGGACCCCCGGGTCCCTGGACCACCGCGCGGTCCCATGCCACGTCTACATGGTGATGCCTCTTGTGGAAATGAGCTAGAGCGCACAAACGACGAGCGTTCGTTCGCTGTAAACGCAAAATGGATGGAACGACAACTAGGAAGCACTTCCACCGAGTGTGAAATCTGCTGTGGCAGCGGAGCTTTGATTGAACTGTGTTTCCCTTCTGATTATCGATCATTTTCTGTGATCGTCTCGCCAAACCTGCGGCACTATCACATGCTTCTTTTGTTATTTGCCGCCGCATATTCACTGTATTGAAACAGTGCGCTGAGCACAAATGTGGTTAGAGCGCGGTAAGGTGTAATGGTCCAAGGGCAAGGCAAAGCTTTGTCATGTACTCGTGAAGTTCTTTCTTTCTTCCTTTCTTTCTTTCTTTCTTTCTTTCTTTCTTTCTTTCTTTCTTTCTTTCTTTCTTTCTTTCTTTCTCCGATTTCGCATAATCACTCTCACGTAGCGATGGCCTGAGGGCAAGTGTGGGTCGAGGGCAAATGAATGCTCCGCATGGAAGCGTGACGAACGCAACAGCAGCGGTCATTGTTAACCTAGTTAACAGCTTAACAGTTAACAGCTTAACAGTTAGTGGTGCATTTTTAACAGCTCCGCCGTTCAAAAATGCGCCACTAACCTGTGCTATATTTGTTGTTTACTAGAACACATCAACCTCTAGCCTTGCCTTTATAACGCTCTCATGGTGATGTTTACGGGAGTGGTGCTACATGGTTTGTTTGTACGTCTTTTTTTTTTTGCAAGACGGACTCAAGGGAAAGCATACAATGGTTCAGATAAAAGTATTATGTGTAGTTGTTTTTCGGTAAATTCATCACTGTGACCTGTTGTCTATGCCATCGATTCTGTTTGCACTCTGGTAGCAATTGGTATCTAATACTTGTGCAGACTGATACTACATTTTCTTCCGTGGTTAAGTACGGGCACTCTGACAGCTGTACACTCAAAGACGTCATCGCGTATGCAAGCTCATATGCGCCGTTTTATTTTGTTTTCTGCGCTTATCTCCGCCCTCGCAAACAGGGGGAAGTGTGGTTGCTGAATCGAGACATGTAATGGCAGAATATTGGAGCCAAGCGCATCCCCAGTGAAAGCACGACGGCACTACCAACGACAATAGACATTTTTAGTTTAGCGCGTTAGCGTGATAGCGGGGCTATGGGAATAGCGTTACCGTGCCGCAAACATTCGTTGCAGAAACGAGCTTTAGTTGATCGGAGAAGCGTTTACGGCCCGATAGCTGTGATTGTGGCGCCATCTAGCGAAGGATACATGCGTTAAAAAAGGTGAAAATAAATAAAGCTTGAAATGCTCGCGTACACTCTCGCGTACAGCGAAATTCTAACTTTTCGAGAATAAAGAGAAATAAATACATACGAATCAAGCGCCAAGAGCATAAACTGACATGTTGCAGAAATGTAAACAGATGCTCTCTCGCTAGGCTTAGCAACGTTCGAAATGGGAAGCGATCTCGAAAATTCGATTAAGTTATCCCTAATACTGCGTCGTCGAAGCTACCTGAAGGCAAGCGAAGCCATTTTGCACAGTCATTTGCTGCGAACGAAGTGAATCCTGCCACAGCAACGCTAAATTCAGATCGAAGCGGGCGTCCGAAACCGCCGCCATGTTTTACGTGAACTACGATAACCACGCAAACACGGTAACGTTAAGTCTGCGAAATACCGTGGGCACGTAAACGGTATGGGCCGTTTACGGATCTGCGCATGCGCACTTCCATCCCGCTATTCCGATAGCTACGCTATTACGCTAAACCCGCTAAACTAAAAATGTCTATTAACAACAACTTGTACAGAAAGAGCGTGCGTTAACGCTACAAGATTTATCAGGTTTACAAGGCAAATTTTTCACGTTCTACTCTCCAATGATCAAGCGTCGGTATCCGCACGTGACTGTAAGAACTTGCTGCTGTGTGAGTTGGTTCATACCATGTTATGCGAAAATTTTGCAAGCGTACCAGAGAGAAAAACGGCCAATGATGGGCCTATTTTCATGTTTGTTCTTTTTTTTTCTGCGTGAGGTTTGGTCCTTCATATTGTTACAGACGGATCGTTAACGTTCTCGCCGAGGACCAGACGAGTCTGCTTCGTGAAAAAGGCAGCCGCTTAACTTCGTTCTCCTCTTATTCCTTCTTAGTTCCCCGGCTATTTTTGGTGGTACCGCTGGTTCGCCGCAAGAACTCGTGACAATATCTTTCCTGCTGATTCGACGCTTCCACATACCGCGGCGCCAATACTACTACGTGGCTGTCTAGTTTTCTGAGCCTGGTAACATCAAATTGCATTAGTAATTTAAGCTAAATTAAAGGGATACATGTAGTAGGAAGAGGTGAACCTTTTGTTAAGTCGGAAATACGACTACCGCTTTGCGTTTCGCTGGACTTTATGCGGAAGTTTGTTTACCATTATGTGGGCTTCTGAGGCACACTTCTTGAACTAATTACTATCGCACGCAGCACGGACACTTACTGGCGGCTGAACTGGCTTAGATAACATATCAGATTCCCGTGTGAGCTGCATGGAATGTTTAAATGCGAAGCATTGCTTGGAAAAGTGGTAACTTTGACCATGCCTGCCTATCTATCTATCTATCTCTCTATCTATCTATCTATCTATCTATCTATCTATCTATCTATCTATCTATCTATCTATCTATCTATCTATCCTCCTACGCTTCGATGTTCTACGGGTCGTCTCGTTCCCATCGCATAAACAAATTTTCTAATGGCAGCGCCAAATGCATCACGAGGATGAATGATGGTTTTTTAAACCACTAACACGTCTGCGTCACAATTAACGATACTGAAATCGCGTGTTCCTCATACCCGACTACTCGGCACACGGTATGCGGACATGCGCCCACAGGTTTTTGAATTTTACAGGGACATATGCCATCAAAGACCAAGTAAATTTAGATATGAAAGGCCGCGGCGAGGGCCGCTTCATGCATAGATAGATAGATAGATAGATAGATAGATAGATAGATAGATAGATAGATAGATAGATAGATAGATAGATAGATAGATAGATAGATAGATAGATAGATAGATATGGTGAAAGCGACCTAAGAAACGCCAAGAAACGTTTCGCATTTAAAAATTAAAATTACGAGGTTTGTACCCCTTTCAAAGAGGCCCTGAAGGTTTTTTGAACATAGAAAATGATGCCGATAACTCTCGATGGCCCCATCGAATGTGTTAGCCAATTATGGCACTGCAAGCAACTCGGAATTCGCAATTCGGTTTCAAACACAGCACGAGAGCGCTCGCTCTTCTTTCAACAAATGACGTCACTGCGGGCACAGAATACGTCGCTTGACTTCTTTCGTTGCTCTTTCAGAGAGACAAGAACACTTTCTTTTTATTTTCTGTTGTTGAATTCAAGACGAAGGAATAATGCACGACATACTGCTTTTCGGCGATCATGATAGGAGCCAATACTATTTTTTTTTCATCAAGCGATGTAGTTGATGCCCCAGTGACGTCATTTCTTGAAAAAAAGAGAGGGCGCTATCCAGCCCGTCTGAAACCAAATCCCGAATTTCCTAGAAATCAGTAACATTTGGCTCACGTGTTCTGCCTCCAAGACTGGGTGGTGGACGTTTTCTGACTTCGTGTAGAAAGTGTTGCGGGGCCATTTTGCGACCTCGTTAAATTTCATCCGCAGCATTTTTTTTTAGCGGAAATCCTGCAGTCGGTGGAACCGAGTGAAGCACCGCTTCTTCAGCTGACGTGAGCTTTCGTTTGCAGAGCTCACGGGCCACAGACCCTGGCATGCTCCCATCAACGCAGAGGCGGCAGCGAGGCATCTCTACCGTGAGTCCGTTCGTCAGTTTGCCGTTTATCTGTTCTTCATTCATTCGCTTCTAAGTTTCTCGCTTCCTGCGGGTAAGGCAGTGCGGTTTGCCTCATTAAATTAGTATCGTAATATATTCAGTCGAGGCTTATTTTGGCACACTTGTGAAGGGTGGTCTCGGTCGCGGACCAAAAGACTGCGCGGAGAAATTCAAAGCTGCTCGCACGGCTATGAACTCCCGATGGGTTTCGATGACACGCACTGTCATTTTTTTTTCTTTGACGCATGTAAATATTTCCAGTAGATGCGTATGAGCCATTTACGCTGCACTTGCACAAATAATAATTACTCTAATGTACAAAATATTTTGCACTTTGAAGTTCACGGAATCTTCTAAAGTCATTCAAGCAAACAGAAGCGTCCGGAAGGGAAAGCCATTCAGGATCGGGATCAAAGGTCTGAAAAACACTGCCCGCTTGGGCAACCTCCTCTGGGAACACGGACTTTGTCGAGCGAGGTGGTTCAGCGTGTCTGTCAATACTGCGGCTCATCCAGAGTGATTGAAGTCCTAAACAACACGAACAGATTATACGGCGCATTACTCCCGCTATTTTTTTAAAGTGAGCAACGTAATACCGTGAGGTGTGATTGAAAATTCATCACGCGCACGCTTCAAAGCGGCGTTTTTATACACGTGAAGGAGTAAGTGTAGCACGAGGTACACATCTGTAGCACACGCACGTTCTCAGACATAAGTGAACACTCGATGCTGTGAACGTATCTGAGCCATTTGAACCCCTTGGATTTCGTGCCACAGAAAGAAAGAAAGAAAGAAAGAAAGAAAGAAAGAAAGAAAGAAAGAAAGAAAGAAAGAAAGAAAGAAAGAAAACAAATGCCGCAAAATTAAAACACGACGCAAGATCGACGTGTAAATTATCCTCACAACGGTCGCTGTTCTCGCTCGCAGTGCCAGCATTTTATAGGTCATTATGTACGATAAGGGGAACAACATTGTGTAACGTGCGGAGTGTGGAGCGTATCATTACGCACATGTGGTACAGATAATCGCAGACAATAGCCGCAGTGCGGTGCATTTTCGATAGCCGCGCGCGCGTGCCGTGTTGTGGAAACGCCGCCCGCTTTAGCGCATGACAGCCGGCGTTTCGAAAGCGATGACGCCGCCATCGCACCACTCGCTTGGCTCGTAAATATTGATGCCCTTGTCTTCCTACTGCTTTTTATATTGTTTTAAGCTGCCTTTTTTGCGTATGTGCGTATGCACGCTCTTGCATTGTTCTCATTTTGAGCGCGCTGCGACGAACGTAGTTCATTAACGCTCAGCCCCGCCACGGTGGTCTAGTGGCTACGGTGGTCTGCTGCTGATCCGAAGGTCGCGGGATCGAATCCCGGCCGCGGCGGCTGCAGTTCGATGGAGGCGAAATCTTGAGGCCCGTGTGCTGTGCGATGTCAGTGCACGTAAAAGAACCCCAGGAGGTCGAAATTTCCGGAGCGCTCCACTACGGCGGCTCTCATAATCGCAGCTCGTCTTGGCACGTTCAACCCCACAAAACAACAACGCTCGCCATTCCTTGAGTTCCCTCATGCCTTCCGCATCTTGTAGTGGCTTGAGTGCCATGGGGCACGCTTGTATCTGTGGCACCACCTCCCGTTCGCAGTCGAACTTAAAAACGCATTACGAAATGCGTTACGAAATTGGAACATAAAAAAAACTGTACCATCTAAATGAAAGGAAGAGTATACATGTTAAGAGTTGTGCGTGACAGACAATGTTCAGGTCAAATCAGTTTATTGTTCGTTCAAAATACAAAGTTCGTAGTTAGTAGTATGCAGACGAGGGTCCCAAAGCCGAGCGACTGCAGTGGGACCCTCGGTCAGCATTTTTTTTTTTTTTCAGGACAGTTATACCCACATTACATGAGCGCATTGCGTGCAAGAACTGGCGTGGATGCGTTTCTATCTTCTCGCATACGGCGGCCCCGCCACGGTGGTCTAGTGGCTACGGCAGTCTGCTGCTGATCTGAAGGTCGCGGGATGCTGCATTTCGACGGAGGTGAATATGTTCAGGCCCGAGTACTGTGCGACGTCAGTGCACGTTCAAGAACCCAAGGTGGTCTAAAATTCCGGAGCCCTTCACTGCGGCCTCTGTCATAATCATAAGAGCGGTTTCGGGACGTCAAAGGCCACAATCAATTGCCGCATACGACAAACGAAGCTAAACGTGCAATTTGGCCCTGCTGACGATCTTGGAAAGAAAAAGGAATCGTTTTCGCAGTGAAACAGTCAGTTTCTAAAATTTTAATGACGACAAATTCATAGTCACGGCATGGAAGCACAGAGTAATTAAAAGATCATCATGACTGAGGTGTTCAATGTACAAGAGCAGCTCGCTTCGCGATAATCCGAGCGAAACGAGGGACCTAGATTCCAATTACGGGAGCGAACAGTATACCACTTTCTCTCTTTTTTTCTTTCTTCCCCCCTATCTCTTCACCAACAGTAATTTTGATGTCCTTCGACACGTTACTTTTTCGTAATGTAGCCCGTTCAAAAAAAAAAAAGATAAATCAAATGGTAGGTAAGGAGGATGTAGTTAATTACATTTCGAAAAACGCGGTACCTCGTCTAAGTCCGCGATTGTGTGCGTCCATCGTTCCATTTCGGGCGCTGTCTTTCTTCCTCCGAGCTCGTTAGGCCTGTCTGTGCCTGTGTGGTCGGGTCGATGGAAAAGCGATTACCTTGATTGCCATTGAGAGACGACCGGTAGTGCCGCGCAGTCGGATGCCGCGTTTCTCGCCGTTTGCTACCCTTCGCCGTCCTTTCATTAGTTTTGCGGCTGCCGCGCACCGATAAATCTCCGAGCGCGCGCGAAACTTTCTTGGGCGAACGAGATACAGAGCGGCGTTCATCGAGTTAAGGGATTGCGGACCGTCGCGGTTGTTACAGTTACCCTAGTGGTATAACGAGATTAGGTTGGTTCGGTGGATTGCTATGTCGGCACGTTTCGCTCCAGGGACGTACATTTTCGAGCCCTTGTGTCTCTGCTGAGGGTTGCAAATATATATATTGGCCTCTGTAGCTTAGAAACAGCAATGCCCCCCCTCCCGAGGAAGAGATGGGAATTTTCGAAAGCAAACATATTTCCTAGCAGAAATAATAGTCGAAACTCTTTGCGCACTATCGGAAGTCGAAAACTCATCCCGGTAAATGTAGCTTTTATTGATTTTTGGGGGGTTAACGTCCCAAAACCAGCTCCGATTATGAGAGACGCCGTAGTGGAGGGCTCCGGAAATTTCGACCACCTGGGGTTCTTTAACGTGCACTGACATAGCACAGTACACGCATGTAGTTTTTATGCGCGCTTATTTAACGTTCAACGCCAATCCCTGAGGTCGCCTTTAGTTCGCCTAGAAATCACAATAGTTAATGAGAAGATAATGTGCTCGTAGCCAAACTCTTTGTCTAAAGAAAGAGCAAACAGCGCGGCATGGGAGGAAGAAGTAGGTGCCACGTTGCAAGATTGAAAGCGAGTGATTGGATTAAGGAAGAAACAGTAGCTGGGAGATCCTTATGTGAGTTAATGGAGAAAAAGTGGACCTGGGCAGGACACGCAACGCGGAGAGCAAGCAACCCATGCATCGCGACAACAGCAGAATTGATGTCAAGAGAAGATAAGGACAACGTAGCAGAGGAAGGCAGGCATTTGGGTGGGGCGAAGGAATTGATACATTCGCGGGCGCAAAGTGGAGGCAACTCGTAAAAGAAAGGAAGAATTGGAAATTCGCCCTCCCGCGGAAATGAAATGTGATGTCCATGATGATGCAAAACTGCGCCTGCAGAGGAGGTTGCTAGTACACAATCAACGTTTGTACTTTCATTATTTAACCAACATATGGCAATACTGTAAAATGGCGTATTTCTTTGTTTTTGCCAACGACATGATATTATTATGAGGCAAGCCGTAGTGGAGGGCTCCGGACATCTTCACCACCTAAGCGATCTTTAAGGTGCACTGAAATCATGCATTGCGCGCGCCTGTATTGCATTTCGCCTTCATGAAAGTACGACCGGCGCTGATGGGATCGCACCCGCGCCTTTCGGGCCAGCGGCTCAGCAATATACCCCCACAACAGGGTGCCAATACCACATGGACTAACCTTACGCAACACACTATTTGAAGTGTGACGCGTGAAGTTTTTTCTTGTATCTTTCTTATACAAAAAGAGAAGTAAGAGCTAAAGGCATATTGCCTGACAGAGGCTCTTACTCCTGTGCGCTTTCGGCATGCATGCACTATGTTTCATGCAAGTACAGAAATACACTGACGACATTGTTGACTTACCTGAAAGTATAGCGCTGTAGCGAATCGTCGCGACTGAACGGCTTATGTGCGCGCGCACCTGCGCGGCTGTTCGAGGAACTTCTTTGCCCGTAGTTTTGAGAAGGAATGAAACGTGCCAGGGCAAGAAAGAAAGACGGGTGCGTGGGCAAAGATTGACTAATTACCGGGGTTTAACGTCCCAAAACCACTATCTGTTTATGAGAGACGCCGTAGCGGAGGGCTCCGTAAATTTCGACCACATGGGGTTTTTTAAGGTGCACTGACATCGCACAGTACACGGGCCTCAGCATTTCGCCTCCATCGAGACGCGGCCGCCGCGGCCGGGATTTGATCAAGCGACCCTCGGATCAGCAGCCGAGTACCATAGCCACAAGACCACCGTGGCTGGGCCGTGGCCAAAGGTGCCACGGCCGCCAGCACGCGCAGGCGCAGGCTGAGAAAAGCCACGTGCAGAGAATTTCCGGGAATAGCCCGCGCGTGCGTTGGCACTGTCAGCTGGTGAGAGCACGTGCTGGTGCAGGCGAACAAAAGCCACCCAGTCGTTCGGACCATACCTCACAGGGGGGCTCTAGAGATTGTGGCACTCGACCGTTGATCCTATTGATCGCAGGATGGAATCCCGGCCACGGCAGGTGCATTTCAATTGAGGCGAAATTTTCATGTCCATGTACCATGGGATGTCAGTGCACGTTGAACGAACCCCCGGCGGTCGAAGTTTATGCAGCCGTCCACAACGGCATCTCTCATATCTTTGGATGTAAAACCCCAGAAATTATTGTTACGGTCAAAGTGGCTCACGGTCGCCAAGAAATGTGAGCCACTTTAACCGTATCTATCTACCTGCCTAACTATCTAGCCGTCTGCGTCTCGGTGCTCCTCCGGCTGTCTCGTTGACCTGATACACCCCAATATTTGGGAGTTAGGGTATCAATGTCTTTGCATCACTAAAACAATGTACTCGTCATATACGTCACGGTTAGCGACACTGCAATCATGTGGTTAATACCAATAGTGCCCGGTCCATGGTATGCGCCACAGGTGTGTGAATACTGTAGAACTAATTTCAACCAAGGACATTAACTAAAACAATCATGAGAAACGACGGGGCTGTGGTAAATATACATGAAAAGCCGCGACTGCGGGGATCGAACCCGCAAACTGGAGCGGCGCCTCAAGCTTTCTGCACCTCATCCCGGTGCGCTGCCTAGATTTCTCTGTTCAATCATGACACAGAATGGCAGGCTCAAGGAGCTCCGCTCCTAAGACAAGAAGGGAGCGCCGTTTGTCGTAGGTTGCCATTGAAATGTGCACACAATAAGCACATACGCATGCCACCTACCAATCTTTAGCGTGGTATGAAACATAGGCCCTCGAGGTGCCAAGCAAGCTCGTTACCACTAGGCTACGGCTGCTTCTCTCGCTCGATGTACATAGTAAATAAACACATTGCACAAGAATTTGTAACGAAGGTGCTTTTGTAATGTGAATTCTGCTAGTAATCTGTGATAACCACGTTGATATCACTACATATCTTCTGCTACCTTTCCATTTGCTTTTGTGCTACTTCGCTTGATACTGTAGGAATATTTCAACAAACGACGCTTATGATAGCCTGTCAACGCAATGCTTCGTATAGTGCTTTCTTTTTTCGCAAAGGCAGATGACTGTGCGTTCGCCTAGCGTGAGTTCCAACGTTACATCGTACCATGAGGTTCCATCCAGTCTCCACGGTGCTGTCGACGTTCCTGCTTAATCCCAGTTCGCTTTGCACAAAAAACTTGATCCTACTCGTAGCAGTTGGCTGAATGCCAAACAATTCGTCATAGGCAATTTTATTGTTGTGTGCTTCACACGAAAGAAATTAACACAGTGCGTGGTAATCTTATTTGCGCGGTACACTTATTTTCTTTTCGCGCGTTTTCTGTCTTACAAAGTGCCGTCGCTTCCCAAGAATGGTGCTTGTATTATCGTAAAATGGTAATTGATTATTATGAGAATAATTCCTTTTCAGTTTAGCTTCCCTTCAAAAGAACTCCCCACGGCCCTTACTCGCTGTCAAATGTTTTGACGCAATATAAAGCGTGGACTTTGACGAACAAATGGCACACATTCTACGAATGCAATTTGTCCATCTTCGTAGTCTCTTCTTTTTGTTAAAGAACGCCGGCAACTCTGATTACTAGAGTTCATTTTAGCTTTTTATTGGCGTCAGTGTGCCCTACAGCATTTATTA
Organism: Hyalomma asiaticum; assembly: GCA_013339685.2. Taxonomy (NCBI): domain Eukaryota; kingdom Metazoa; phylum Arthropoda; class Arachnida; order Ixodida; family Ixodidae; genus Hyalomma; species Hyalomma asiaticum. The sequence continues at coordinate 69,327,934 of CM023487.1, read as the reverse complement.
AATTGCAGGAGAGCTTGGGTTTTGTTTACCATGAAAACTGCCACCGTAATGGTCGCTAACCGCACCCAAGTCCGTCCAATAAACCGCTATTTCAACATCTTTCTTCACGTATATGCGTGCCCGATAATGCCTAGCACTTATGTGATACGAAACGCAAGTGTAGCTGATTACGTTTTGTTGTTGTCGTGGTCGTTGCTGTTGCTTGAAAACAGCTCAAGTGAACCTGCGTGAGTTCCTGGTTTTCCTTTACTTTTGTAGCTTGAAACACGTCGCCAAGGACGGTACCACCGGTTTTTTTTTTCCTTTTTCACGACTTTCTAGGCCAGGTTAAAGGGCCCCTGCACCATTTTTAGAACATAGTGAACAAAGGGAGTCAAGGAGTTGCGAAGACCCCTACGAACTCTAGGAGAAAAATTGCTACGATATATACAAACAATTGGGATAAATAAGAAGAAGGTACAAAATTTTCCATTCTTAGACCGTGTTTTTATGGCTATTTGCCAATTTCTTCTAGGAGGCAGGCTGTTTCAATCTCTTTCAAAAACCCACCGATAACGTTAAATCAGCAAACGAACACTTAGTTCAGCGTATGCGATGACGCGGCTGCCTCCCTGTCGTGAGACACACGGCGCTGGTTCCAAAGAATGAAGGTGGTAATATTCACCCACGGTGCATCGAGCCGTGCCAGTTTTTCCCAATATGACAGCGACGATTTGAGCGCTGAAGGATGATCGTCCTGCTTTTGACTGCCTCCCTGCTCGGGTGCTCTGCGATGTAGGTAGTGACGTCACAAGAGACAGGGTGGCTTGCATTCTGTAGCCGCCACGAGATGGCGCGCATACGGGCGATATCGGGCGATATAAGTAAGAGACGGTTAGAATACTGGTGGCAGAAAACCAGGCAGAACAGACAAAAATAATTACAGGGAAAAATAAGGACTTTCTGCCATAAGGGGCAGAGAACTGGGCTATGAATTTACGTTTTAGCTATAGTATGATCGATTTAATTTAAGTAGATTTAAAAGGCATGAGGACAACTTAAAGAGAGAGGGAAAAAAAGAAAAGTTCTTAAATTTTCTTTCGGGCCTGGTGGCGCGCATGTCACCGCCCCGTTACAAAGGGGATGCTCATACCATTCATCCATCCATCGGAACCGGCTGGTTCCACTATACGTCGGTGGTGAGGAGACCTGTCGGAGGGGATAAAGAATAAATCAGTTGTTGTCTGGGGCTCACGCTGCCAACGTCTCTTTTAGGGCATACACCCGTCCCTACAATAAAGAGGCACGCGAACCCTCTGAAGGCATTTAAGGTCCATTTTTAGAAGAACTAAATACCTTGCAGTCACCTAGGCTGACATCCCCTCCCCCTTCCCCTCGGGCCTTTCCCCTCTGGTTCCCGATAGGGATTACATATCCGCCCCTGTAACTGTCGTGGTTCTCACGCATAATGTTACTGTTCCGCAGGCTGTACTGACAGTAAAAGACAACCGTACGCTTCACCCTGTAGTGAATTTCGGGCTCACAAAGCAGATTCTGCCCATGGGTATAGCCTTGGCTATCCCAGCACCTTCGCCAAAATGTTACGGCTTGCAGAGAATTCTGTATACTGTGTATTTACAAAATGCACAGGTGCACCGAATCCAACGAAGGTGCTTGTCACTTCGTCCGTCGTCTTAATCGTCAACGTTGTCTTCCTTGGCTTCTCCGTAAAAATATTACTACAGTATGATAACCAAACTAGAAGAGAAGCTCAGGGTAAGATGGATGCTTGAATCGGTGAACAAATCGTAAAATACGATTTAGAACAGGGAATGTCGCAGGAGCCAACGTTTCGACAAGCGGACTTGTCTTCGGACTTGTCTTCGTTTCGCGGACTTGTCTTCGTTTCGACAAGCGGACTTGTTGCCGCCCTGAATAAGACAAGTCCGCTTGTCGAAACGTTAATTGGCTCCTGCGACATTCCCTGTTCTAAATCGTATTTTGCGATTTGTTCATCGATACAGTATGATAAAGAAGATACAACGAATAATTTTGTGGGGATCGGTGGTCTTAAGGAAATCGCAGGGAGTTGCCTTCAACAAAGTTCCTAAACTTGTCTCCAGACATCAGCGATTTTTCCTATATGAAAAATCCCCGGACTTGGGAGACAAACGTCGGCCTTCTCTCTGTCCTCTCTACAATATCAAATAAAAAGTGATAATAAAGAATACCGTTCTACGTCCACCGCTCCTGTTGAGGACTTCGTCATGGCGTGCCAAGCTGCTCGTCACAACAGGAGAAAACAAGCTACCTCGTTACCTATCAACCGCGGTCACGTACTTGTCCTTTTGCATCGACCGCTGCCACGTCTACTAGGTGTTACGCCACCGTTCCGCCCCCCCCCCCCACCCCCTCTCCTTCGCTTTTTCGTTTACCCAGTACGTCGCGAATGACGTCATTATCGCGTGCAACACGCCGTATAGAGGAGTTCTCGGCATACGCGTCACGTTCTGTGCCTCGCGAGGACCGTCTCGCGGACAAGTACAGACTGCGCCATGGAAGTACGCGGTGCGGGATGTCACCGCGTTCCTCGTCAATGCTACAGCGGCGGCGCGGCTACACGGCGTTACGCGTATATTTAGATCGCACTCGCTCTTCGTCGGCCGCTAAATCTGGACCATATATAGATCGAGGGTGGCCAATCGCACGGAGACACAAAACGCAGCTACAAACAAGTGAAGGATGAAGTATTGAGCTGTACGTGACGTAAAAGATTAAACGCGTTTCTTTTTCTGCCGTCCTGCTTGTTATTAATATACCGCGGGAACATGAGAGTATCGTGTAAGGGTGTTGCAAACCTGCGCTCGCGCTGCGCTGTCGACCGCATGTTTCAAAGTATCACGCCCCACATCACGGTGGTCTGGTGGTTATGGCACTCGGCTGCTGATCCGAAGGTCGCGGGATCGAATCCCCGGCGCTGGCGGCTTCATTTCGATGGAGGCAAAATGCTGAGACCCGTGTATAGTGTACGATGTCAGTGCAGGTTAAACAACGCCCAAGTGGTCGAAATCTGCGGAGCCGTCCACTTAATAATTCTCATAATTATCTAATGGATTTGGGCCGTAAGGCCCCATAACATCAATCAATTCGCAGTCTGAAGAATGGGCACTTTCTTTCTCGTAATTTTTGCACGTCATGAGTAGCTTTGATGTGCGGCTGCTAAGTTTGTCCAAGGAAACGTTTAACTGTTCCGTTTATCAGTTGCCAAGGTCGCGACGTAATTATGAGTGACACCGTAATGGATGTCTCGTGAAATTTTTGACCGCCCGGAGCTTTTTAACGCGGACCGAGAATTGAAAACATATTCTCACAAGGGCTTGAAGGCATATTCGCCTCCATAGAGGTAAGACCACCGCTGCTGTGAAATCGAATTTGCCTCATTCAAGTTTGTAGACGAGCACCGTACCTGCGAGACCACCGAGGCGTACTGCCCAACAAAATAATCCTTCTTACCCTCATGTAATTGTACATAACCGCTTTATTTACTTATTCATTTCTGTTCTTGCTATTCCTTGAGCATAGCTAACATGTATAAATAATGAAATCATGTATTGAACCCTCTTCGCAGCGCGTTGGGCCGGCAGGATATCGCTTGACCCTTATGAAAAAATTTAATGTCATTCTGTAGAGAGTCTGATGAGTTTACGCATCAGGATCACAAAAGTCTCTAATGACTGTCTGATGAATTTCCTTATGTATTCCTGATGTTAGTCTAGTACGAATTGGCCACCGCTTTTCTATAGAGCTCCTGAGGCAGAGTTTTTGATGCACTTCTAATGAATGAGTTTCTGATGCGCTTCTGACGAATGAGTTTCTTACGTGCTCTTGATGAGCTATTCTGATGTATACCTGATGTCAGTCTAGTACATATTGGCCACCGCTTTTCTATAGAGCTCCTGACGCATGAGTTTCTAATGCGCTCCTGGTGCATGAGTTTCTGATGCACTCCTAACGCACAAGATTCCGGTGAGCTCCTGACGCACTGTTATGATGCACTCCTGATGACAGCTTATTACATATTGACCACTGTTCTATAGAGCTCCTAATGCTCAAGATTCTGGTGAGCTCTATGCATTCCTGATGCCTGTGTTGTGGCTGTTACCTGATGTCATAAAAGTGAACGTCCGTACGATCGGCTCAACATGAAGACATTAATAACTTACATTCTTCACATTCATGCAAAGGCATGCTCACTGCACAGGTAGATGAATCCTTTTTCTTTTCGTTTTGTGGTTTACTGCAGTCCTAACGCATATGAAATGATGGAGGGATTTCGAAACAAGCACTGCAGTGACAACTAATCTATATTTAACAGGGCAATGAAAGGGGCTATCTCAGTGATTTCTACATTTGCTATGAATGCACTCTCCTACACTCACACATAAAAATAAGACATGAAGAGAGGTTCACAGAAGAAAGCAATTTTCTATTTGATTTCTTGACACAGCAATGACGAAGGGCCAGTCTTGTTCCACCGACTGTATGGGTAAAGCTGCAGCTAGTGCACAACCTGCAAGAAAATGTGTGAAAATTAAGCACAGCATTGAAGCATAGCAGCACCAATACTAGTTTTCTATACTGCTTAGTGCAACAAGTGAGCAGGTGCTGAAGTGTAACACATGCGAAAAACATTTTACAGTTGATGCCATTTTACAATGTAATGATATATTTTTTATCAGCTGCACTAATAATCAATCTGCATTCAATATTCAACTACCTAATCTTATTTTTGTGCAGGACAAACAGCAGTAGTACTTTGCCTTCACAAGAAGTTTAAAAAACCAGCACAGTAGTGGAAACAGGCCAACACGTTCTGTATACTCATACAATATGTGCTGGCCTATTTCTGCAAGCATTTAGGATATTCACATCATGCAGCTTTTTTTCAAAATACAAGGCCTAAGTGATGCTGCTGCATGGAAGCTGTCCGAACCAGTATGCTTGAATGCTGATAGTTTTCGTTTACAAACCACAGAAGAATCTAAACTTTGGTGTGAGATACTGCTACATCCTTGAAATCACGAAAGGGTACCACCCCCCACCCCCTTACACTGAAAGGGTACTCCATACAAGCACGTAAATTACAACAGAACAGTACTAAATTTGCAACTAGTTTAACCAGAAATCACACATTGTTTAAAGTTTCACATGTCATATATATGCGTCACAAGAAAATTGCAAAAAGCCCAAAAAATCTGCAGACATATAGTTCCACATATACACTGGCTACTTCTGATTTGAGACAAAAAAAAAGGGAAAAAAGAACTTGCTTTCATGACCAATTATGCAAAATGTTACCAGTAAACTGATCTAGTGCATGAATTGCCTTTAATGCCCCTGACAGACGGGCGAAAGTAAAGTCCTTTGTAATGAACCCCTTTTTCTACTCTAAAGGAGCTTCTGTGGAAAGTAGTTGCGCCGATGACACACGGCAGCGCGTGAACTTCTTTAGGTGGTTCCTAAGACGAACGCCACAAGAAAATGGCGCTGTTTGTTAAAGCAGCAAGATAGTGAACATTTATAAGAAGTTCCGCATTTAATTACCTTTAGCAATTGTGGACTGTAAAAATATCGTTTTTATTGCTGATGACTAATAATGTTCATTGTTCGTTTCAAGCCACGACGAAAAAGATGATGACTGCCGGAATTCCGCATGGCGGCGATGTGAGCGTTCGAGAGTTCGGTAAAAATAAGTCTTTGTGGCCGGACAAATCTCACTACACGGCTAAAAGCTAAAGCTTATACGCAAGGCAAGAAAATGCTTGCGGGGTGTTGTAATATTGTGAAAAGTTCTATCTCGTTTGCTGGCCGTGTACGCTGTCGGCGAGAGTACGCCTTTTACGCTCGAAAAGTAGTTCGCCGATCTACCTTTCTGCAAAGGAACTTTATCGGGAAGGAGATACTCCTTTGGCGTGTGTCACTGGGCATGAACACCTTTCCGGTAGATGTCCCCTTACCTAAAGTACTTTAGCGTGCCCGTGTGTCAGGGGTATAAAATATGAAGCTGTGTTTATACAAAGGGCAGCACAGATCAGACAGGCAATTGTTAAAATCCAAGTGATGCAACACCAGAAGAATTCAAAAGTGCATACACAAGTAGTTTAGCTGTGCAGTGGAAGAAACATATCTGCGAAGCCCTGTTACAGGGCTTCGCAGATGCGTTTCTAAAATAAAGACAGCTTTATAATGAACAAGGAGAGGAAAACTGTAGAGGCGTTTCATGTAAGCAGGTGACAAACTTGCTTGTATGCCGTCAACTGCTGCCAAACAAAGTGTAAGCACAATTATCTCTCCCTCTCTTTTTTTTCATAGTGGAATATATGCACTAACTCTTCTTCGTAACCCCCTGTTGGTAGTTAGCACTGTTCCTGTCTTCCATGAGCTTTCCTTCAACCAATTTGTGCATTGCTTCAGAGGAAGTAGATAATACTTACACGCTTCATTCTGCTAGCAGGTTCTCGCTACCACATGGTGGTTGTAAACACATTTGAAAATGGGGGAATCCCCTATGTGCGAGCATATGGGTTGCACAACTTTTCATTGAGGTTTTTAATACTTCACGAAACTTCCCAGATAAATATCAACAATAAAACTGCTAATTCTACATTGTATAGGTGCTCCAAAGTTATTGAAATACCTTACATACAATGCTAAAGCCCTGCTGAGGTAGATGATATAAAATCTCACTGTTTAAAATGCAGAACTAATCAGAATTACATGTGCTAACAAAAGGTTTAAGCACATGCTGTGATAAACGGGTAGCACAAGCTCAAAGGCGAAGTAGAACACCAATACTAAATGGACTGTCACATGTCTCCCCTGCCTAAGAATTTCTCAAGGGCACAATAGCTTTCTCAATAGGTGCGAAATGTAAGAACTATCAACTTGCACTGAATAAAACAAATGCCTACCACTTAAGAGGACTTGTACGGGCTTGCAAGAACATATCCATCGCCTACAGCATGCTCTCCTCTCCTTGAGCACCTTAAGCAGCGCCATCGTCATCACTGCGTGCGTACATAACCAACAACACAAAAACGTTAATGAATTTTCAGAAAAGCAGAGTCCAGCAGGCACATGTAGCGCACAACAAACACGGTGTGTTTTGGCAATAAAGGCCCTGAAATAATAAGCACACAGTGCTTTAAGAACAGATATTAATCGATTTAAGAAAGCTTGCTGATACGGATCCACACTGAAAAAACACCACTTATGAAACATGTACACAGAAAGCAAGAGCGACGGGCGAGCACAGTCTGTGCATGAGTTTAGTTAGCACTGTTCTTTGAAGTATTAGTGAAGTAACAGCTTCTTGCAGCTTACTGTAGAAATGCCACTGCAGACCAAATTTGCACACATGTGCTTCACAAATAAAAGGTCATAAATGTAAATTGCCAAACGGATTCCTCATGTGGAGATGATTACACTAGCACTTGTAGCAAAATTTTTTTTAAAAAGATTGATTGGTGAGGATTATGTGTTTCATGTATATCTGACAGTTACTATGCAAAAAATAGTGTACTGCATAATGAATGTTAGCCTTTCAAGAAAGTAATCCTTGCTGCCCTAGAGCCAATCCGCATGCACATATTGCACGCTCAAAGCATTGCTACTCTTTCATTTTTTTTTCTGTATTGTGTTAACACTTCACAAAAACACGAACCCTGTTCTCCAACCTTCAGCAAACACAGTTGACATAAAAATGTAAGCCCTTTTCCAACTGACAACCTCATAAAAATATTAAAGCTGTGTTTTTACCAACTTTACTGAACGCCACATCTTAGCTGCACATCGTGCAAATAAAAGCGCACTTTTGGTATCATGCTGTTTAAAAGAAGTGAATGAAAAAAATAAGAGAACCGTAAAGCACAAGTGAGCTTCTTTAACCCACGTAAATGTTGCAAGCCGTAACACCGTGCAGCGAGATTAAAACTCCTGTCAATTTCTGGAACAAACAGTTACACGCAGCGAGGTAGTCGGAGGCGCAACTAAAATGAGACGTAAGCCACAAACCAACACTGAATGCGCGATGACACCACAATGTTTTTCTACCGTGCTCCACTCCACTGTAGTTTCTTTGCACGTTGGTTCATTTTACTGAACTTGCGGAACTTTTGTTTAATCCCCAGTGTGAAAAAGCTACGCGATGACCGAAGGGTACTAGTCGTCACGTGGAAGACCCCTTTTCATAGCGACAACGCATTGTATCAAGAAGCTTCGAGCGATCGTAATGTACCTAGTACAGCCAAGGAATAACAAAGCCATGACCTGAACGTTGCCGGAGCACAGGCACGCGTAACGCAACGATTCTTGATCACCATCTTCTGGCTGCAATCAGCGGACATGACAACCGCGCCATATAATTTTTTAGGTACTCGGAAAGCAAAGCCCAGCACAAACATACCTGCCATGCTCAGCCCTTCATTCCTGCTTTACCACGCTGTCCGGGCTGTCTTAGTTGTTTCCTGCACAACAAAAGTCAAAACGCAATGAAAATGCTGGTTACATAATTCAGCGGCTGTCTTAGGCTTACCGAAGCTGGGCATCCGCTGTGCACTCTTCAGCTTTGAGGTCAACAATGTAGACATTCGGCGACAGTCTCGTCAAACGTCGGAGGCACGGGCTAGTGTACTACCGCAGTCACTGCTGCGACGCGCATTGCGTGACGATGAACGCTCACCAACGAATCGCACAATCAACTTGAATAACACATACACCATTGTGGTAAAAACACAGCACTGAGCGCGGTGACAAAGATGTTGTTGTCCGGCCGTTGTGGCTGCCGTAGACGACGACGATGCAGCGTCCGCCGATGACTACATACCCTACAACGTTCCGGCACACGGCATATATGCTCTCGGCGGCTAACAACAATGATAAAAGCACAATAAGCGCATATTAGCGATAAACATCGTAAAAACACAAGCACCGAACGAGCACGTTGCTCCCACTGGCTCCCACTCGCTGCGCCAACAGCACTGTTCCAACCACTGCCTTACGTTGAAACGTAAAACTACATAGGTGGCGGTAGTGTAGTGTTATTATAAAGAAAACTTTTGTTTTTAAACCAAGATGTATTCGCAATACTGCACGCAAGTTTGGGACATTTGCATTCTTTTCCCGCTGTTTGCATACAGTTCACAAGATATGCATTTTTCAGTTTGAGAAATAAGCGAGTGACAACAGAGTGCCAACTTGGGACATCTTGTACTATAGCTAAAACAACACGAACACTAAAAAATTTCGTCATGTCGTCTTTTTTTTCTGTGTGTGCGTTTAACTGTTTTTATCTTCAGCACTTAGCGATTTCCAAACACTCCCCTAAGGCAGCACCTATCTCCGAGTCCTATGTCTGATACGTCATTGCCAATCTTGAAGGCAATGCGTTTTGTACTCCAAGCGTCAAATTCTTTCACAGCGCCATGGCGGATGAACGAAGGGTTTGATTACTTTCCCCGTGACTTGGTAGGTGGGTTGTATAGGTTCATAGAGAAATAAGACGTGTATTCTGCAACCCATCTGGCAGAACGGTTAAGCGTCTTGGGGAAATAAAGGGGGTGAAAGGCGTGTAATGCTGCGCCAGAGAAGAAGGGGGTGGGGCTGCAAGAGAGTTATGCTGTGGTGGAGAAGGGTGCGTCTGTGAGGGGGAACGGGTCGTACACGTGCTCGCTTGCCTCTCCCCTTAAAAGAGTGATGGTGAGGAAGGAGAAGGAAGGAGTGTGGGGCGGGGAGTGGGGGGAGAGAGAGAGGGTGTAGGTCGCATGACTTTGGAACCCCTTTGAAGAGATCTGTTTCATTCTAGACATACGGAAGAAAGGATCACCGTGGGACTCAGCATCATGCTTTGTAACTAATGACCAGCTATTCTTGCATATCCGACTATTAAAACTCGCTATATGGGTCAGATATGGGAGTACTATAGACTGTTCTAAATTTGTACTTTGCCCTCAACATCGCCTTTCGTGTGATCGCGACTGCGACTTGCTTAGTGAATGTGCCCTGCCTCGAAATTTAATTAATTTCCAACACGATTTAGAAGCGCGTTGGAATTTTTTAACATTACGGCGGGATCTCTTTATGATTGGCCGGAACGTGTTTTGCCGTTAGGCGGTGGAGTTCAAATCCTTGAATACTTCTGTCAATTGAAGTCATTGTGTTGCGCGGTCATTTGAGTGCCTAATGTATACGTGATGCTAAAACACATTAGTCATTGCTACTCATATTTCCCATGCTTAACATACATGTCAACTGCCTGTACATGCAAATTGTCATCAATTTTAGATTTCTTACTATAACACGATTCAAAAGTGTTATGGAATAGGTGCTCTTTAGCGTTTAGGACAACCGAAAGACAAAAGTTGAATGTTTAGACGTGTAATATAAACTAACACTGCGGCATATTATTAGAACTCTTCACATTTCATTTTTGCTTATGTGTTTTGACATTAGAAAGAACAGCTGAAACTCTGACTACTTCGGTCATTTGAGATTTACATGTGCATTGTCATTTGAGTGTCTAATGCATGCGTAATGCTAAAACGCATTAGTCCTTGCATTTTTAAATGTTATTAGAACTCTTCACATTTCATTTTTGTTGTGTGTTTTGACATTAATAAGAGTAGTTGAAACTCTGACTGCTTCGGTCATTTGAGATTTACATGTCCATTGTCACTTGAGTGTCTAATGCGTGCCTAATGCTAAAACGCATTAGTCCTTGCATTTTCAAATATTATTAGAACTCTTCACATTTCACTTTTGTTATGTGTTTTGACATTAAGAAGAGTAGTTGAAACTCTGACTACTTCGGTCATTTGAGATTTTCATGTGCATTGTCATTCGAGTGTCTAATGCATGCGTAATGCTAAAACTCATTAGTCCTTGCATTTCTAATGTCAGTCTAATGTCACATAAGGAATGCATTAGGTTAACATCAGAAACTCAATTTTCATTTTCATAAGGGGAGTAAAAGAAAAATAAATATAAAATTTATTTCTTCTCCGTAGATGTGCGATGTGGTATTCAATGTACTTTTTCTTCCCTGCATATTATGACGTTATGTTTGTTTTCTTAAGACGAAAAAAAATCTTACGGTAGAATGGATGCATGGACTTTTTCAGAAAAACACGAGCGCAAAAAAGGACGTTTACACAGAGAGAAGGAACTGCACACCACAAGCGCTCACTCTCAACTGTTTAATCACACATGGAAACAAACAGGTATACGCAAAATGATACACATCGTGCATGACACTAAGAGGCGACCACGCTTAACATGTATATGGCACGTGTTTAACATTTGTTAATGAAATCGAACTCTTTATCTTGCAGTGCTACAGATGTATGACTGACACAAAGCGCGGCGTCCTTTGTTATATGATATGGCTCCGAAATCTTGCAGTAAACGTCCTTCTTGCGCTCGTGTTTCCTAAAAACTTCTTACGGCTCGTCAGCTTTTACATTAATTATAGGCACGCTTTTGCTTCTGTAAGCGGGATTGCCTGTTCGTTGGTTGTTGTTGTTGTTGTTGTGGCCTCTATAATACTGCGGTATGCTGCAATGCGGGCATCATTTTCTTCTATCTTTGCCACGCCATGCACCTGCCGTCGTCGTTTAGCAGCTAAGGTGTTGGTTTTTAAAGCTCGACGTGGTGGGATCGAATCCCAGCCACAGCGACCGCAATTCGATGGGGGCGAAATGCGCAAAATATCCCCGTATCTAGATTTAGGTCCGCTTTGAAGAGCCCTACGCTGCGAAAATTTCTCCGGAGCCCTCCAGTACCGCACCTGGAACCTGAGCAAGTATTATTATTACTACGACATCTTTCAAGGTCAGAATTAGCCCGGAGCCCTCCATCTATACTGCCGAACGTTCTTCATAATCATATTGTAGTTAAGGCACTTGAATCCCTAGCAATCATTACCATCACTACCACATTCCTGTGCCCCGCCACGGTGGTCTAGTGGCTAAGGTACTCGGCTGCTGATCCGAGGGTCGCGGGATCGAATCCCGGCCGCGGCGGCCATTTCTCGATGGAGGCGAAATGTTGAGGCCCGTGTGCTGTGCGATGTCAATGCAAGTTAACGAACCCCAAGTGGTCGAAATTTCCGGAGCCCTCCACTACGGCGTCTCTCATAATCAGAACTGGTTTTCGGACGTAAAAGCCCACAAAACAACAGCAAAACAACAACATACCACATTCCTGTCTCCGAGCAACAATGTAACGACGTGTGCTCCACGTGGGTAAGGCGTTCCCTAGCCTTGCATTGCTTTTGTTAGAAAGCGTTGCTTATTAATAGACCGTGAACCCGAGTCTAATGAAGCTCTGTCTCACGTAAGCACCTCGGCCGCACGTCACGCGTGGACGCTTTCGGATGACACGTGTGGGACTCACGTCTGCGCACTGTTCAACGAGGCGGCTGTCAAAGCGTGGTTGCTAAGCGCTCGCCGGCATCTTGCGATATTATTTCTGTAAGGCCTCTACCTTCCACTGAGCTTCTGTTCTTGTTTTTCTTCCTCAAAAACTTGCTATATGTGGCGTTCATCGAACCACCGGCTCACGAGGGCCGCACGAAATCCAAGGTTGGCCATCTACGGACGGTAGCTTCTTGTCGGAAAGATACCGTGACGAGTGGTTTGCAGTGATGCAAAACTATAGGTAAATCGACTGTCGATACTATCGATAGGTCTTTAATCTATCGATAGTGCAGATATCGATAAACTATCAATAGTGCAATCGGTAGTACTATAGATTCTTTTGTGAATAAACGTGCTGTTGTTGGCCGGCGATATCGCCAAAGTATTTGCTATATCATATTGTCTGCACTACTCAGTTCATTTAATTTAGGAGTAGTTCCTCGAGAATGAAATCAATTACTTCCGCACTGAAAATACCGGGACATGTCGACTTGTAAATTCATACTCGAAAGTGACCAGTCACACCTTACCAATAAAATTAGTTCTTGAAGCTTTTATTCTTAAATCACCAAATGCAATATAAATTTGAAGCCGCTCGCTTTCGCGCATGTAATGGTTCCTTTCCGCTAATGGTGAACTGTTCAACCTTGCACCGCCGATGTTGCTTCCTCTACTTACTTTGTACGTCCTCGGCCGCATTCGGTTTCGTTTGCGAATTCTCGGACGGGCCTAGTTCATTCGTGATCTCAACCTTCATTCGCCTGCTTTTCTAGATTCGTGGGTGGACAGAGCAGTTCCGAAACTGCAGAAGTTGGCGAAAAATATCGGTAACCTTATATTATATACCGTCGTCTGGATTGACAAAATCGATAATACTATAGATTTTACTAACGGTGGTGTGATCGATAGTTTTTGCACCCTCAATAGTTCGATAGTGACTCATTTATCGAGAGTATCGACAGTATTATCGAGAGTTCTGCATCACTAGTAGTTTATCAGCCTTCTCGTTTTTGAGTAGCACTGATAAGTGGGCGGGTTGGTACGTGTTCATGATTAAGAAAACGGCGCAGCACATAAAAGCGAGACACTAAAGATGAAGAAAACACGAAGACGAACGCTGGACTCGTAACTAAAGTTCATTCAATTCAACGCACATTTATATAACCCACGATTCTACCATCAATACACATATAACAAAAACAAAGTCATATCTGCCCATTTAAATACGAGATATCCTTTGGTAGCAAGGCGACAGATAGGGTGCTGATGCATCAGTTTCTCTTGTTATGTATATGCAAAGCCTCGCGTTATCGTTGCGTTTCGGCACACACTACTTACATGGCAAAGCTTCATGCATTTCCTTTACACGTTTACCCGCAATATTGAGACACCGTCTGCACAAAGTGCTTTGCAGACACTGGACGCGATGCGTCCGTTGTTTGCATACCGTTAGTGGGCCCACTGAATTAATTTTCAACAGAAGCGCCAGTTTCCCCTACAAATACAAGAGACCAGCATATCTTGTATGCCATCGAACAGCGGAGCATTCTCATGCCCCTTCTGCTGTTATCCCGATCTGCCACTTAAATTGAACTATTGAATAAGGATACCTTCAAAAACTAATCCACACCGAGGTTTTCTGCTACTAAGTTCCGTGGACTGTTCCACGTGTGATTTACGCCATGCAGTTGCTTGCGTCGTCGTAAACCTCGCATGCGTTCCTCATTTGATGTCCGACGCCATGCCTGGGATACGTGCCTCAAGGTCAGAATCTACATTCTATTGACAGCAGCCAAAGACTTTTGTGACAGTGTGCACTCTCGGATGGGGCGGCACTCTACTTTTTCTCTCCCCTATCTCTTTGTATCCCTACTAGACTAATTAACCGTCTTTGAAAATGGACAAACAACTTCCATAACGTCAGCATCACTGCAGTATCTTTATTAGATTTTTTTTGCTCTCTATCTTCCAGAACTTTCCCTCCCCTTCATACCTTCCCCAGTGCTGCGTAGCCTACCGGGCTCAGCCAAGGTTAACCTCCCGGCCTTTCTTCTTCCTTTCTCCTCCTCTCCTTCTCGCGTTATCCCCCAATTCTCCGGTTTGGTTCATCAGCTGGAAAAAGAGCAATACCGTCGCCAGGAATCACGACCAGACAATTCGAGAGATAAGGGGGGGGGGGGGGGTTGCATATTTATATGGTTTAGATATATCAACGCTCTCCAAGCTCGCGTCTACAGCCCGGTAGGACCCGTACGTTGTGAACTCACCCGCGCCAACAAAATTTAGTTTTAATGCATGTTCGTTTTTATTTATTTTATTTTTTATTTTTATTACAATACCCACAACGCCTTTCGGCATTTCAGTGCGTGTATGTGTGTGTGTGTGGGGGGGGGGGGACAATACCAACTTAGCCAACCAAAAGCAGGTAAGTGAAAAATTAAATGTACAGCGGCAAGAATCCAAACGCGCAAAAAAAAAAAAACATTCACAGTACGAAAAGCACACAAGCAAATACACCACAGGGGATCACGAGGATTACTTATAATACGAATTATGCATTTGTTATCCTACAAAAAAGGGCCCTACGTTCTGTTGCAAACCTCCCACACAGTGCACACACTTCAGAACTATTCGTTAAATATAATGTAATTAAATTGAATAGGCTATATGAATACACTTTATTACTTTCCTTTAGATCAGATATTGTGAAAAATCGCAACTATATACACAGTGTAGCTAACTTGCAACTAAATCCTTGTTCGCATCAAAACAAACATTCGGAACAATGGTATGTGCCACGGCCGCGCATAAACTATGGCTTTCAAACATTAGGTTATTGCTTGCCGAAGACATCAAATAAATTCAAGATTTCTTTTGAAAGTGTTCGCACACTCTCTAACACTTCTCTTTTAAGCATGCTGTGTTAAATATGTTTGTAGTTAAATTTCACTTTTTGTAAATATGTTCTTCTGTGGATATTATGTGCTTTTTTCATTTGACATCGATGTTGAACTATACTTCTCTTTTACTGCCATGCTGCCATAGTGAAGCTGGGGACGTGGGGCTAGTCAAGCTGTTTTTAATGCAGCTTCTTTTCCCTCGTCCCAACCAGTTATGTGAAATTTCCATGTATGTGGTAAAATAAAGGAACTTGAACTTCAACTTGGAAGCATAGTCATTAAACTTAATCAACAGCACTGCAACAGAAAATTTCTCGTTCAGGTTCCACAGGAACGCATAACACATTTAAGGCGTTCTTGTTTTGTGTGCCACAGCACGGGCAGCTAACCAACACGACCCACAAAAGCCGACCCGCATAATTTTCGGCGCATAAATCTAAAAAGTGCACTGCGTCAGACGCGTCCGCAATGGAGCGGAAACTAGTGTTTGCGAAGTCGTTGAGCGTGATATCGCGTCGCAAAGTGCGGGCGCAAATATGTGCTCACAAAAAAGTAAATCCCGATTTCAGGTGGGCGTGCGCACATCATCGATCGAGAGCGTATCCGTTAGTGCAGACGATGATTGATCGCGTCGCCGGACATGATTCATTATGCACGTCCTTCAATGTTCGTTGGTCATTTTTAATAGGAGGGGCAACGAATCGATGCCTACGAAAGTTCCAATGAGTCCGCGGCGTAGATTGGAGCAAAATGCCAGGCAGTCTGTGCACACGTGCCATGTAAAGGCGCCGCCATGCGTACACCGATAGAGTGGTCTATCGACAAGGAGACAAAAAAAATTGGCAGATCCCACGCGCAGTGGGAATCAAGGAAATGCGAAGCGCGCATAAGGAACATAGAATGGATATGCATTGTTGTCTCACTATACCGAGTTTGGTACATATGAAGTTAACGAAACGCCCACAAGAGCACCATGACTGTGGCTTGTAAACCATGCCGCTCATACACGCATGTCATGATTCTAACGCTATGACCTGTCATTTACGTTCGTCATGCAGTCGTGTTGCGCCATAGCAATTTTGATATACATCCCGTTAAGGAAACGAGTGGCATGTAGATCATGCTGCTAATGACATGCATGTCACGATTTTCATGTTATGACCTGTGATTTATGATCGTCATGCAGTCATGTTGTGGCAAACCAATTTTCGTATACATCCCATAAACGAAACGGCAGTATAGCGCCAGGACCATGGCATGTAAATCATGCCGGTCATGACACGCATGTCATGATTCTAATGTTATGACCTGTCATTTACGTTCGTCATGCTGTCGTGTTGTGCCATAGCAATTTTGGTATACATCCCATTAATGAAACGCCAGGCATGTAAATCATGTCGCCCATGACATGCATGTCCAGGAGCCCTCCACTATGACATCCATAGTGGAGGGCTCCTGAAATTTTGACCACCTGGGGTTCTTTAACGTGCGCTGACATCGCACATCACACGGGCCTCAACATCTCGCCTCCATCGAAATGCAGCCGCCGCGGCCGGGATTCGATCCCGCGACCCTCGGATCAGCAGCCGAGTACCATAGCCACAAGACCAACGTGGCGGGGCGTCGAAATTCTTGTGCACGAGACACGTACACGTTGGCGAAATCTATAGAGATCGCACGCGCTTGTGTTGCGTCCTCCCTATCCGTCCTGTGTTGCTTTGACCTAAACATCGTTCGTGTCTTACCACCACGGCCGAATTTCTCCCCTTGTGCGCATCAATCAATTGTGACTCACAATTCCTGGTTCGTGTATGGAAGCTCTGGGTTTGTTGTAATGCTGACACTGTGTTTTGAGTACTCGGAATGCCCTGCGCTTGTCCATTATCGCGCGTTTTTGTTCACGCGAAAAGAAGAATGAATTCCTTCGCAAAGCGCGTAAAGCTCGACTGCGTACTTCCCAGATAGGGCTATCTGGAGGTAATGACAGTCCAGTTTTTGTCAATGACCATCTTACCGTTGCCAACAGAAAGCTATTTAGTAAAGCGCTTGCTCTAAAAAAGGAGAAGAAATGGTGGTTCCTCTGGACAGATAATTGTCATATCAAGGCCCGCAAGTCTGATGACAGCAGGGTCTTTTGGATTAACGCGGAGTCTGATCTCAGTATATTTGCTTGACATTGACAACTTCGGTTCGTTTTTCCCACCCCATAGCTTTCGTCTGTATCATCATGTCGTTGCTTCCTTTCGAGGAAACTAAATCCCTGCTTGCTAATTCTACTTGTTCATTGCTGCACATTAATGCGCGTAGTTTGTCAAAAAACTACGACAACATCATTGCATTTACTGATTCACTCTGTCATTCCTTTTCCTTTTTACGTATTACTGAAACATGGTTAGGATATTCTGATGGCAGTCTGTATGGATTTCGATCGTTTAACTCTGAATATTGTCACCGCGATTCGGGTCACTACGGCGGCTGGGCTATATTTATATCGTCCGAGATTAAGTACAAACGCAGGTATGACCTATCCTTAAATATTTTGGACTGTGAATCTGTATGGGTCGAGGTTGAGTTTCCCTCTTTTGGTAATCTGGATAAAGTGATTATTGCATGCATTTACCGTTCCCCATCTTCATCTATTCCGCATTTCTTACACAATTTAGCTGCTGTACTCGACATAATCACTGCTGAAAATAAACAAGTTGTTCTGGTTGGTGACATCAACATTAACCTAATGGACACAGATAATAACAGCACCATAGCATATAGTGATTGTTTTCTTGGCTTCGGGCTTGAGTCCTTAATATCATCGCCTACCCGATTTTCTCCCACTGGAACTAATACTCTCATTGACCACGTATTAAGTAATGTAACGCCAACGCCTAGTGCAGGAGTCATTGATGTGCTTATCACGGATCATCTTCCTGTATTTGTAACCTTCGCCGTAAATGTACCTCGCCATAATACGTGTCATTTCACTTCAAGCTTCAATCAGGAAAACTTTATCAAGGCGATTCAGGGCACTGACTGGACTTCCATTGGCAGCTTGGAAGATCCTGAAACAGCACTAGACATTTTCTGCTCCCTATTTTTTAAAGCTGTGTATGCAAATACTAAAACTGTTAAATGCAAGAAAATATTTCGGTTTCACCGTAACCCCTGGCTAACTCAAGGCTTGTTAACAAGTATGCGGAAAAAAGACAATCTTTATAGGAAAACTAAAAAGCATCCATTTAATGTGAATCTGAGACTTAGGTATAAAAATATAGCAACATGCTGAATAAACTTCTGAAACAATCAAAACGGCTCTATTATGAAAAAGAACTCTGTAAGGGAGAAAATGACCCAAAGAAAAAATGGAAACTTTTCAATGACTTTTTAAATAGGCCTCAGGTTAGTAATACAATTGATAAAATTAGGTATAAACAGCAAATTTGTACTGAGTCATCTGATATAGCTGAGTCCTTTAGTGATTACTTCTATGAAATATACAATGATAGGCCCGTAGTATCTTCGTACACTCTTACCCGCTGTACCCATTCG
Source organism: Hyalomma asiaticum (assembly GCA_013339685.2). NCBI lineage: Eukaryota > Metazoa > Arthropoda > Arachnida > Ixodida > Ixodidae > Hyalomma > Hyalomma asiaticum. The sequence continues at coordinate 69,309,039 of CM023487.1, read as the reverse complement.
TCCTTTCTTTTTCCTGTCACCACTAATGAAGTCTATTCTACAATCCTTAGTCCAAGAGACTGTAGCGCTGGACTAGACAATATATCGGCGTTTCATTTAAAGCTTGCTGCTCCAAATGTTTCAGAGGTATTAATTAATATAATTAATGTCATTTTTAAACGTGGTATATTCCCGAGCTCATTAAAGAAAGCTAAGTTAATCCCAGTACACAAAAAAGGTGATACCGCAGATGTCCGTAACTATCGCCCTATTTCTATTTTGTCTTCCATCAGCAAACTTATCGAAAAAATATTTTTGAAACGTTTGAACAAGTACATCAACAAATTTAAATTGTTAAAGCCTTGTCGATTCGGTTTCCGTGCTGGTAGCTCTACGAGTCTAGCATTGTTATCTTTAACCGATTTCTTAAAGTCCTCCAACGACAACGGTAATTTCACAGGGTCTGTATTTCTTGATTTCACGAAAGCCTTTGATACCATTAGTCATAATATTTTATTTAGCAAATTAGAATCCTTGGGTATCACTGGTCCATCCTTAACCTTCATCAAAAATTACCTGCTTGATCGGGAACAATCAGTGTGCATAGGGGGTATTAACTCCAATGTTAAAATAATTAACCAAGGGGTACCACAGGGTTCTATTCTTGGGCCCCTACTGTTTTGTATCTATATTAATGATTTGCCTGACTACCTTGATGACTCTAAAGTTATTCTTTACGCTTATGATACGACTATTTCGATCCCGCATAAATCATTAACTACTCTGATCAGTATGCTGAACAAGGAACTGACCAATGTTGTTAAATGGTGTCGTTTAAACAACTTAATTCTAAACCCACTTAAAACTCAGTTCATGGTTTTTAAAACTTCTAAAAAATGCTAACTTTCACTCCACAAGTGTCCATTGACCATCATCTCATTCCTGCATCTGACTGTGTGTGTTTTCTGGGCATAAAATTAGACCCTTACTTGAAGTTTACTAATCATATTCTCTATGTTAAACAAAAAACAGCATTTGGCATAAGATCACTCATCAAATCTCGACCATTTTTTTCTCTTGATGCCTTATTGTCTTTATACTTTGCTTTCATACATAGTCACATCATATATGGCATTACATCATGGGGAAATACATATAACACTCATCTTTCGTCTGTACAGCACATTCAGAATCAGGCCATTCGCATTATTACCAACAGTTCATTCATTTCTCATGCTACCCCACTCCTTCGAGCTAACTGTATTATTACCTTGTCTGGCTTGTTTAATTTTCACTTAATCATAATGCTATTTAAACAACTTAACAATCAGCTTGCATTTAATTTAATCGATACTGATTACTCACTAACACCAATAGCACTAGGTTCGCCCACAATCACAACTTCCTTCTACCTAAATGTAACACCAACTACGGCAAAATGACATCGTCCTTTACGGTCATTAAACTATGGAATAAGTTGCCTTATACAATAAAATCATCGTCATCTTTGCATACATTCGAACAAGGACTTAAAAACTTGATCATGTATAAAAACTAATTCTGATGTAAATGTGTGTATGCAAATTGAAAATTTTTTGTAAATTTGGGTTTTTGGTTCTATGACGTGCCTATGCAATTGATTACTCTGTACTTTTGCGTTTGATTCTCTTTGATGATTCTTTTTGTTTACTCGTTGTTGCTTTCTGTACTTTCACTGTTCAATTCGTCTTGCGTTTGTAATGTTACTTGCTCTTATAATAATTCTTTATGTTATTGTATCGAGGGTCCCACTGCAGTCGCTAGACTTTGGGAACCTCGTCTGTATACTATTACAATGAACTTTGTACTTTCAAGGAATAATAAACTGAACTGAACTGAACTGAATGTTTACGTTTGAAAAGAGTATATTTTATAGTAGGGAATTCTTATTTTCTTTGCGGTTGAAGTAAGTCGTGGAACCGGCAAACTACGACACGCACGATTTATCGTTACGTTAAGGCAGAGGAAATAAATATATATTTCTTTTACGTCCCGTGGCTAACAATAGGGCAATGCGCATTCGTATAGTTCCGCGAAGAGTCCGCAAACGTAAAGTGGCGATTCATTTTCACCGCACTCGCTTTGTCAGCCACGGCGGTGACACGAAGGAGGCGTACTACTACGCATGGCGACGTCGTACGAAATCCATCTTCAATATTGCAAGGAAGTTTATTTTAAATAGTTTTGTTTTAAGGGGAAATGTCAAACACTGACAAACGAAGAATTGATGTCTGGGTGCACATATAGGGCCGCGTCTTTGTTCGCAACGATTTTGTGCGAAAGTTTTCGTAATTTCCACCGAACCATCAATTTAGTTTTTCCTATATTCAACGGCCAGATGTATGCCGTTGTATTCACAAGCATACTTCGCGACGCACACGTTCACTAGAAATGCATCCTGGGGTAAGTTTTGCAATTCACAATTCGTTCTCCACTCAAAAATGTCGAGCGGAAGAAGTCTCGAGTATTTTACTGTGATTCCTTTCGGTACTCTTGATGTCACCAGTGCTTTAACATTTATGTTATTCTGTGAGAAATGAATGTGTTCTCACAGTCTGTTTTTCAAAAGCAATGTGGTGATGAATATTGGTGTCACAGTATTCTTTTAGAAACAACCTGTTGGTTGCGAAAGAACATCGGAGGGCGGTTTAGCTTTGTCTTTAAGACTGAAGAGAAAGCCTTTGCGGGGCTTGCTCCCGTGGTCTTCTCGTAGAACAAATCTCGCGTCTTCACTTATATATATATATATATATATATATATATTAAAAGGACGTTGAAGTAGACTGCAGTGTTAACAGGTTCCTAGCGTTTCGGTTAGAGGACCAGCCTTCTCAGAGGTTTAAGTGCAATGAGCATCCAGGACGACCATCTGAATACAAGTGCAATGGTAAAATTATTCAAAGAGGTAAACAAACAAACAAACAAACAAATATATAAATAAACAAATAAATACCAACGGCCAACGTGGGTGGCTCAAAGGGAAGACGACGACATGAGGAGAGGGTCTTCCTTCTCAAGATCGCTTTTGCCCTCTTCTCATCTCGTCTGTCTTCTTCCCTTTGAGCCACCCATGTTGGCCGTTGGTGTTTGTTTATTTGTTTATTTATATATTTGTTTGTTTACCTCTTCGAATAAATTTGCCTTTGCACTTGTATTCGGATGGCCGCCTTGGCTGCTCATTCGACTTAAACCCCTGAGGAAGGCAGGTCCTCCAGCCGAAACGTTAGGAATAAAGTTATTAAAGACGATAGTCTTTCTTGGGATACTTCAACGCAGAAATTTTGGTCTGTCTGTCTGTGTGTGTGTGTGGGTTAGTGTCTGTCCTGCTGCGAAAGGTGAACCCCTTCCTCAACGACCACCCAGCTTGAACTGGTGACTACCTCCATACTTCTGAACACAGTCGGCCAAAAAGCAAATATTACGCATATGTGAGGCGCAACATCAATACGTATGTATTGGACGGTGTGTCCATTTAGTAGAAAATACATAGATGCGCAATTCTCAAGACCTTAGCGCTTGTTAGGATGCGCAAAAGCGGACGTTTCCTGTACTAGGCAAGCTTCTTGCGTTTCCCGTAACCATGGCCAGATGGCGCCCTTATCTCGCGCTCATAGAGACCATATTTTGATTGAATGTACAGATGTCCACCCAGGTGTAGCTGTGGACACTACCCTACAGGAGGCCATGGGTTTCAGGAGTAACAGGGGAAAGCTGAACATGCCGGCGATAGATATAAGTAAAAGGCGCTTAGAGCATTGGTGGCGCAAAAGTATGGAGCAAACAAAAGCGAAAGGTAGTTCGGGTAAGATTGTTTCATCACAGAGGAACGATAATAGATAAAATAAATAGACGAAGTAAAAAATTAGTTGTGAAAATATGTGTGATTCGGGAAAAGAAATGGTTGTAAACGAAAAATAAATAAAGCTAGAGCTTGGTGGCCCGGCCACCGCCCCGTTATAAAGGGGACGCTCCTAATATCCATCCATCCATCCATCCATCGTGCCGAACGGAAGGCAGGGAACGGCCGCCCGCCACTCCGGCCGGTCCCTTTCTCTCCTCGCGTCTCTTCGTTTTCCCTCTCGCTTGCGTAACTCCTCGGGGGGAATAGAAACACGCGAAACGGGACTCATGTAGTACGGCCGGTAGAAGGCTATCGTCTTTCGACGGCATTTGCAGCGAAGCACGAAGATACGCGGCCAATTTTTTAACATTGGTTTACTTCAGCGTTCTCATATTTATTTGATGGCAGCAGAAAATCTTGCTGACACACACACACACACACACACACATATATATATATATAATATATATATATATATATATATATATATATATATATATATATCCGCTTGGGGGTTGCGAGGAGCCGAGAGCAATCTAGATCATGTTTACGCGGGTAGCCTACCAGGACCAACGGGTGTAGTTGACACTGCCCGAAGCCCCGCCACGGTGGTCTAGTGGCTATGGTACTCGGCTGCTGATCCGAAGGTCGCGGGATCGAATCCCGGCCGCGGCGGCAGCATTTCGATGGAGGCGAAATGTTGAGGCCCGTGTGCTGTGTGATGTCAGTGCACTTTAAAGAACACCAGGTGGTCGAAATTTCCGGAGACCTCCACTGCGGCGTCTCTCATAATCAGAGCTGGTTTTGGGACGTCAAACCCCATATAAGAACGACACTGCCCGAACGCGCCCCTGTTGGAACGGTAGAAAACATGAAAAAAGAAGTTTGTGTGCGAGCTTTCTCGTAAGGTAATTATGTTTTCTCGAATTTTCAAATTGCAATCTGCAATCTGCAATCTCGAATTTTCAAATTGCAGTAGTCATATGTGTGTAGGTTGCAGTTAAATCGTAGTATACAGGTTTTCTGGCGGATTGTACTTCGCGAAATTCGCTTCTGTTCACTTACGCGTCTGTGCCATGGCGGAGCACCTGCGTAGCAGTAGCATAACAGATAATCTTGGCACGAGTCGTTTTATTTGTACTACAGTTGATCAAGGGTCCCACTGTAGTGCATGGCTACTGTACCCTTGTCTGTACGTTATTTTTTGTAATGTAGTGTACGAACAAATAATGAAACGAAGCTACAACTGAATAAAGCCGAACACACGACGGAAGAGTTGCATTGGAGTACGTACGTAGGCGCAGTGTAAAATCGCAAGAAGAATGGAATAGCACCAAAACGGCTCAAGCTCTTGTACTATACTGCATGTGTAGTCAGGACTACAATGACCAACTGGAATCGCGGTATGTTGGACTAAAGCTGTGTCGACGATTAGCGCGGGAAATACTGCTGAATATGCCAGGAAATCACGCCGACAAAATTATGTCACAGAAGTTGCACTTACTTTGGCTGCGGGGGCGCTATCAATTCCGTAAGGAAAGTTAGAACTATTGAAGATTATCACGGTTCCGGTGCTTATTGCGAAATGTGGCACAAATCCACGAATCACAGTCACCGCAGTTTCCAGGGGAACTGCCCTTCGTTACTGCGGTGACCGATCGACCGCAGCGAGCCAGAAGCACCCTTCAAAACATATAGCGTCTTTATTATAGTTGCTAGTTGAGCAGGTTGGCTGCACCAATTTTAAATGAAGCCACTGAAACTTCGAAAGCAGTGCAACCAGGTGAACAGTGTGGTTAGATTAGGTATGCCATGCGGATATTTTGCACGCACTTGTGAACTATTTCTACATGTAAATCCGTTTTGTGCCTAGCCGATTCATCCGTCCGTCTCCTGCACGCCGAAAACTGTGGTCCGAATCCGGAGACGGTGCCAAACTGCGAAGTGGCGGTAACTTCAGACCCTGTGCGGAGTGTATGCTCATGTGTACGTTTCGTCCCTAAGCGAACGATAGGGAGTTCTAGCAGCAGCGGCTTACCGTACGGTAAGTACGGTAATGCCGTACCGTCGTGGTCGACACGTAGAAAATTGCACTCGTGAGAACGTTACCAGCAAGTTTTATCACCTGATGACGTTTCCGTGCTCACCGAGCAACTAGTTCAGCTCTTTCCGGCTAAAATAGCCGCGTGCCTACCATGACGGTACGGCATTACCGTCACTGCCGTACGGTAAACCGGCGCTCTTAAACTCTCGATTAGGTTGTTTCAGCAGCGCACTTTTACCGTGTTTTCGGCGTACATTAATAGAGTGCCGTCGTGCTCAGCAAGTGGCTTCTTCAGTCGGAAACACCTGCGCTAGTACGTCTATGAGTACAGTAATGTGATGAAAGTCCTAATGTGCCTGACACAGGTCTTTCAGACTGCGAGCGAAGGTTGTTAGCGTGCTCACCGTACGGTAAAATCGCCCGCTGCTAGAACACCCTGTTAAACATTTACGGGCGTTTACTATCCCGAAACCACGATATGATTATGGGAGATGACGCATAGTGGAGAGCTCCGGAGATTTCGACCACCTGGGGTTCTTTAACGCGCACACTGAGATACCGCACACTGAGCGTACGTGCCTCAATATTTCGCCTCCGTCGAAATGCAGCCGCCGTGCCCGGCGGTCGAGCCCGCTGGCTCCCCTTCGAATCAGGAGCCGAGTGCCATAACCAATAGACCACCGTGGCCGGGTGAAACACTCTATTCTGGGAAGTTACGCATGTAAGCCATTCTATGCTAATGCGCGTGTAAAGATGATTGCTAAAACATAATGTTGTATCAACCAACAGCTGCGTCCTATTCACTCTCTGTACATAACCCTTCCCCTAGCGGTGCAATCACTATTATATTCGTACTGTAAGTATACTTAAACATGCTTCGATTGTCTTCCACCTTCATATAGGGGTAGGGATTTTTCTTTCTGTGGGAAGCGTAGCGTGTTACAACCGCCCCGGTATCGCTTGCTCCCCTTTGCTGTCGGCTGTATTCTAACTTTGTTCTTTTCCAATTTCTATAGTTACTGCATCCTCTATTTTAATTTACGCAACTGCCTGAATGACCTCCTAAGTGAACACGTAAATTTCATTTTTTTTTTACAAAGTGGCGCTTCGGTTTGTGCTTGTGCATTACCTAATTGGTTCCCGTGTGGTAGTAATTCTCGGTTGTGCACTACTACTCTGTTTCTCTTAGATTTTACCATGCTTCCATGAAGTTCCTATAACAGTGTATCAGTTTGCTTTCTTTTTTGTTTTCTTCACCCTTTGTTAAACGCTTTAGTGCTGTACTCATCATGCGTTCCCCTTTCTATTCCTTTTTTTCCCGGTGACTGTGTATTTATTCGTAGACTCTGTGTTGTGCTCCTTTGCATGTGCCTCTCGCCTCCTGCCTGGGCTCTGACGCACGCTGTATAAATAAATAAATAAATAAATAAATAAATAAATAAATAAATAAATAAATAAATAATGTTCTACGCTGCAGAGACCGTGTAAACCTCTAATTTAAAGACAAGAACCCGTGTCTGGATTACACTATAATTGCACGGAGACACAACAGCAAAGCACTCTAAAGCACTTGCCCCTTGTCACGCTTAAATGCGTGGCGGGCACGTTTTCACGCTCAAGTTGTGACAGGCGTATAGGCACGCTGTCCATTGCAGCGTGACCAACGAGATCGAAAACTCATCCTGCCTCTCCGGAACAAATCCCCCCTCGCCGTCGCGACTGCGGGCTAAGTTGAGCGTGAAGTGGCGGCACGTGTGGCGTGTCGCTGAAACGCTCCGATAAACGGAGGCGTCACGCGCCGTGCTATTGACGTCACCCTGAGTTCCTAGTACGCGGCTGCAGCGGCTGTGATTTACATGCGCGGATATGCACTGCCGGCGCAGCTGAAAGCGCCGAAGTATCACAAATGCGCGCTGTGAAGTACCTGTTGCTAAGTGATGCAGTTGATTGATTGATTGATTGATTGATTTGTGGGGTTTTACGTCCCAAAACCAGCTATTATTATGAAAGACGCCGTAGTGAAGGACTCCGGAAACTTAGAGCATCTAGGGTTCTTCAACGTGCGCTTACGTCGCAGAGTACACGGGCCTCAGCATTTCCCCTCCATCGAAATGCAGCAGCCGCGGCCGGTATTCGATCCCGCGACCTTGGGATCTGCTGCCGAGTGCCATAACCACTAGACCACCGTGGCGGGGCGCTAAGTAATGAAGTTCTTGTAAGAAAGGGAAAGTTGCAGTGCTTGTACGTTTGTTTGTCTCATTTTTTAGTGAGGGACCGCGTTCCTTACTTAAGGCACATCGCGATAGGTGGGTAGACATTTCTTGACTCGACGTACTTAGGACTTCCATCTAAGAAATGAAATTCATCACAGATAATCTTAGGCGTCTCCAGTGACTTTCCTTTCATCTTTTTTTTTACAGTATTTCTTTGATTATTCCTCCTCCTCCAATTTCATGCTTGCCTTCGCCCATGAAACCACAGTTCACGGATGACAACACCTGATGTCCCGAAATCCTTTATGTGCTACCTGAGTATAAGCAATGCAACAGTTCATAGCAAGGCGTCGATTTTGCTGAGGCGGGTGATATCCAAAGGGTTAATTAGCTCCGGAAGTAGAGCTACAAATACTGTATTCGGTTAAGCCAGTTGTTACTGATGCATCGTGTAGACCACAGTAGGACCGTACAGAATAACACAAAGCTATACGAGGCTGGTTTGGTTGCGTCAGTCCGTCTGGCGGCGTTGGTCCACTCCTGCATCTGACGAAGGGGCAATTCATGGCTGATTCACCGCAGTGTGGATCGGCCATGTATAATGCGTTACAATGTCTCAAGAATGAAGTTCACGATCTAAGCGACTCTTCTTTGTCGCCTTTCACAATATGTGCGTGAAATTGGTGTTGCACATCATATAGTATTCAGTAAATTTACGGTGTTTTAAAGAGAAACATAAATATATGTCAAATATATGCCATTTTTGAAATCAAAGGTCGAAGCACCTTCTGCTACGCGACACCGGACCGATCGAGTGAAGAGATTGTTAAGAACCATTTATTTTCTTTTGTTTTCGCATTACATTATGCCGGAACAGCATCTATAAGACAGTGGCAGCGTTAGGACAAAATGGGACGAATGGGATTCGTCTTCTGTCTTTTATGTGCCAACCAAGAAAGGTACGTGCAGAGAATGTGTAGGTGAAGAGAGGCAGGAAAAGTGATAGTGAGGGAGGTTGCCAACAGGATTTTTATCCACTTCTTGGCCACCTTGAACCAAGGAAGGGGTAAAAGCGTACGAAATAATTAAAGGCAATGAGACAAGGCCACGCATTGGTGCAGCCATCAAGATGTCACTCTTCAACAAACAATCAAGACATTCAAACTTGAAGAGAAGCTCAGAGGAAGATGGAGGCTTGAATGGATGAACAGATCTCTAAAAACTATGTAGAAGAGGGAATGTCGCTGGAGCCAACGTTTCTACGAGTGGACTTGTCTTCGTTGCTGCCTTGACGAAGACAAGTCCACTTGTCAAAACGTTGGCTATGGCGACATTCCCTGTTCTACGTCGTTTTATGGGCGAAGCACCTTAAGACCTCACAATGTCCGTCCGTCCGCCGTAGTATACAGTCGAAGCGCAGATGTGGACCGATCCTGGAGATTGATGATTGTGAGTTGGTTAAGGAAAGGACGCTCATTTCTGCAGCCCATTTCGGGAGCGCGGCTAAGCGTCCGTGGGGGAAGGGGAAAGGGAGTGAAAGAGACAGAAAGGAGAGAAAAGCCGTAGTGAACGGTTCCGGAAATTTTGACCACCTGGCGGTTCTTTAACGTGCACTGACAACGCACAGTACACGGGCCTCAGGCATTTTCGCCTCCATCGAAAATGCGACCGCCGCGGTCGGGATCGAACCCGCGTTTTTTGGGTGGCAGCCGAGTACCGTAACCACTACACCACCGCGGCGAATCGTGCATCGACCCACTCTTGGCCAGCTTTCCTCTGCAGTTCCTTGACGAATAACCACTCGACCTCGTCTTCACCGACCACCGAGGCGTTTTACTAAGGGGGCAACAGGAATTCAGGACTTTATCAATGACAACAGTGAACATCATAATCGTTTAGTAGTCATTCCACTGATGATTCACGATCCGATGCATTGTGCTTCGCCCCATCATCAGCATTCACTTCGTGCATACGCAGTATTTCTTTTTAGCGATCTGTTCATTGATTCAAGCCTCCATCTTCCCCTGAGATTCTCTTCTAGTTTGAATGTCTCGGATAATTTCTTCGTTGAATAGTGACATCTTGATGGCTGCACCACTGCTCCAGTGAGATTCCCTGTTCTACATCGTTCTTTGCGATCTGTCCATGTTATCTATCCAAGACATTGCGAGAGTGTCTCCCATACGATGTATTTCGGGAAATGCAACGTCAAGCCAACCGTGCTCTTGTCTGCGTAGGCCAATGCCCGAGATCTTTGATTTCTTCCATTGAAGGGTCGTCCAAGGGGCCCACACAGCTTCACTTCCTCTCCATATCCACGCAATTTAGCATGAATACGAACAAGACCGCTTACTGAAGCGATCGAAGGCCCTTGCAGTTTCTTTGTAGCAGCAGCAGCTTCTCCGTGCCTGCTGCAATGTGCACGCCATGATATACTGCACAGCGCGAACGCAACAACCGCAGTCCTCGGTACGCATTTTTTTTTTCGCGTGTTGTTTACTTTCGATTTTCTTTTATTTTGCCTCCGTCTTCGATGTCTGTCACTCTTGCACGATGTCCGTAACCGGGGCACAAGTTGCGTGACACTGTACAAACAAAACGGGAAAAAAAGGCAAGTCTTTACTGCCATCTGCCACCGAAAGCCATGACCTTCGTGAACCAGCGTTTCGTTTTTACCGGTCATTGCGTGCGGCTTTGACTTCTGCGCCAGTGTATTTCATGGGCCCACGTTTGGGCCCTGTGGACGCTTTGCGTGTCCGCGCATCGTTACCTTTGCGCCACTGGGATCACAGTCCACTTCCTGCTGACGACCTTGATGCGCTTGCGAACGTTTTTTGAGAACATGTCCCTTCTGACTGTCGAATCAACTGTCCCTGTATCGCATGTCCCATGTTCGGCTGCATGGGCCTTAGTCACGCACGCACGCACGCACGCACGCACGCACGCACGCACGCAAGCACGCATGCACACACACACACACACACACACACACACACACACACACACACACACACACACACACACACACACAAAGCAAGCGTGCACACCACAGGTTTTACCGCTCACTGTAAGTGTTGTACTTTTGTACAACTGCAAAGAACGTGCAATGACGTTCTCACAGTCAACGTTACATGTACCTACGTTGGGCAGGGTGGAGCACGCGCGAGCTGTTCTATGTAGTGCCCAATGCAAGGGCATTAAGATACACTGGGAAAACTATACTCTAGAGAATAGTAGCAATGCTTTCGTGACCTCACAATAGTTAGTTGCACTGTCGCAACGTCAGCGGAGTTTCGATGTGACGACATGAAATGGAAGTCGTCGTCCCATCGACACCTTCTCTAATGGCGTCTCTGGAAACGAAGCGGGGGTTACCCAACGACATAATTCACGATGTTTCATAGTGGACCTGATGCATTACGACGGCGGCAGCACATCAACGCTGCCTTGTCGATTTTCCCCCGTTGGACTGTTGCCAGTGGTTTATTCCCTCAGGGAAGCTTTCATTTGAAGCCTTGCTTTGTTGAACAAGGACTGTAACGTTGTTCCTTGTGTTAACCCATATATCTATTGCTTTTGTAGATTCTCACAGCACATATATTGCTTCTGCGAGGCTGTACTTAATAGGACACGGTACGCGTAAACGCCACGAGTCTGCCGCAGCAGTACTATCGCCTTTGCTAGTTCACAGCCCAGTGATTCATGTTTCCCACGACCGAACGGCCTCCGGCGTCCGCCAGTGTCTATCGCTGCAATACAACAACGAATTGCATTCATCGGATAAAGTATGAAATAAAGCTAATGTTCACGCTTCCTTCACGAGATCCTTACTTGCTGTTCCTCAGATTGCAGTCCCAGGTGTCACATTTTACTGAGCCGAGGAAGATGAAAAGGAATAATCACCTCGACAGTACCACACCTTCCACCTCGAGCGAAGAAAGGAAAGATGAGCATCCACTGATTTGTAGAAGAAAGCAAAAAGGAAGTCACGATGCGAATTTATCACATGTGAAGGCTTCCTAGCTGTCATGTGGGAATCGCACCAGAGACCAACGCATGTCCAGAACTACACCTGGCAGAATGGCGATGAGGTGAAGAAAAAGGTGTTAGTGGCAATAAGCCAGAGCGTGGGCAACAACGGTGACTGAATAACAGCTGATCTTAGTCTTCTCGTAGTTACTGGAGTAGTGAATACACAAAGTTAACTCGACTCAGGCTGCCCGCGAGCATTTTTCACATCCAGAAGAGAGTACTCGAGCGTACTTGCATATATTTGTCATGAGGGATGCAGCACCAAAACAGTGTCACACCTGCCTGTACGATGTTCCGCAGGCAACTCCGCAGCTGCATCGCATAACTTACTAAACTCCGAAATTTCACTGAATTCGATATTTGTCTCCGTCTTCCTCTGACCGGCGAATGATTCTTTTCTCCAATTCTGTGGCGTACATGTGATATATCGATCTTCAACGTGCATCAATGTTTACTCAGTCGCCTCCCTCAGCGTCCGCGCAGAAACCTGTCATTTCTCTGAGAATCGATATATCTGCATGCCTGGTAGAAAAGAGCTCCGGTCTTAAATATCGTGGCTACAGTTTCGCCATCTCCCAAAAGCCCACACGGAGAGAGAGAGAGAGAGAATAGAGAGCGATCCCGTGTATAAGCTGTCTGTCACAACTGTGCAAGCTTAGCCACGCATTGTGTACGTACACCCACAAAGGGCCGTCATCAGAATGCTGCTGGCAAGACACCGCAATTCCCTCTCGACAACACTTCGCGTTGTCAACACGAAAGTGTTGTCCTTTGTATGGCCGGAACCAAGGCAGACGTGCGTTGCATGTGACATCGGCTCCTTTGCTTTGAGTTGTGGCCCAAGCTCTGCTGTGATGCCCGTTTTGGCTGGGCGCTACCGAAGATCGAGAGAAAAAAAAAAGCCTTTGTTTGTCACAGATGTGTGAAGCAAACATAGCGAATAACGCAAGAAGCGGATGTGACGCAAATAGCGACGGCCAAGATAGCCAAGAGCGGTTGGTGGATTGCCTGAGTAAATAAATTTAAAAAAAAACGCGATGAAGAGAACACTCTAACGCTACCGTAAATGTATGTTTGAACATAAAAAGTGTGCTTAATATGTGTACTGGAGATAGAAACGGAGATAGGCAAACAAGAGCAAAGCGGCAACACGGCAGTTTGAGCGCAAGCAGAAATCAGCCGCTCTACACAACACTCGACGTTAGGGACGGATTATGTGGAACAGTAGAGCAATAACAAAGCGCCGGCATTCTGACACACCACTGGTCACTACTATATCCGCCTACGAGCGCACAATAGCGGTTCTTTATGCAAAAAATTAACACAGTCTAAAGTCGCGCTTCCGTCCTCCTGAGCTGTGGTTATCCTATGATGTCGACAATAGGAAATTTATTCCTGTGACGCATATTATTGGTCAGAGCGAGCTAGCGCTGTTGCGAGCTATCTTCTGAGAACATTGCAGCGAGGGCAGTTATAAGAGATATTTAAGGGGCTTCCTCACGACAGCAGGTACCATAAAATACCACATGAAGGTTGGATCGCCCACTCTCACGTGATATGTAACATTACTCCGCAAGTTCCCCCTTCCACAATGGACAAGGTGGGGCGGTCTCGAGACGAGTTGGCATGCGAAAGAGGAGCAAAGAGGCCAGCTGACGCTGAAGATTGTTCACAAACCTTACGACGTTTTCCAGAGAGGAAGCAATATATTGAATAAATGAGCAAAAATTTAGGGATAACAGCCTGTTGTACAGGCGCGTCTCAAACGTGCACCGTGTGCGTGGACCCTTAGTTCCGGAGGTACCTAATCGCTCCGGCAATATTGAGGATCGGGGAGCGTAAACACCATGTACAGGCTATGGAAAACCAGTGCCGTAATTACATTGCCCATGCTGTTGAACTATTACAATGCGGTAGGATTTGATCTTTTTACGGCATCTCCTAAAGAACTAAAACTGATGTATACGGTTTCTATGTAATATCTCATTGTTATATTCACCTGTATGCGTGTTTCTTTTTTTCTATTCCGTTCACACTGACGAAAGTGCGGTGGACGTTACGCTGCACAACGTGCGTGCTGCTATGTATCTATGCATGAATAAGTATGTATATGCATATACGCGTATGTGATGTTGCCTCCCTCCGAAAAGGAAGGGGTCCTAGACAGGTGAAGCTGTCCAAGGCCAGCTTTTATTCTACAATCCCCCATCTGTACATGTATGGGCACAGGATGGCTAATAAAGAAATTTAAATTTCAAGATAGGTCAAGCGTCTAAAACTAAAATAGTGCGAAAAAAAAAACGGCCAACATTTTTAGCAAACAACATATTCTAATAAAAATATACGCATTGAAGAAAGCTACTCCGCATATGATCACTTGTCTCTCTGCAGTCTCTTCCCTTATCATCCTTCCACAACGTAATGCTCTCCTAAGTAAGCCAAGTCTAGTTGACCCAGTCATCTGAAGCCATTGGTAGTCGTTTCTTGAAGCGAACGCCCTGAAGGCAAAGGTTCTTGACGAAGACCGGGTGCGAACTTGCGCACCTAACGCTTCTCTCAAAATTCGCCGGCAAGCGGACTGAGGAAGCCTTAAAAGCGTCGCCTCTCATGACGCTGTAGACACCGTTCCACAAACCTTGGTGACTGAAAAAGCCAGTGACGCCTGCTATAGTGAATCAGGCTTTTGAACCATATTTCGTTTCGTACAATATTCGGACTTTATCGATATCTTTGTTCGTTGTGTAGCAAGAGTTTGCCTTTGAGTGCACCTCGTGACGTGTTTCTTTCGTGAAAGCCACGCCTCGTGCCTGGCACTTCTTGCACTTTAAAAAAAATAAGGAATAAAAAACGAGACAGTGGCATTACGTGGAACTTTCAGTCATCGTCCTAAGGTCATTCATTCGCAGGTGAGATCGAGTGAACAAAGAAATAAAGGCGCTTTTCTTCGAACAGGCGTCATTTTTCTCCATCGAACTACATCAAGCGTCCCTTTTTATAAAGCCTAGGCGCCTTCTCATCGAATAAGCATAATGTCAATGGCTTACATGAAAGGGCTGGATCCTTCGAAGCGATCAACGAGTCCAGTTATTTCAAAGGTGAAAGGTGAAGACGAATTTTTTTATTAAGCACGAAACGACGGGTCGTCGTACGCACCCTTGCAAGTGCGCGTACTAAGCATTTCATAAAGGTGTAAGACAAGTTAAAAGAACCTTGCCGTTGACGCGCCTGTCAAAAAGCAAGGTTTATGCGATCAAAGAACTACGTTATAAAGAAGCTGAAATGTCGATACCTAAAGGGGTTAGTTCATTCACATTTTCTTTGCCTTTCTGTCCCGATCATTTCTCGGGAACTTCGAATGAATGACATTTTACGAGCTTTTATTACAATCAAACAGATTAACTGTGTGCGCCCGTTATCATATCCTCTTTGCCCGATACATCTACTGAGATATTTGTTTTTTTTTTCTTGCTGGCTATGAAGTTAGCGGGAAGAAAAGTACAACGATCATGCTTTGTCTTCTAAGGTAAAAAATTCGCCGGCCCTGAAAGCCGCACACATGGTAAACCAGCGCATCACGGGGTGCTTGTCTCTGGGTTAATCCGTGCGGTTCATTAACGTACTTCTCAATTATTGGCTACCCCTTTGAGTTTCATATTTAAGCTACGCAGTATATCTAAGTGCTACGCACAGAGCTTCGAATCCATAGTCAAAAGAAGAGGCGTGCAAGACACGGACACAAGGGGAGAAGTGAACAACACGAACGCCACAAACACTTCTCCCCTTGTGTCTTGCACGCCTCTTCTTTTGACTATGGATCCTTACCAACTCGCTCAACTTTCTGTCCTTTTGGGCTTCGAATGATCGCCATCAGCAGTCAGCTGAGGGCAAAAGTGGCCGGAGCGCAAGAGAACTAAGAAAGGTGGCCGCTCTGCTTGCTGCAGACATTGCGTAGAATAGAAGTATTCTCCATATATATAAGCCATTCTATCTCCTTTTTTTATTTTATAGTATATTTATAGTATTTTATTCACGTATATTGTATACTATAGTGTTTCCGATCCCCTTCATGCGTGTGTGCTAATTCTGGAGGCAACCACAACAACCGCGGACGACGCGGGGTGTTCAGGTTTGAGACAGCTTCGTAGCGGAAGGTACAAGTGGCCTACGGGCTGATGATTTGTTTTAGTTCTCAACATTATTTGTTCAATCAAATGATGTTACTTCATTGCCTTCAAACCCCGCCATCGTTGTCTAGTGGGTATACGCCACTCGGCAGTTAATGCGAAGGTCGCGCGATCGAATGCCGGCCACTGCGACTGCATTTCGATGGAGGCGGAATGTGTACTGTGGGATGTCAGTTTCACGTTAAAGAGCTCCCAGAAGGTCGAAATTTCCGGAGCCCTCCCCAAGGCATCTCTCATAATCATAGTAGCGTGGATTTCGGGACGTAAAACCCCAAAAATCAATCAATAATTTAAATCGGAGGTATACACCAGTTTGCTCTTCTTTTCCAGAACAAAAAAAAAACATTTCATGACAAATTTAGGTAAAGACAATATTTATATTCTACAAACATCGCAGCCGTCCAACTTATTACTTCAGAAATCTTGCAATCAGCTAGTGCAACAGAAGCTGTCAAAAACAATTTATTAGACGCGAAGCAGCTTATGGCGGACTTCAATCCGGTGGTGGTGGTGTGCGGCGTGACCACCCTTAGTGCGCATGCGCAAACCCTCTCCACACACCTCCTCTCCACGTGACCTACTCCACACACCTCCTCTCCGAATGGCGTGCGTTGACTACGGAAACGCTCTTTCTTCGATGAACGCTTTGCCAGCTCGCAAGGAACGAGAACGCGCCCTAGCCCACCTAGTCAAACCGATGTAAACGCGATGTGCACACCCCGCGCAGCTTCGCATCCCCTCATGGTCTAATTTTTTTCCTGGTACCTCTTATGAATGAAACTGCTGTCCCGGTGCAAATGTTCTCATGAAAGACAACAGAGAGTTTCGTTGCATAAAGTCAGGCATATTCGCTGCAGGATTAGATTACCTACCGGATTTTGCCGCCTTTATTGTGTTCACGTTTACTTACGTCTTTTTTAGGGGCGAAGCTCCTTAAGGTTTGGGTCTGTCCGTCCGTTGTAGTAGCGCTTTACCTACTAGGAGGGCGCGTATGGGAGGCGCGCCCTCAGCGCGTGCCTCCCGGCGCGCGAGCTCTCCCACTCTTCCATCTGCTGTCTTGTGAGAGGGAGAGAGACAGTGAGAGCGAAAGGCGCACGTTGACTATGGAAACACTCATTCTTCGATGCACGCGCTGCCAGCCAACGCCAGGTGGTGTTGTACCACCTCGCAAACAAGGAGAACGCGCCCTCACCCGCGAGAGACAAGCTTGACGCAGGCAGCGTCTTCTAGCGAGTTTCTTGATTGAAAAAATTACAGCATATCCACGGAGTGAATGATGATGAGTGGGCGAAGCTCGGGATGTTCATCGTAGATCGTGCCGAGTTCCGGATTAATTTAGTTAACGCGCACGCTACGAATCCTCATGGTTGAACTATGCATCACAAGTGAAATCTCCCACCCGCACTTCATTACAAGTCAAGGTCCAGTGCCTATATATATATATATATATATATATATATATATATATATATGGGTTGCCGGTGAACGCTTCTCCAACGCGAGCAGTCGGTATTTCTCAATCAAGGAACTCGCTAGGAGACGCTGCCTGCGCCAACGTTGTCTCTCGCGGGTGAGGGTGCGTTCTCCTTCTTTGCGAGCCGGTAGAACGTTCCTCTAAGAAACAACGTTTCCATAGCCTACGCGCGCCTTTCGCTCTCTCTCTCTCTCTCACAAGACAGCAGAGGCACGCGCCGGGAGAGAGAGAGAGAGAGGCACGCGCCGAGGGCGAGCGCGTGCCTCCCAGCACGCGGGTTACGCCTGACAACTGACGCGTGAGAAGGTTAGACTAAGAGGAGCTTCGCCCCTAAAATACCGACTGCTCGCTGCTGGAGAACCGTTCACCGGCCACCCATATATATATATATATATATAGGCACTGGATCTTGACTTGCAATGAAGTGCCGGTGGGAGATTTCACTTGTGCGTAGTTGAACCATCAAGATTCGTAGCGTGCGCGTTAACTAAATTAATCCGGAACTCGGCACGATCGACGATGAACCTCGGGAGCTGCGCCCACTCATCATCATTCACTCCGTGGATATGCTGGGAATTTTTTTTTACCTGCCCTCCTTTGTAATACCTCGGCCTTGGGAGCACAGTATATACCAAATCATAAACAGGTGAACAAAAAGAAGGCGTTAATACCTCATAACATGGGACAAGGAAGAGGAAGATAGAAAAAAGCAAGGGCCCTAGACGGCAGGCTCGCACATGTTCCGATAGCGTATGTGGGCGTATGGCTTGCTGAAGAGTCAGTGGCCAGCTGCGGCACGTCTCCTGGCAGCCCGTCCGCCGGCCGCGCCGGGTAAACGTGGGGGCCGCCCTGCCGACCTCCGCTGCCGCATCTCCACGACGTCCGCTCTTCGGTCCGCAAATAGAGCCCCCCCTCAACCCCGAACATGTGCCCCTACTATGTTACGAGCAGCGTCTGTTACGAGCCTCATCTGTCCAGTTGGGCCAGGAACACTTGAGTCGGTAACACCGAAAGTCCTTAAGTAAATTTCGAAGCGACCAACTAGTATATACCTGTATATGTGGGTACAGAATGAGCGTTTGCAGGCGTAGTTAGATAAGTACGCAGTCATCCTTGTTTGTTAAACAGGCGAGAGGCTTGCCCCGAGTTTCGCGTAGCGTGCTCTGTCTCGGACAACAAGAGGAGGTTGCTACAAATATAAAGGCGGGAGATACAGTAACACACATTTACGCATTAAAGGGCCCTAAAACACAAATTACGCACGTTCGCTTTTAGGGCAAGTTTGCTTGATACGAGACTCAATGGTGACCGTAGCACCTATGAAACTGGCGAAGTCAAAGCGGGTTACATTTTAATTTGTACATGAAGTCGGGTTCCGCGCCGAAGGCAGCGTCGTACATGAACAGTTTCTTGGAAGCGGATGTGGCGCCCCTGTGCTGGCTACGCTGTCGGTTCTGATTGACCGGGAACGGTCTGGAATAGAAACGTGCATCGCACGTGCTTACAATGTACCGACTATAATCAATTTTAAAATGTAAACCTGTTGTATCGTGCAAAAGCTATGTAAACTCAGAAATTTGTGCATTCCATTTTCATGTTGCATGCAATTGACTCAAGGAGCACTGTGCGGCCACGTGGTTGATGCGGTAGGCATACCACAGAGGGCAGCACAGTTTCGGTTCCGCAAGATGTAGGCCGTGTTTTCACTGGAAGCAACGCCGCAAGTCTCTGGGTGAGTGAAACGCGAGGGGGGATCCCGATATCTATCGTCTGCTTTTATTTTGAATTTGTAAGTTGAGTAACATCCGCTTGCCCGCACCGGTTGGTTGGTAACAACTTCATTGATAGTCCCGCAGTGCTTTCGCAGACCGGGCCTTAGATCTCACACGTGGGGACGTCGAGATCTTGCCTCTTCGCCGCCTCGCGGGCCTGCTGGACGGCTCAGAGTTGGTCGCCGAGGCTGGGGCTGCGCAGGGCAGCGGCCCGCCGCGGCGGATGGGTTCCAGAGTAAGCACCGTTTCGGTTTTTCTTACAGTCCCAGAGCATGTGAATCAATGTAGCTGTCTCAGTTCGGCAGACCTTGCATATGTCTGTCGGGTAGGCGCCGTGGTAGAATCGGTGGTATTGTGCCGGGTTGGGGTAAGTGCGCGTTTGTAGTTGCCTGAGGGCGGTCGCCTGTGCCCTGTTCAACTTCTCGTTGGCCGGTGGGAATTCAACTACTCGTTGGGCGGTGGGAATCTCGCATCGGTCTCGAAAATCTTTTTTTTTACATTTCCCTCAGGACAATACAAAGTTTCGATGCCAAAACTCGGCAAGTGATAGTGTGGTTCCAGGCCCCTTCAATAGTGCAGACGCGGAGAATACGCAAAGCCCTTGACAGGCAAACCAACAATGCACTATCTGAATGATTTCACCTTATCTCGAGAAAGTGAAGGCTTTCGTTTCTCAGAAGCGCAGCTGCCGACAGCTCTTCGTGACCAAACTCCGTCTACGTCTACCAGTCGACGCCGTGATACCACTGTGGTGTGTCCGAAAACAACAAGCGTCAAATGGGGATAGGCAGCTAAGATTTAAACACGAATCATCTTGTTGTCTGACTGTTCGTCCATCTATTTCAAGCTGTTCGGTTTACAAGTGTTGACCGCCCTACCTGTTGTTTTGATTGGTTGCTGTTTGCTCGCAGTGGATACTATCACGCCTTCTGGTACGTCAGGTTGCTCCTAGGACAAGGAAGTATTGAAGCTTAGCCCCAAGAAATTTATTTATTTATTTATTTATTTATTTATTTATTTATTTATTTATTTATTTATTATAGCACTGTAAATACCCCCGAGACCATCGTCCTTGTCACCGTGATAACAAAAGGTTTGTTGGGTTAGTTTGTCTACTCATCCACACTGTCGCACACTAACTAGAGGTCAACGTGACATCATGCTACACCGGTGCACAAAGCTTGACTATGCAACTTAAAAACAAAACATCAAACGCGCATGTTCTGAAAGCATTTCGCGTGCGCCGGGCACTTCAGGAAGGCTCTGAGGTTAAGAGCTTACGTCTTGCATATACTTTGCTCACGGCTCCTTTGTGCATTATAAGGTGGTCGTTCGACCGACTCTATTCGCAAGTCGCATATCGATTTCCACTCGAACGAACATAGTTAGACGAATACTTAATGGACTTTACGACACCTAAACGCATTTCTGCATTCGTCCAAGTCATACCTTTCGAGCCACTGCAGATCGCGAAAGTCGCAATCGCCTGTTTGTTTGTTTTTAATCCGATAACACGTAGGATCATACGAAACCTAACTAAGGTACTACTACTAATCCTCAGGGTGTTCACTTACTACTTTATGCAACGTCAATGTGTTCGTTCACAAATTCGTTTCACCTCTTCTCACGCCTTTCCTCCTCCTGTGGGGTATAGCCGAAGTTCCTCAGCCCGAACTACTGACGTCATCTCCTAGCCATTTGCCTTGTGATGTAACACTGCTTTCGCGCATTGCATCAGCCTAGCGTACGAAGCCTGCAGTCCGATTATAGGTCACTCGTCGCGACATTTACGAGGGCATCGACACAATCTGTTAACAGATAGGCGACAGGAGACTCTGCATAATCGCCGCCATCGTGTTTTCTTTTTCTAGTTTAGGAAATATAAAAATGAACTACCGTATAGCGTAGTATGCAAGTGTCACACGGCTGTGCAATCAGCTTCCCCGGGGGCGACGCACGCAGCGTATCCTTGTAAGACAAAGGTTTTTCAGGGTCTTGCAACACTCTTAGCACATGCGACGTGCATTATCAGAAGTACTACGTATAGTCTGTCCACATAACTCTTCAGTAATGGAGATTCGATTCGATCGTCGCCGGTCTGTTCAAGCGTAATGCGCCTTCCAGCGAACGGGTGATCGTAAAATGAGATAAGTGCTGTAGCAAACGTACCTGTAAGCCGTTCCTGGCAGTTGGCGTGAGCTGCAAGAACGGGTAGGACGTCTTGAAGCGATCTGATCGAGAAGTTCCGGACGTCTGTACAATTTCGGAGCCATGGCGCTCATAGTACGCTGAGAGTGCTCCGCGGACGCGTTTTGGCATCGACCTGTCAAAGTATGCAGATAAGGCCAGACTTGTGCGAGCTGCCGAAACAAAGAAAAAAAGAAGTAACAAATTACAATTGTGGTTTCTTCTTTGAAATTGAAGTGCAAAAATTACCTTTGAGTGATCGATCACTTCACATTTTACATTTCATGAAATATTTTGTTACAATAGCGCATATATTCAATATACAGGGCGGCAGGTGTAGCGAGGCCGTCGGCAAATGGAGGGCAAAAAATTCCGCACGCTCATGCCTCAGATTTTCGTCAAAGGTTATTATACTGGAACACGCTACCTTGGTAAATTTCAAAGCTCAGCTTAAAATTTGTCACGAGGACTTGAGATATGTGCGCGTAGGTATTTTATTTTTAATTTTGTAGTCGGCACAGGAAGAAATTCAATTATGAGGCTTTGTACTACCTGAAAAAAAAAGTGACGAGAACTTTGCAAAATTTCAGTGGAATGTAACAGATTACAATAAATATATTGCCCCGCCACAGTGGTCTAGTGTTTATGGCACTCGGCTGCTGATACGAACGTCGCGGGATCGAATCCCGGCTACAGCGGCTGCATTTCGATGGAGGCGAAATGCTGAGGCTCGGGTTCTTTGCGACGTCAGTGCAGGTTAGAGAATCTCACGTGGTCGAAATTTCCGGAGCCCTCGACTACGGCGTCCCTCATAACCATATCGTGGCTTCGGTACGTAAAACCCAAAAATAAATTAAGATAAATCTGTCCCTTGTAACGCGCTACTTAGAAGTCTGCAGGAAACTTACAAGCCCACTGAAGCGAAACTCATAGATACATTGCCGACCTTGTGCATGATGCTCAAATAATGTTGTAGCGATTTCGTTCGCACCAGGAAATAGTTACGTGCCTTTGTCAGCGCACAAAAATGTTTCCTTGCATTAAAACAAGTTCTCGACTTTTGCGGAGAAAGTAACCGCGGTATACATTGCTGTTCATGCGTTGTTCATTTCATTGTGTGCACTCTGTTTCTGCCCCCCCCCCCCACCTTTTTTTTTGCCGCGGTATAGTTCTTTGATTTCCGCAAGGCGAAGTAAGAATTACGAAATAGAAAGTTTACAACAACCCATTGAAAATCACAGGTCTACAATTAGCATATACACCCCATTGCAGCTATGTCCTAAAGTCGCGGGTGTATACCAACATTCTCTTTCATATCCGTTGTTTCTTTTTTTTTTTAATTCGTGTTTTCAGTTTCGCAGCCTGTCGCGGCCATTTACGCCCAGCCTCCTGATCAGATTCACCCGAGTAGCTTCAGTGCCGCAGGCTGATCGCGAATGCGCGTATTTTGCCTAGCTTGTTGCACAGCTCCTGCAGCGTTACGGGCTGTTTACACGAAAGGACAGCATATTTACAGTGGCCATTTATAACGATGTACTTGGAAAGACCAACGCACTAACTTAAGCGACCATTTAATTGTTTTCCTCTCGCGCTGTAACACTCGCAATGCAGGCGGGGCAAGGAATCGTTTTGTTACGCCAGTCACTTCATAGTGGAGGCAATCATTCGAGAGAATTTTGATGCTACGGAAAAGAAAATTAATAGACGAAAGCTTTAACTGTCTTGTGGACTTGTCAAAAAAGACTCGAATGGGTGCTCCAGTGGTACAAGAAAAAATCTGGCAGCTGCCACGCATTGTGGGAATCGGTATAATGTTTTGTGGGGTTTAACGTCCCAAAACTAGCTCTGATTATGAGAGATGCCGTAGTGGAGGGCTCCGGAAATTTCGACCACCTGGGGTTCTTTAACGTGCACTGACATCGCACAGCACACTGGCCTCAACATTTCGCCTCCATCGAAATGCAGCCGCCGCAGCCGGGATTCGATCCCGCGACCCTCGGACCAGCAGCCGAGTACCATAGCCACTAGACAACCGTGGCGGGGCAATCGGTGTAATGCGAAGCAGTCAGCTATGAGATTGCCATTGACGAATCGTTTTGCATTCATCCTAGTGTTACGCGTATGATGAACGTCGTTCCGCAGATTGACTGGTTGCGTGCGTACCGCTTACCAGGCACGTCGACAGCATTGCGGTGCGCTGTGGTGTCTGAGCACGTTAGCCGCACGGATGATCTGCTTTGCCGAATAGAAATGTACGCTACGCTGATGCGCACATCCGTAAATGTCGTTTGCTGGAGTACTTCCACGTGGTCGACCAAAGCTCTACGAAAGCATGCTAAGTGAAAGTAGTAGAGATATATTGAACTCTGACCTTAGAGGGGGGCATTCCTTACACGCCAGCCATCATGCGTGTTACGCTGATGTGCACATCGTAAATGCCGTTTGTGGGAGTACTTCCACGTGTTCGACCAAAGCTGTAGAAAAGCATGCTAAGTGACAGTAGTAGAGATACATTGAACTTCGACCTTATAGGTATTCTATACGCGGCAGCGATCATGCGGGTACGTCATTTGCACATACTACTATCTTTTTTCTTTTCTGGTGCATTTATTCTTTTTGTTCTTTTTTTTTGTATGTGCGTTTCTTGTTTTCAATACTAATGCCATGATGATAGGCAGCTCTAACGTAGGCTACCTTCCCATGTCTTTCGCATTAAAATAAAAGATTATAATTTTTTCTTACACTGCTTACCTCCCCATGTTTTTCATAAGATAAGAGAATATATTGTTTCTTACATTGCTTTAAGGAATTGATGTGAGACGCTTCTCACAGAGCAAGTTCATTTACAACCACGAGAGGGAGGTGCCGCCGTGGGCGAGCGGTAGTGTGCTCCCTCGGAACCTCGTTGGCCAGTGTTCAATCCCTACATTCGGCCATTGCAGCACGCTTGTCTGTTTCCGTGCCTGTTAAGTATTCATTTTAGCCGCTAGCTACACAAAATGTCACCTGTTCATCTTGCTTAACTAACGCCAAAAGCGTTTCCATCGTATTTTCACTGTCTCCTATTGCGAGTCCTTGAGTGAAATCGACTGTGATGTTGAGATTCAAGCATGTATAGGACATACCCGGAATTCCGTGCCTGGTACAACGGGGATGAGGCACATCTCGTCGTGTCGTCGTTGATCGGAACGTGTATGACAAGTGTAATGTACTAGTGATGTCAAGATTGCGAATTCATGTCGGTCGTTGCAGACACACGCTACCTATCATGCCAATTTTGGAGTATACCAAGGGCACGTGACGACCAGGAGAGCAACGAGACGTGGGTGGCTTCACAGATAGATAGATAGATAGATAGATAGATAGATAGATAGATAGATAGATAGATAGATAGATAGATAGATAGATAGATAGATAGATAGATAGATAGATAGATAGATAGATAGATAGATAGATAGATAGATAGATGCTGAAGTTCACGAAATAATGCCTCACACTTAAAATGGCAATGTTCGGAGAACACACACACTTGATCACGTGGTGTGCATACCCGCATGAATAGCTGACCTTGAATGCAAGAAAATGCGTCTAGCGCATAACATGTAACTCCTACCACAGCATGACGTACGCGCGTATGCGCCACACTTTATTTCACATGAAACGAATATCTGCAGTACATTTGGTTGTAGATCACAGACTCGTAAGTGCTGAATTTTCGATGAATTTTCAATCCTATAAGCTAAACATGTGAAAATATATATCTAGTTAAGGTGCCTAATTAACTCTCGCGGACATCTTTCCCCGAAATATCTGTGGCGAAAGGTGTGATTTAATGATTGACCTAATTCATTAGCAAATGTAGAGCAGACGTTCGCAACCGTCTCGGAAGTGCCACACGTACAGACGGGCACTTGATACGAAATGCAAAACTCTAAAACCCTATCACATCATAACTGAGCCCCACCATGGTCCAGCTTACATTCCTAAACGGTAACTGTCGCGATATTTCTACGTCCACTGTTATAAATAAGATCTTCGAAGCATCCCCTTTCCGGTAGTCTGAAGGTCTGTGCAACGTTAGAACACATTTAGTTTCCCCTGAACGCTAATTTCTAACATTTCTAGAGAGTTCCCGAATCTTGTCTACGTATGCGGGTAACTTCGTCTTTGTGATATCGTACGTATAGCCTCTGTCGCCATACTTCCCAGAAAAAAAAAAGAACATTGAAAAGCGAGCGGCATTCAATAGGGGCTGGTATTGTCTCTAAGTTGCCGTTGTTAATTTCTGAAAAGCTGGCATAGCTCAATGCGTCGCCGGATGAGGTCGTCAACTTATTTTTCTTGGTGGAAGGGCCATACGTATGTTTACGTTCCAGTGGGCCGCGAACGATGTTAACGCAGATGTTGCACAAAGCAGCTACCAGTTTCCGATGTGATTTCAACGCGACGTTTTCTGCTTATTGAAAATCTTTGGTGGTATTCTAATCAAATTGAACCACCCTACCGATTGCAGGACTGTCAGTACCATTAAAAGACGGCGAATTTCTAATATAGTCAAACAGATATCAAGCCTCCCTTTTATACATATGCCAAGCATTGCGATTGGCTGAACGTTTATTTTACAAAGAGTTCTACCGCATAGCCTGAAAGACTAAATCAGCATCGGCAGGATTGTTCGGCAAGGAAACCCGTATAGTGTGTAGTGGAATCTACACGGATCGCTTCCAGAGGGAAAAAAAACTTTCTGGTGGACGAAATATTGGCCCTAGCGTGGGGCTAAAACCCGCAAAAGACACCTGTCTGCGGTGGTCTCTCTTCCATCTAGCTAGCGAAAGAGACCAGCAGTTCCAAGAGGTACGGAATATTGATCCACAACTCAAGAAGCACATCTGATCATCTGATAATGGCAAAATCAGTTCTGCGGAATCGCGGAAAGTGGAAGAATGGTTTGCGCTGTGAACGGGTGGGTTGCCCCTTTTACAACCAATCTCCTATATACCTTGCAGGAGTCCGCGCAACTGATCTGCCATATTTAGGGCAAGAGATTTGGCTACCGGACATAGGAAACAGCGAAAGGCAGTGCGTTTAACCAGCGCAGGGCAACCGGTATGCTACCCTACACAAAGAGGAAAGGGATGGAAGAGATGGAAAGTTGGAGAGCTAAGAGAGAGCGAACAACACAACGCACACAGCACAATACACACACATTTGAACGGTCAGAGTCCGGTAGTCTTGCGTAGTACTCGACGTCGCTGTCGCAGAGGCTTGTCTAAGTATGTCACTTTTGAAATGTTGAGCACTGCCCTTGTCACCTTCAGCAGCGATGGAGTAATATTTTCTTTGCCAGTATGGCTCCCGATGTCTTCTAACTCACGTGCGCATTCCTATTTAACACCGCAACACAGCAGCCGCTAAGCAACCACGAGATGGAATCCAATAATTAGAAAAGGCCGTAGAGTGCCAGAGAGTTTGCGTCATCCCGTAAAGAACTTCGCTTGCCAAACATAATTTGTTGCTAGCCAAGGATAACTAAAGGGAACCATAAAGGTACCTTAGTACGCAGCATAAGGTCGTTATTCAAATAGTCACTACCCAATCCACTCTATTTACCTTCAGTAGTATGAAGACTGCTACCAAGCATGAAGGGACGTTGTCCGAAGCACCACCATGCAAGTTAAGCGCTCGAAATTTGGTTCATCAGGCGCTTCTCTCGTTGCCAGTCCATTAGGGCATTCGGCGATCGCTGTGATCGTCAACGACACACGTAAACGATGTGTCTCGTTTTGCCGACGATTCCCAGGAATTTATATCCGCGCCAG
Source organism: Hyalomma asiaticum (assembly GCA_013339685.2). Taxonomy (NCBI): domain Eukaryota; kingdom Metazoa; phylum Arthropoda; class Arachnida; order Ixodida; family Ixodidae; genus Hyalomma; species Hyalomma asiaticum. The sequence continues at coordinate 69,281,455 of CM023487.1, read as the reverse complement.
TCAAACAGCGCACCTGAAAGCATAGAATGCTAGCGTACGGCAAAGATCTTCGTGAATAATCGCAACGTGATTCCGTCACTGCCTTCAGAGCAGACATACTCTCAGATGGGGGGCACCCGTACAATTATTTCGGAAGCCAGGACGGAACGACACTGCACTAGCCGAGCTTCGCCTTGTGTGCATAGCATGGGAATTTCTCGCTGGCACTATCGTGGAAGCACCGTCAGCGACTTCTAGTAAGTACACTTCAAAGTTGTAAGAGGCCTCTAGGCGCAGTCATGGCTTATATGGAGACCAAGGAGGTTTTAAAAAAATGCTGGAGTGGCAGCGGCCGCTGAACCTTACCGCAACAAGTGAAGCCGGCGTTTGCCCTTAGTTCAGCCCTAACACCTTGCCTAAGTGTCCAGAAACCAGTATCATGTTCAAGCGTTCTTGACCTGCTAATGTAAACCCTAGACTAATTGTAATGTAAAAGCGCGTTGTTTTGATTTAATAGACCGCCATTGGACAACTATCAATGCCGCGATATTGCACACAAATTTTCTCGATGTTCATGTGTCATTCAAAAACCCGTGGCACAAACGGGCACAAAAAGGATTGTCTGCCTAGCAAAGTTGACCGCTTCAAAGGTGTTAGAAGCGTGAGGAAAACGCTTTTACTTTTGTGCTACTTGAATGCTGTTAATCGATGCCCTGAGTAAGATGGCGGCAGCCGGCTTCACCTTTAGCACAAAATCGCCACTCCAGAATTTTTTTTTAAACCTCCTTGATGGAGACACATTATCCGCCCACAGAAATAATGATACGCCAGCAACGTCGTCCGGACAACAACTACACACATTTTTTTCTTTTTGCCACAAGATGCTCGGTAGCCATACTGCACGAAGAGGTGATGCTTTCTCAAATAGGAAAGATGGCGTTCTTCGCGGGAGCACGGATCAACTACAAGTGATTACATCGTAACGTTTCACTGCAGATGTATCGATCTTTAGCTGGACCAATCCCTCTTAACGATTACGCCATCACAACTAGGAGCACAAAGCCGCCAATGGCGCACATTTTGTAGCTGTCAACTCCTGATGTCGCAGTAAAGGTTTTCAAAAGCGTATACGTATTGCTAAAGCGTGCTGTCTCTTTTCGTATCATACGTGTATTTCGCTTTCGCCTGACACACGCACATGTTTGTCCTTGGAACAGTAGCGTGCTGCTCCGGCTGGCGTTGTGTAAATGCTTGCTCGGGCAATTTACCCTCACTCGACGGTGTTACAATGACAACACTCGGGCTACACTGTCTCTACACTGGCGCAACAAAGGGCTTTCGTAGTGACGCAATGTCCCGCAGTATTGCGCGCTCCGCCGCGGCAGGCACCTCAGCCGTGCTGACCCAGAAAACGAGACATGGCCGCCGACAATTGTTGGTCGATGTTTAGACACGTTTTCGTGATCCAAGACTTAACAGGCAAGAGGAAAGGGGTAACAGATGAAAAAAAAAATATTCAGCAGAACTATAGTCGTTTGTCTTATAGTGTGGACTGGTGAAAGTGTACAAGGAATGAAAAAAGAGTCATGGGAGACATACGTAGTAAACAAACACATCAGGCCAAACAGACAGCACCGTATATGTAGATATGTATTTAAGGGATGATCTCAATAGGCCAAACGGATTTTGAACAGCGGTCGAAACTGCTGGGGATAAAAAGATCATCCCTTCCAACTTGTGGCTCACTCCTCCTGATCTTCATCTCTGTTAAATGCATAATTATTATTCCATGTAGAGCACTGCCCTATACACACCAGGGTATCTACTACGTGCGAACCTTTTCTATACGTATTCGAACTTTCGTTGCTGGCCACTGAGGCTTATTTACTGCTTTATTGCCGTATTAGCTTGTGTATTATTGTGCCCCTTTTCTGCAACAGCCTCAAACGTGAGGCCAGCGAAAGAGGAGCGTTTCTTTGACGTTTCGGCCGAAGGACCGGCCTTGGACTGTTGGCTTCGTTGGACTGTTGACTTCAATTTCCTGATGCGGCTCAATTTTCATTCCTCCATACTATCCGTGCTGGAGAATCTACCTGGTCATGTGATAGGCATTCGGCACGTTCTACAGCCGGCCTCGACGCGCTTCATATTTATTTATTTATTTACTTATTTATTTATTTATTTATTCGTGCGTCGTCTTGTAGACGCTCTGGCCGCCTCGCTTTCGCTCGCGCAGGTTTTACCGTATTGCGAGCGAGTGTGCGGCGCTACAGCGCACCTGGCCTTGCACTACTAAATGCTACTGAAACCAAACAAAGTAAGAACCCAAGCATACAACGCGTGGATGGGAAGATGAGGGTGCGCGTTTAGATGAGTTTGGCTTTTTCACTATTGCGAATTCTATAGGCGCGCTTCCTCCCATGAAGGGAGAAAAACAATCTATGTAGCGGCGTCGCGTGCTTCCTCGTGGTGCTATCCTTGACTATGTTAAATTCCGCCACACTTCGAATTCTGTTAAAGCGGCACTTTTGAGCCAATAAGGGTGCCCGTAACTGCCCTCTGGGTCAACCAGGGGAGCCTAAATGGCGCAGTCCAATATTGTTCAGTATGGCACCCTCGGTAGCCTACCTCCTCTAGTGCCTTGTGCGCGGCGCCCTTATTGTGTAGGATTAGGCCCTTCATAGTTGCTGGACCGCTCAAGTTTGTCCGGGCGCACAAATCTTTAGTGGAGCTTGACAGCCCATTATTCTATCGCTTGCCTACCATGTGACTATGTACAATTTTCCTTGCTTCTCTCTAATCTTTGTATGACTACGCTTGAATATCGTCGCCTGACGCCCGCTCCTAGCTTGTTTCCTTTCCCGACCTTCCCTTCTTCAGAAGAAGCACTTGTTTTTTGGGCTAGTTGGTGACAGCTTGCTAAACACGTTCAGGCGCAAAAATAAACGTGGAAGAGAGTATCTTTCCTTTGTTCTACTCTCTTCCTCGTTTCTTTTTGAGCCTGAACATGTTTAACAAACCCTTCTACAGTTTTTCTTCCTCCTCCGTGCGTCTCGGTGCATGCACCCATTCTAGATACATAACACGTAATGTAACGATCTTGACCTAGTAAAATGTTCTTATCATTCCCGTTGGGCCGCTTTGGATCGCCACTTGGCGGAAGCGGAAGTTAACTCATCCGAGCCAGGCTGCACACTTACATGAGTGCGTCGGCGTGACGGAGTCCCCCACCTTACAAATGAACCCGTTCCGATCCCTACTTCCGCTTTCGTATTAGCGTTCCGATAGCCCATTGTGGCCAGTGGTAGCTTACCTACTCGAGCACCTGCGGCTGTTCCCGATGCGCGTCAGTTAATTCATCGGGCGTGGCACTCAGATATGTTGTTTTGTGGGATTTAAAGTCCCAAAACCAGCTCTGATTATGAGAGGCGCCGTAGTGAGGTCTCCGGAAATTTCGACCACCTGGGGTTCTTTAACGTGCACTGACATCGCACAGCACACGGGCCTCAACATTTCGCCTCCATCGACATGCAGCCGCCATGGCCGGGATTCGATCCCGCGACCGTCGAATCAGCAACCGAGTACCATAGCCACTATAGACTACCGTGGCGGGGCACTCAGGTATATTAAGCACACTTAAACAGTTCCCACACTGCCTGCATGCGTATAAACAGAACGTTTTCTTTATTAAAAAGAAACAGCACCTCCGTTTCACTCTGAGAATATTTGCCGTAACATAATTATACAAGAATGCCAACGTTTAGAAAGGATTTCAGAGAGCCGTGAAAACTGCGACGGATGCAGTCATATAGCACTGTAAGTGTTATCGCCGTCTACGTAACAACCGATTTTAAACGTAATTTTATTTTTCTTCGTGCGCCAATAGACTGGAGCAAGCTCCCTTCCGCTTTTGTCGACATCACGTACCCGTCATCGTTGCCTCAGCACGCAATTGACCACATTTTAACTGCACAATCTCTGAGCTATTTTTCGTTTTGTTTGTTTCGCTGTTCTCGTCTTTGAATGGCCTTACGTCTGTTCAGTGGCATGCCGTTGTTTTGTTTTGTACTTAAGAGAACTTTATGCAAGTGCGTTAATACGGAGATACGTATCAGATTTCGAAGCAGATATGTGTTCGTTTTCTGTAATTTGACTTTCCTTTAAGCACCCCCCCCCTCCCCCCTTTTGTGTAATACCCCCATATCAGGGCTGCTTAAGGGAAATAAACTGACTAACTGAATGAGTGGGGTATGCTGTAGAATGTGCTTATTTATTAATCATACTCTATTAAACTTATATTTATCGTCGTTACATGAAAAGTATAACGTAAAATAACTTACTAGGCGTACATTTGACAATTTTACACTCGTGATAAGAGCATGTTTACTGAAATGTCTGTATACTAATATTTGCAAATCGCATCCACCCTGTTTCCGCGTAGCACACTCCGGTGAGCTGTTCAGAAACTTCAAGTGGTCAGGAAAAAACAAGAACCAAACAAATCAGTGCAGGTTGAAACTGGAAGGAGTGATCAGGGTTTTCCTGGCATTATTCTCAAGTGTAGCTTCTTATGCGTTTGTCTTTGCAGTTTTTTCAACCTTTTACTCTCATACTTCAAAAGTCAATTTCAAAAATCAATTTCATCTGACACTACTTTCTTCTTGCCTCTGCGAGGTCTACGTCACATGTCTTCAACATGACGCGTAATTATTCCGTGGGCCCACATTTCGAGTGTGTAAAACGTACTCAGACTTACGTATCAGAAGAGCCTCAAATTCGCCTAGATGGATTTTGCTTTACATGTTTTCCCCTAAAGTAAAACAGGGCCGGAGGGAACAAGCACAAGACGACGTTTGGTTTATATAGTTATTATTGAAGAATGAAACGAGCTTCAGCATTACTTTCCGCGGTTGCTGCAAATTGCATGTATAGGTACGTTTAATTTACGCTGGCTGCATTTTCCATTTGTTTCTCTTCCTGTCCCACCTAACGTTATGATTACAGTTTCCTAGACGGGTTGAAAACCAGCACCACACTCGATGACAAGCACTAATGCATGATAAACACGACCTGGAGCAGAGGAAACCCATTAGCGTGTTCACACACCTGTATAATACCGCAAATATTACTTTTTCAATGAAGGGGGAAGCAACTTTCCAAACTCGGCGACCGAACCTTTTACATTCGCATGACAACAGCAATATCTTAGCAGTCGTGGTACAAGGCCAGCAGCGTTTCATCTGCTTTTGTAATGACATACCTATAATAACAGGCCGTAAATGATTGCGCATATCAGTGACCTTTTTCCGTTGAAATTTTGGGAAATTATCCGTTCATGTGAGTCACCCATCTGCATAAATTCTTCAGGTGACTCACAAATCGCCCTGAGGACGAGAGGCTCGGTTAATTCGTATTGTACACACCGCATAACCGCTTGCAACATTGTTTCCTCTACGGAAATGTTAAGCTGCTTACAAAAAGTCAGGATAGCATGACAGTTGTGCAACGAGAGTTGGCCACCTTTGCCGCGTTACCTTTTGTTGCCACGTCATTTTTGTATAATGCGGAACGAAATCTTAGGAAACACCAACTCGCCCAGCAGCAGTTCCTTCCACGTTTACCACGTTTCTTTAGCTTTGCTTGAGCCAGGCAATATAGCATCTACCGAACATTGAGGATGACTGACGTCTTGTCACCCCAAAGGAGGCGGTGCCAAGGACCTTTGTGGTCCTGGACCACCCAAACTTTCGTTGTCCTTTCAAGAAATGTAGAAATGTGTTCTTTTCTGATCGATCTGTCCGATCCTTTAAAGTTCGCGATACCAAAACACTAGTGAAAATTTCCAAGGACACTATTTTAAGTGAGGACATTCCTTGGCCATACCACTTTGCCCTATACACAAAGCATGGCGACACACTACTAAGACAAGCACACGCGTATTTCCCTCTCCGCTGCCAGGTCGTCTAGCGATCGTAGACTAGTGCATTGGTTCTTGCTGACGTATACCTGAGAGAAAGATGGCAAAAACGAAAGTCCTGAAGGTCAGACGGATGCAACTGTGGCATACATCAGGGGCAATGTAGCATTCTGCAAAGCCTCCTGAGCGGACAGCCTCCTACCTCTAAGCAACGTCGCCCACCTGTTCCGATTCCCAGGATACATTGTATGATGGGTGGCAATGCCTGATCCATTATCGTTGAAGCTCGGGCAAGTTGGTCTGTCATTCTTGAGCTGATACAGCGCACCAAGGGCAAAAAGACGCGGCCGAGCCGGCCTTAAGGAAGGATAGCTTTTCTTTTTGCCGGCTCGGTGCTTCCTTTCTTTCTCGTGGTTTCTGCGCTGTCTGCTTAAGCCTGCCCTATGCTACGTCGCATGCACTCGCGGACTCAGAGTCCTCTAGACATTTCTTACCTTCCTCCCTCCCCCTCTCTCATTCGTACACCCCGGCCACTCCCCAACGACCTGTCTCACCACAACGCGTGACACTGTCCCTTTCGCCTCTCTTTTTCTTTCTCGTTAAGGACTTTTCCACGAAGGCCACGTCGATCACCTGTTGCATTCACCTACGCTTCCCGTTTTCTTTGTTTTTCCTCCCTACAATATACAGGCAACACCTGTCAGCATAGCGTCCTTTCATTAGCTCCACCTAGAGCCCATCTGAGAACACAACACCGCTACTTGGTAAGCCGGGAGCATCTGGCACTAGCTCTGTTACGTTTGCCCGCACACTCGCATAGCGCCGACGAGTTGTACGCCCGCATTGCGCCATACACGTCCTTCGCTGACCAGCCCGCTGACCCCGATCACCGCCCAACCACGCCTCGTGTTTCTTGTCTCTCTTTTAGTGTCAATCTCGCCCGTACAGACGAGAATGAATGCGTCACGGGAACCGTTCCCAAAGGCCATTCACGATAGGGAGTTGGGACATCGAGTTCACGCCCGCGCGCCCACACACTTGGTGCTGTGTGTAGAGAACGCGTCGCGTCTTGTGTAGCTTCTACGGTGGCAGCGTCGAGGTACGGATCTCGTTTCAGCTGCGCTTGCTCAGCTGTCAGTTGGGAAGGCTTCGGTAACGCTTCGGAACGATGCATTGCAGGCGTTGATGTGCAAACCGCCCACATACGTGGGTACGGAGAAAACCCTGCTGCGGTAGGGTTCACTGGCACTATATGCCTTGTGTTCGGTCTTTTAAATGCGTAGTCTTTTTCGGGGGGAGTACCGCAAGCTGTGTGGTGGAGAGAATGAATGAATGAAATAAACGTTTATTTTCCAGACAGTGTCCTGAGCGTGCAACCTCAGTCACTCTTCCAGGAACCCTCTCGCCGCAATCGCATCGCGGGCTCTGGTGACGAGCCGTCGTTCGTCGTCCAAGTCCCGGGTGGAGATTCTGGCCTCCCACGTCCCAGGTGGAAAGAAGAAAGAAAACAGGAAAACTCCAGAGCCCTTTCGCAATGTGAACATGGAATAGTAGCAGAGAGTGTTTAATTATCTATGCAAAATTAATACGATGCTGACGACGTCGCTAGGGAAATGGCCCTGCGATGAGAGAATGAGGCACACTATTGGTAGACTATTACGGTTTATCGATGACGTTTCCACAAGGATTGTCATATACCAGCGTGCTTGCCGGCCTTCGATATCGACGCACTGCGTACGCTTACGGACGAATCACACACACACGCGCACATATTTCCCTCAGGGCCTCAAGTTTTCTGCACTTTACCATTTCTGCACTGGCTCCGAGATCGGCTCACTTAGTCTTATGCGTACACACGACGGGCAGAGCTACTGCTCTTCGCGATGGCAGAGGCAATACATCATCTGACTGAGAAGGGCCATAGGACAACTTTGCAATGGCTTCCAAGTCACTGCGCAGTCATTGCCAATGAGAGGACCGAACAATCTGCCCGCTCAGCTCATACAAGAGCTCATCAACTACCGGCACGCATTTCCAGGATAGGGGCTGCACAGAAACTCCGTGTGCTTGCTCGCGAATGCACCAAGTCGTAGTGGAGCGAGCCGCATTTCAAGAAATCTCGATTATACTCTTTACACCCAACCCTAAGTCTCCGGCTACTTTCAAGTGTTCGCTGAGGAGACGCTACACTTTTGTGCCGACTATATGGGTGGGAGTCGCATTTACAAACTCCTATGCGTTCCGCATAGGGATGGCTGACGCGGCAGCCTGCGACCACTGCGGTGACGATGAATCCATCGAACACGTCCTGTGCGAGTGTCCGCAGTACAGTGCACCGAGACAATCACTTTGCGACGCGTTCAACAAGCTGGACGACCAACCTCCGTCGGAAGATAGAGTTCTATGCCGTATGCAAGACTCAACGATGCATAAAAATGCTGTCCATGCACTAATGCTCTTCTTGCGAGAGACCGGCCTGTCTGAACGACTTTAAATAAAACGCCCTTAATGTGTGCGGTGCGCGTTTTCTTTCGTGCATTTCCTTCAATCCTTGTACTCTTTTAGGGGCGAAGCTCCTTATGGCATCGCCTGGGCGGTTCTCGGTTGTCGGTGCATCCTGCGTAGCCAGTAGCGTCTCCCTTAGCATACAATAGATGGCGCTGTCCCATAGCGATGCATGCAAACTGCAGTTGGGTGGCGATACACTAGATGGCGCTGTACGCATTCTGTGTCGTCATCTCCATTTCTCATCTCGTTTCCGAGAGGGCGCTGTCCCATAGACATGTGTACAGTATGGCGGTTGGGTGAAGGTACGCTAGATGGCGGCGCTGTCCTATAGAGATGCATGCAAACTGCAGTTGGGTGATGATACACTAGATGGCGCTGTACGCATTCTGTGTCGCCATCTCCATTTCTCGTCTAGTTTCCTAGATGGCGCTGTCCCATAGAGATGTGTGCATCTTAAAAAAATACCGAAAGTTGTGTCCGAAGCGCGGAATCGAACCAGGGATCCCTCGCTTCCGAACGCGCGGCGCTAGCCACTACGCCACGAAGTTTTTTTTTTGTCTTTATTACCAGTCTTTGGTACATAACAAATGATACAGTAACCCACCCAAACGAAATTGTCAATACAACTACGCAATACTCATTGTACATGACACACAACAAATGACACAATAACCCAAACCAAATTGTCAATACAACTACACAATGCTCATTGTACATGAGGTCACCTGTTATCCACCAGCAAGTGCTGGTTTCATGACATTAAAATTCGCGCAATGCTGTGAGCGGCTCTAATCGAGAGAGCCACTCAGGAGGTTCAGCGGAGACTTTTTGGATCTCTATAAACCAATTTACGCCACGAAGCGCACGTAGATACATGTACCACGATGACACTAAATACCCAACATTAACGAAGACTGCGCGTTTCTAACGCGTTTGTGCTAGCGCGTTACGGCCCGTGTAAGAAGCTGGTGTAAGACGCTGTGGCCTCTCCGTCTTATACTCTCTCAGCAGTCATGTGATGGCGTCGGCAAACGCGGTGCGCGTTCCGGCCTGTGTAAGGGGCTGCGTAAGACGTCTTTACATGATGATTGACTGGGCGAATTACACGGAAGATTCACGGTTTACCGATGACTCCCTCCGGAGCTTCGCCCACTCATCATCATTCACCCCGTGGATATATGCTGTGATTTTTTATATATTTTCTGTCTGCGTGTGTCCTTTCTTGCTACTTTTTCACTCTTTCTCTGTCCGCGTTATTCCCCCGATTTCACCCACCACAGTACAATGTAGCAAACCTGATGCCAGCTTCTGGTCATCCCCCTGCCTTCTCTCTCATCTCCCTCTCTCTCTCCACATAAGCGTGTACACTGCATTGTGCTTAATTCCTTAAATTCAAATCATTTCTTGGCGAAACTTAGTCATTTTGACCGTATCTATCTATCTATCTATCTATCTATCTATCTATCTATCTATCTATCTATCTATCTATCTATCTATCTATCTATCTGTCGATCTATCCACCTACGTCTCGGTACGCTCATGGCCGTCTCCTTACCTATTGTAGAGAAACCTAAAGTTGGATGGTAGGGTATGAGTATACTACGAACGTGAATAATAGAACTTTACTTCCATAAAATGATATGCTTCTCACGTATCAACGATACTGCAGTCAGGAGGGGCTCATACCTGTAGTTCTCAGCCCATCGTATGCGCCACAGGGGTTATAAATTTATAGAGGCTAGGTCGATGAAGCGCGAACTAAAATATGCACTTCACATATCACTGGAATACACTCAAAAACAGAAAAGGCATATCATTTGTCTTAGCGTGGGGCTGGAATCCAGAACCAAGGGGCGAGATTGGAGATCGGAGATTGGATTGGAGATCGTATTCTTGCGAACGCGGACGGTTTTGTTCGCTTTTCATCCCTCCCCCCCCCCCCCCCCCTTCTTCAAAAAAAAAGAGAACCTCGTTTTCATAAAAGAGTTACTCAGTCAAAGACGAAGAACATTTCGTTTTGTTGTATATCGTCTCCAAGAAGGACAACAAAACATGCTCGTCAAGTTTTGGGGTAATCACCGCTTGCCTATTAGTTGCTCTTGCTCTTTCCTAGCTTATTTCGTGGGTCACCCTGCGACAAAACAGTACCCAATTAAACAAAAGTAGACTGACCAATTCTGAAAGTCAGCGCCGCACTCAGTCGTGGCAAATCCGCAGCGCGCACGACAGCCCCACCCACACTTAGTGCGTCTTCGATTAAAAGCTAGCCAAAGCGTGCTGAGTCACCAAAGCCTATGTAATACTTTTCTTTTTTTTCACACTGTTGTAAGAGCGAAAAGTCGACATAGAAATCGAAATGACGTTAGGCGCGCCCAACAACCACAAGTACACGTCACCCCAACTAATGATACAATAACTTTACTACATGCACAGCGTGGAATGTATCGCTAGAGCAAGCATGTCTGCGTTTGTGTGCTCATGGGACGTCCACGTCAGAATCGCCAACTGCAGCAAAGGGTGTGTCTTTCTCTGGATTAGCCTGTTGCGAAATAAAGAAGACGAAGGGGCGGCTGGCACGAGCAAGGGCCACGGGCGGGCTCGCGCTATTAGTTTCCGCCATATTCGTTTCGAACAGGCCAGACGGTCGGGTCCGGTTCTCCTCCTTCGTATTTTTCGCTACATTCTTTCTGGTGCCGAAACCCGCCCGGTCGTCTGGTCCCTCGACTTCGGCAATGGACCAGCTTCGGACAAAGCGCGGCTTCGTCCGCACCGCGATCAGCAAAACAATTTCGACCCTCAGCACCCTGCTCGAGGATCCCGCCACCCCGACTGGGACGCTCGAGAGCTACCTCGCCGTACTCGAGCAGAAGTATTCCGAGCTCGTGGCCTTCGATAACGACATCCAGGCCACACTTTTCGACACTGACCTGGAAGCCGACATGGCAAGAGCATTCGATTATCAGCAAAAGGTGCTCTTCGCCCAGTCGGAGGTTCGTCGCGTCATTCAGCCGAGGCCGCCAACCCTGCCCACCTCCTTCGCTTTCACTGCAACGCCAAACGGTGAGCCGCTCGCATCTGCACCGCAGCAGCCACCCACTTCGCCTTCGTTTGGCCATCCAACCACATCGCCATGCTCTCGCATCGCATTGCCCAAGCTGCACATCCCGACCTTTTCCGGAGAACGACGCGACTGGCAAGGATTTTGGGATCAATTCAAGGCGAGCATTCATGATAATGATTGGCTTCCCAAGATCGACAAGTTTGAATATCTGCTCACTTACCTGACAGGAGCAGCTAAAGCAGCCATCCAAGGCATTCGCCTTGCCGAGGCGAACTATGACATGGCCGTGAAAGTGCTCTCCGACCGCTTCGGACGTCGTGACATGCTGGTCGATGACCATCTCGACCATTTACTATCGCTGGAACCAGTTCGTAGTTCGTCCGAAGTCAGCAAGTTAAGGATCCTCCATGATGAGGTAACTTTCCGGATGAACGCGCTGGACGGTCTTGGAGTGTCTCCAGGTGAGTACGGCGCAGTTCTTCGACGCGTCCTCCTAAAGGCATTACCCTCGGACTTCTGCATACTATACCGTCAAAGGCAAAAGGAGGCTTTGCCACGGGACAACGCTGCGGCGTCTCCAGCCGATCAAGCAGAGCTCGTAAAGGACCTCATGAATTTTATTAGAGTGCAAATCGAAATCAGAGAGGAAAGCGGTTTCGGCGAACCGACTTCGTTTACTAGCAAGCGCCATGCTCAACGCGATTTTCGGGGTCCAGAGGTGCAGCTACCCGTCTCGTTCGCCTGCACCGCGAGACCATTCGTTGCGCCGCTCGCATCTTCGCCGCATCACGCCCCGATTTTCGCATCGCCTGGCCTTTCGATTCCAGCACCGACCTTGTCCTGCGTCGTCCAAACTATGGTGCCTCGCCATGCAGACGTCACCTCTCACGTGCCCGACGCAGTCCCAGAGAAGTTACAGTCCGCGCAGCTCTGCGCAGTGCCACTCAACGGCACGACGTCCGCACAGCCTGCTGTTTTGACCGCCACGCATGATGCAGTGCTCTCGAACTCTTGCGTGACACGAACAGTGCCACAACGCACGCCTAGCTTTAAGTCTTCGCCACCTACAGTGCCTGCTGCAGTGACGACCACCGTGCCGCCATTGCCTACCTTTTCGTCTCGTGAAGCAGCCCCTCCCTCCATTTCTTCCTTCGCACATTGCGCACGAAGATTGGAGCCGACCTTCGCCGCTTTGCCCCCGAAGATCACGAAGGACGGCGAGAAGGAGAAGCGAGCACCACCTTCGTCTGGCTTTTCTAAATGCAGTGCCAGGACTCACTCATCGACTAGCAAAACACCTGGTTCCATATCGCGGAATGACAAGACGAGCTCAACTACTTCGCTTCGGGAGCAGCGAAGCAAAGGGCCGAAACGCATCGGAGACTCGAGTTCGGATGGTTCAAAGCTGCCCAGTAAAGCCAAGGAAGAACACGACCACACCGAGCCTCCATTCGAGAATCTGAGGTTTTCAAGCAACGTGAGACCCACTTCATCCAGACACAGCATGCAGCTAGAAGAAGCACCTGCCCCCCAAGACAAACCTCCTCCCGACTACAACGCCAGTTGGCAACACCTTCGCCATCGCCTCCCAGCAAGCACCTGACTCTGGCGGCACAAGAACTTAACCGCCTACGCACCACCGACAAAGCGGCGACCGAAATGTCACGACGACCTTGAGACGACACCCTGGAGTACGTCTCGTATACTTTGTATGATATGGATTGTGTGACGGAACTGTTGTTCGCGCCGGAGGACGCTGTCCTGTCTCAAGGTTCGCGCTCTTAAAAGCGCGGGACTTCGCATATTCGTCGCCGGCGGGAGTATGTTGCGAAATAAAGAAGACGAAGGGGCGGCTGGCACGAGCAAGGGCCACGGGCGGGCTCGCGCTATTAGTTTCCGCCATATTCGTTTCGAACAGGCCAGACGGTCGGGTCCGGTTCTCCTCCTTCGTATTTTTCGCTACATAGCCCACGCAGAGTGTCATGTTATCAAGTACTCAATGTCGATTTTGGCAGCACCTGACGAATAGTAGCAGTAGCAATGGTAGTGGTAGTAGTGGTGGTGGTTGTGGTAGTAGTAGTAGTAGAAGTAGTAGTAGAAACCACTTGAGATTTTGGTGATGTCACAGAGGGTAGAACGCCAACTTCAGGTCCAGATTTGCTGCTGCAGTCTGGATGTCATCCAACCTACCGATTAATATCGCATAACGCTTGACGCATATCTGCATTCCTAGGGCCGTAGTACGTAGGTATGTGGGTATGTGCCACACGTGCTGAAGAGTTGCCACTCTGATTGATATGACAAGTGTGTCATGTTCTTCATGCCATGACCTGTCCGGCATGTTTGAATTACATCTGTAACCTGCCAGGCCAGTCTTGGTATTCATGACTGTCTGCCCTCGTGTGTGTCTGCGCACCTCCTTCACTTTTATGTGATCAATGCATCCGTATGGATGCCGAAACGTGTCCTTGAGCCTTTCAAACCTTTTGGTCGGCGTTTTGTTTCTTCCTTTACTTCATCCTTGCGCGTGTGTGTGCTTACGCGGTATCTCTGCCATGAATATCTACCAACTATCCCGGCTATCTACCCTCCTGCCTTGGTGTATGGCAAGTTGACGAGACGACCAGGAAAGCAGCGCCGCCATGGTGGTCGAGTGGCTATGGTACTCGGCTGCTGATCCGAGGGTCGCGGGATCGAATCCCGGCCGCGGCGGCTGCATTTCGATGGAGGCGAAATGTTGAGGCGCGTGTGCTGTGCGATATCAGTGCACGTTAAAGAACCCCAGGTGGTTGAAATTTGCGGAGCCCTCACTATGGCGTCTCCTATAACCGTAGCTGGTTTTGGGTCGTAAAACCCTAGAAATCGAGACCAGGAAAGCACCAAGAGATAGATAGATAGATAGATAGATAGATAGATAGATAGATAGATAGATAGATAGATAGATAGATAGATAGATAGTGTAATCACATAAGCAAGAAGTTTTACAAGTAATAAATTGAAGGGTACCGTGAATTGCGTCCGTGTCCTCGTATGTAACTTGAAATTGAATATGATGCCACTTTACTACCTACGTATGTTTCATGCAACTGAGAAAACACGAAGTGCACAACCACGTGATAAATCAAGGCAAACAAAATAGCATAAAGGAGGGTCTGAATGAGTCCGGGTGATTATAAATAGAAATATTACAACTGTGGTGGAACGATGCGGATTAACGTGGCGCAGGGTGTGTTCAAGCGGATTAAGTGGGCTAAGCAGTCCACGAATAGGTGTACCCAAGTGCACACGGGTTCTAATTATGGCGGATTAATGTGTATTACGGCGCACAGAGGAGGTAACGCATATTTGTCCATGATGAAGTTATCTTCGACACAGCATGGAGCTCTATTCGTTTCCTACGGCGCTAGCTAAGCTGTCACTTTTTGCTAACTCTCCCGTAGTGCGCCTCTCTGAACGGCAGGTTCTTACTGTAATAATTTGTTATTCCACTTCCACATCAATTTTCTTCGCTGTTGTTCACTTGATTTGAAAGTAAGTGATTTTCCGCACTAGTTCAGATTTCATTGTCCCTGAAAAAAAAAAGAGAAAAGAGAACGTGGCGTAGCCAAAGAGCAGGCTCCATTAACTTTAAGCTGGAAGCTCATACATTTTCTGGAGATGTTGAACAAGGCAAGGGACACAATCTTCTGTCACTCATTTGTCAGAAGGAACTGGTGACCTGAGAGCTCGAATAATTTGCCTATTTGAAATGTTGAAATGATTGTTAACATCTACGCGAATACGTTTTCGGTGGCTTATAAAGGAGGCCATCTGTTCCCTTCGATCTTCTCATCTATTAATACTTTGTACAAGAGAACTTTTTTTTTTGCTTCAAACGAAGACAGAAACGCACTGAAAGCGCTCAGGATTTCACATAGATGAGCAATAGCGGAACTGTCCATACGCATTATTCATTCTATTTCAGTGCCACTGAAAAATTCTGATTGCACGTTATTCTGTTAACCCAATGAGGAGCTCCCTAGAAACCTGCTCTAGCAAGAATAACATAAAACCACGTTCAAGACCATTCCTTTTTTTTTTTAGTTTTCTTCTGAGTCGTGCAATTTTTTTGCTCACGCAGGCTTGTTTACATATGAGTGTTACGTTTTTTTTCAATAAAGCGGAAAGAAAAAAAAAGAAAGCTAGTGAGGAAACGCAGCTAAAAATAGGCCGCAGTTCTGCCCTTTACGTACACTTTTTTTCGCGCTTTCAATGAAGTGTTCGTTGCACCTGCAGGAAAAAAAAACGCTTCTGTCGTTCTCCCTCAACGGACGTTAACCTGGGTTGCCCGCGTGCAAAACATGTTTTTTTTTGCAAGCACAACGCGCAGCAAAACACCGTAGTACCTGGAAAACTCCGTTATCCAGCCAGCGCTCAACGAACACGGGTGCTTACATCGCAGAATACCTTGCCGCGTTCAGCAAAAAACGCGCTCGCGCGCATCCAGCGCGTGCTGCGGTAGTCGCCCCAATAGAAGCCGCGGAACGTTGCACTGTGCTATACTGTGCTTCTGTCACGCGAAAATCGTCGCGAAGCGGCAGTTCACACCAATACAAAGCGCGACTTTTTCATGCACGGAATCCATGTACAGTCTCATTGGGGAGCTAGATATATGGGCTTCATTATGGGATCAATTCTCGTGGAAGGAAGTAGCGTAGAGGGAAAAGAAGGGATGTTACCATGTGCAGGATATCCGGCATGCTATTCTGTACAAGGGGAAAAGGATGGGGGAGATTCAAAGCTGGAGAGAGTTAGGAAGTGACAGAAGTGACCGGTACATTTATAGTAACAGTTTGCACTGTTTGCCGCTTCATACGCCACTGCGCACATCTCGACGTATTCACAACGCACGTAGTTTCATGCGCATTCATGGTCACACACAGGCATTTAACTCATCACCACTACCTAGAGCCATTGCACATTGGAACGGTCTTCCTGATCACAATGCATCTATTACAAACCGTGAAACTTTTCGTGATAACCTGATGTCGTTTCGAATTATATAGATTTGTATTAAGTTGTTGCATTTTACTGTTCATAATGATTGTCTTGCTCTTTTCTTTTATTTCTTTCCCTTCTTTTGTGTTATTTGTTTAATTTGTGTGTATGTTACTGTTTTGTAAATGCATATGCCCCCCTTACTCAATGCTCTTCAATAGGCCTGTAAAGAATTTTGAATAAATAAATAAAAAAATAAACAAATAAATAAATAAATAAATAAATAAATAAATAAATAAATAAATAAATAAAGAGGAGCGCTAAGTTTGAGCAGCAGCGTGGTTAAAGAAAATGGCAGATCCCACGTGCAGTGGGAATCGAGGAAATGGGAAGCACGTATCAGGAATATGAAACGTATATGCATTGTTGTCTCGCTATACCGATTTTTGCACATACGAAGTTAACGAAACAGCCCTCAAGAGCCCCAAGACTGTGGCGCGTAAATCATACCGCTCATGACATGCATCTCATGATTTTCATGTTATGACCTGTCATTTATGTTCGCCACGCAGTCATGTTGTGCCATAACAATTTTCGTATACATCCCATTAACGAAACGGCCAGGAGAGCATTAAATCATAGATAGATAGATAGATAGATAGATAGATAGATAGATAGATAGATAGATAGATAGATAGATAGATAGATAGATAGATAGATAGATAGATAGATACGCTCAAAGTCGCCGAAGTCCGCTAAGAAATGCTTCGCATTTAAAAGTCCCCGAGACAGTCTTTTGAAGTGTCACTGATTAGACTGTCATTATCAAACCAGTTACACTACAAATTAACCGAACAACCTTGCAGCAAGGCAGCTATGGGCTTTTTCTCTTACCAATCGTGCTCGTCTACAACTCAATTACCTACGGGAAGCATGCTAGCGACTACTGCACATCCCGCTTCAGCCACTTTGCTGAAACGTCACTATTGACCTGAAACCAGCCTCTTTTCTGAAACCTCACTAGTGCTGGAAAAAAAAAAGGGGGAGGGTATTAGAATACTACTACAATACTGACCTAGCAGTGCAGCGGCAACGAGCCCTTAGTGGCCGGCGATGCGAGTGCGTACTGCCAGGCGCCATGACGATGGTGTTGGTTGGCCCTTCGGTGCTCATGACATGAGATGGGAAAGCCAATCTTTGCGTGCCCACAGCACTGCCCGTGGTCTGGGGCGCTGAGTAGCGTCAATTTTTCCCGATGCGCACATTCTGAAACCTTGCAGCAAATCACAAACTACGCATTTAAAGCAGAGCTCTGATAATGGTCTGCGGATGATCAGAGCATCGTGAGCTATCGGCTCACAGCGCAAGTATAAAATCACGAAGGTTCCCTTTAACTCGCGAGCTTATATCGGTTCCTTCATAATATAGCCAAAAAAGAAAACAAGAAAAACAAGGACTGAATGCTGATTTGTGTTCTTAACTCTCCGTGTGTGTGTCGGTTTCTCTGGAGCCACGGCAGTTTGAGCGCTGTTGTCAGACTAGGGAAACGAACAGACAACTTAGACAAAAATAGGAGCACGTAGTAAGACAAGAGAAGAAAAAAAAAGCTTGTACTACCCTTTGTTGATTTGTCAACCATGCATCTTTATCTTTGCGCTGCTTAAGACTCGCTACGTATAGCAATAGGAATTATCTTTGTAAAGCACGTTTGTGCTACACAATAATGGGTCATCACTATGCGATGCATCAGAAAGAAAAAAATAAGAAATCAGCTTACACACGGTAATAGATGTGCTCTTTGCACCATTCGGCACTGTGAGATTATTGTGAATTGTTATATATATATATATATATATATATATATATATATATATATATATATATATATATATATATATATATATATATATATATATATATATGCGGAAAGGCGCACGTGCCTGGTGTGGTTCACGCTCGGGGGTCTAGAAATGTTCCAGGCATGCTTTAAAAATTTGCTGATTAGGGGCATGCGCCTCTTGCTTTGTTTAGAAGGATAGAACGCTGGGCGAGTTGGTAATGCATGACAGAAACATGTCTTGCTTTGTTTGTTTGTTTTCTGAACATTTTTTTTTTTTTTTTTGCGAAGGCGACCACGCACTCGTCGCGTATAAACGCCGGTGGCCTCTGCGTTGTAGCGCATAAAACACGCCTGCCCGTTCTGCTTTTTTTCTTTTGTAATTGTCCGCCTTTTTCCAACGTGCTTCAAATGTCATGGTGTGCGTCATTGCATGCTGGTTGCTAGACGAACTTTCGTGAAAATACGCATTTCCTAGCTGCTGCCGACGGTTGTCATTTGTAGAAATGAACAAATGCGCGTGCTCGGCAGGCGCTTGAATGTCAGAATCTGTTGCCACATACACGCTTCCCACAAAGTATTAATCAATGTTGATGCGCCTATGGATAGCGTTTGTTTCCTAAATGTAACATCACACTCAGAACAGCCGATAGGAAGGCCACTGTGCCTTTCTGCCGCATGCACCACTCACTTATTACTATGGCTGGTTGGTCAGCTCAGTTTGAGGACTGGGCTGACCGGGCTGAAGCCCCCCCCGAAATTTTTCCAGCCGGTGCCCCCTGCCTATCTATGCTGCCCATCACATATACGAACAAAGGTGCCCATTCTTGGAAAGTGCGGCTATGCGCATTCGCGTCTCATCGGTGGGCTTAAAACGCAGAATGCGGCTCTTTCCACTCACAAAGGAAGTTGACTTGTCACTCTATGGCGGGGAATGTTGTAGTTTGTCTGCAGGAAACCGTGGAGGCAAACGAGGGGCACCTGTCATTTTTCGGCAAAGAGTGCTGTGATAAGAGCCTGAAGGGGGAGCTTGCAGTCTTTGAAGCACAGTGCTGCGGCAGGCAGACGCTTTTGCAATGCGTTGACAATTAGCTCTCTGCAGTGATGGAAGAACATGGCGAGTCTGCGTATCTGGAATCATGCGTGGTTTTGCTGTGGGTTAAACGTTCGCGGGCTAAGGTCATCGAGCTAGCGAACCAAGCACAAGATAAAGTATGCGGCTGTTCCCCGTGCAATGCCTTCCCCTGTGCCGCCCGACCCTTCTTCCCCTCTTATTCCTATTTCTGTGGGGCGCCGACGCTTTTCGTGCGTTGTATGCGCTCGCGTGGGGAATATGGCGTACAGTGCATGCGTTTTTTTTCTTTTTGAGTAGTGCCCCTACATGGGTGGCCCAATACAGCTTCGCTTTTGCTGTTTTTCTTCACGACTTACATATGGTTACAATGTGCGCGTACGGCGTGTCCCCTTCTGAGAAGGGCGATGTGGCAGAGTGGAAATTTCGACCAACTGGACAGCACTGCTTTACAATGGTATCCACAAGCACTACGGAATAACGAGTCGACAACAGGACGCGCGGCGGTTCATCGCCGAGCGTGCACAAGGGCATGCACAACAGCTCCGCTACCAGCAGGTGGTGGTCGCGACATTCATTCAAGAAGAGGTGACCATATTCGTATCGTCGCTTTCGCGGCAATATGTCTCAAGGACGGCAGCGGCTCTCCGTCTTCTGGGCAAGCTCATCTTTGCAGCGCCCACAAACGAGCGAGACCTCGAATGCTAAGTCCTTTTCTTCAACTGATTTGTACTTACATGATGCCTTATTCCTCTGACAATACAGTGGCTTTGCAATGTGCCTAAGATGAGCTGTATGGATTATATGTGAATTCTTTGATAATGTTTGAATAGTCATTTGCTATTGCTCACATGTGGTCATATGATGCCTTATTGATTTCAGCAAGCCAGGAAATTAATTTGAAATCATTTCATTTCTTAAATACGATATACAGCGTTTTAAACATAACAGCCGAAATAAGTACGGTCGCCGAGACGATTGAACGATCAATCAATAAATGAGTCAATCAATGAGCAGCCAATGGGAAACAAAAATGAGTAAAAATCTCTTTATACCAATACCTTTCTTGGCTACAGTATCTGGTCGAACAAATCGAACAGAGAAGGCTAAATGTCAAGCAAAAGTGCAAATGAGTTCCATGAAGAAAAAAGAGCGCAAGACAACGGTGACAACAGGTACAAAGGACAGGCATTTAAAGCATGCAAAACAAACTTACCCACATCGAGCCTTTGCTCATTGAAGTAAACAGATTTATCAGGACGCTTTATTTTGAAGAAAGTAGTGTTTAGATGCATGAAATACTAAAATTTCGCGCAACTGTTAATTCAATTCCAAGTTAAAGCACCGAGAAAGTCCTGCAGTTATTCGCCATTGGAATAGTTTCAATTGAGGGTTGTATGCACTACCATTATATGCTTGCCTGGTGCGCGGAATCAGAGCCGAAAATATGGCATGTCTCTAACTCACTGAACGGGATATTACTTCTCCGTTAGGCAGAAGGAAACTCACTATTCTTGGACCTTGTTTAGTAAGGGAGCCAAATAAGTTATTTACATCAGCCCCCATGTTTTTCAACAGCAACCTAAGTGAGAGCGAAATAAGAAAAAAACGTACAAAGCCCCATGAAGGTCACAGGGAAAATATTAGCGTGTAAGAACCATAAGAGAGCTTTCTTTTACACCATAAGAGAGCTTTCTTTTACAAACTTCTTCTTTAACCTTGATGTGTCAAATCGAGCACTAGGCATGTAGTATTGTCAACTCAGTGTAGCAAGCGATCGCGTAAGGTTAAAACAAATGAAGTTTCAGTATGCAAAAACCAGTGAGATACGGCTAGTACTAGTTGATAATCTAGTATCTGTCGATGCTGGTGCTGCATCAAGTGAGTACATTTGTGAACTTCGTAAGTAGAAAGCTTATGGCGAACGTCATTGATACAGGAAATATTTTATACCTAATACGGATCCTTCTGCCATTGTGACGCCCCGAGGAGCGTCGGCAGGGTGAAACACGGGAAGGCGGGTAGCGGGAGTTTTTGGCCTTCTGCAATCCTACTTTTCGGCTGCCACTGCGGTCAGAGAATCTCGTTAGCCGCGAGTTTTGAGGAAACCGCGCTTTGACAGAAGAGCTGACGTTTGTGCGGCGGTCCCAGATGAGAGTGTGCATTAGGCGGCGACATTGAAGACGACAGAATGCCGCCAAAGCGAACCCAGCGCACTCATAAGTGCCTGAAAAAAGCCAACGGAGCGTCCCCGGTATGTGTCGATCACCGTGCAATGCAGTAAGCAGAACTGCTTCTCGGACGCGCACATCTGGCCGGCCACAGAGGAGCGACTCCCCACAGGCGCGTCTTTTCACCGGGCACTTCCAGCATGAGGGCGCCTAGACGGCGCCAAATTGCTTGCACCTGGAGTGTTTCGGAATGGAAGCGGTGCTAGCTAACGCTCATTACGGTAATCTGTATACAAGTGTCGCCGGTTAGGCTGTCCGACGTCATGTCCGAATGTCGAGTTTTGTGTATGTTTATATTTTGCTTTCTATATTTTGGAGAGGAGTTCGTACTGCGTTACACTGTGGAGGCGAGTCCCAAACAATAGTCGCACGGCGGGTTGGACTGGTGCGTTTTCTACCGGTGACGTTGCCGTAGACAACCATTGGATAGACGCCCTGGTGAGGCGGAGCTGTCAGGGAGAAAAACTCGTCTCGGGACAGAGGACAAGGCGGAATTTTGGAGATTCGAGAGACTCGAAGAGATGCAGTGACCTTCCGTCATGTGAAGAAGTAAGCTTCGTTTGCGATCCCTCATGCAAGCCTGCCCGTTCGGCTCTCCAACCTCGGAGAGTCGATGTAGTCTTTTCGAGAGCAGGATGCGAGCAGCAATGATCGGGGAGAATCCGCGAGCTACGGCGACTTCGTGGTCGACATCCGAGTTTCTAACAAAGCACCTGTGCACAGGCTGGCGACGAGAGCTATGTGCCGATGGAGCCCACCCAGATAGGCGTTCCTTTCGTTGGCGGCAGCAAGAGTACTTGAGACATTGCGCCATTAGTTTATGAGCTGTTTTACCCCTCGTATTGGCCGTTCATTGAAGAGTTTGTTTGCCCTGTTAATTCCTGTGCTGCACTATGCGTTTACGTTGCTATTTGTTTGCCTCGCATCATTACGTTGGCTACCAATTGTTAATTGTATACTTTGATCATGTTCACATATTAAATTCCATGTTTTGTGGACTTAATTAAGCCTGTTGCCTTTTTTCTTCCCGGCCCAAGCACGAATCCGGTTCGGTTAATTGGTTGTTGAGGTGTGTGGACAGAGGGGGTGAGCGAGTATAACGTGAAGCATTTCGAACGGAGTCGTAACGTAGTTGTGGTACTTGTGAAGTGTTGCGGTGTAGAACCGCCTCCCCCTTTGCGCTAAGTATAGGGACATATCACCATTCCGGAGTTCAGCGAGTTCCAAATCAGATTTATCCATCGCAACTTGCATTCCGCATGCCACGAAGTAACTGTAGGGTGTTAGTCCCAACAGCAGCGTGGGATTTTTAATTTACCTGGCAAAAGTGTGAATTGGCAAACCGCATAAAAAACTTTTTCAATATTAAGAGATATTTTACCACGTTTTCCAGCTTAACAAGAGTGTCAGTAATTATTCGTGAAAGAGTCGGGACGGTGACGTTTGTGAGCTTAGTGGAGAGAAAACCATGTTTCGGGAGGCCTACCATGGTAATGAGGACGGCATTTTTCTGTAACGCAATAGGCTTAATTCTTTTAAAAAAAGAAGTGGTAATATGTTCAGGACAGATAGATCTGGAGCTGCTCAGAATCACTATCGCAAGCAAATCTCTGTTCTTCCTGCAAATGTATCGAAAATTTGGTGAAGGAAGCGCCTGTATAATGTAGGGAACGCCGAACGGGTAAGTTTGGATGAGGAAACCATAAATACGAAATATATACTAAAATGCTGTCCTGTATCTCTACTAGCATGTTAAGTTGGAAAGAGTCTTCCGGAGTTTATCAGGACAACGCCACGATAAATTCATAAAGGGTTTCAAAAAATGTGTTTGTTATGGCGTCATTTTCAGCTTACCTACCTCAGGTATGCTGCCCGCTGTTCCCGGCTGCGCCTCATCGATCATTATAGTTCATTTTGAAATGGTCATCAAGGTAGTAGCGTGGGCAAGTGACGAATCTTCGCAGTCGTGGAGAAATAGTCTTTCTACTAGATTTCGTCGATACATTGTCGTCGGTGAAAGTTTTGAATGTGCGAGAGTATTGCTATCTCGGTGCTCGGTTGACATGGCAACTGAAGGCTGAAGTAGGCCGCACATGCTGTACGAATCTATACTCATTGGGCGACGGTCCACGCAAATACGTCACGTGCATATTTTCGTTCCGAAAGTATATATATATATATATATATATATATATATATATACACACATACACTCTCCCTCCCGCCTGCCCGTCGAAAATTCCCAGCCCCCCCAGAAAAAAATTTCTGGCTACGCCACTGCACACGGTAATAGGTGTGCTCTTTGCACCATTCAGCACTGTGAGTTTTTTGTAAATAGTTATCTCTCTCTCTCTCTCTCTCTCTCTCTATATATATATATATATATATATATATATATATATATATATATATATATATATATCGGGATAAATATACGATCAGAAAGTCACAGTGACAAACATATTATTTAGGATTTATTGTGACGTTTCGGCTGGTCTCCAGCCGAAACGTCAGAATAAATCCTATATTTGTCACTGTGACATTCTGTTAGAGTATATATATATATATATATATATATATATATATCAAAATAAGTTCTTCCTGGCTATCGGGATAAATATGCGATTCAGAAAGTCGCAGTGACAAACCTATTATTTAGGATTTATTGTGACGTTTCGGCTGGAGACCAGCCTTTTTCAAAGATCTTCTTATATATATATATATATATATATATATATATATATATATATATATATATATATATATATATATATATATATATATGCGCGGAAAGGCGCACGTACCTGGTGTGGTTCTTGCTCGGGGGTCTAGAAATGTTCCAGGCATGCTTTAAAAATTTCCTGATTAGGGGCATGCGCCTCTTGCTTTGTTTGTTTGTTTTCTGAACATTTTTTTACCAAGGCGACTACGCACTTGTCGCGTATAAACGCCGGTGGCCTCTGCGTTGTAGCGCATAAAACACACCTGCCCGTTCGGCTTTTTTACTTTTGTAATTGTTCGCCTTTTTCCAACGTGCTTCAAATGTCATGGTGTGCGTCATTGCATGCTGGTTGCTAGACGAACTTTCGTGAAAATGCGCATATCCTAGCTGCTGCCGACGGTTGTCATTTGTAGAAATGACCAAATGTGCGTGCTCGGCAGAAGCTTGAATGTCAGAATCTGTTGCCACATACACGCTTCCCACAAAGTATTAATCAATGTTTTTGCGCCTGTGTATCGCGTTTGTTTCCTAAATGTAACATCACACTCATGACAGCCGATAGGAAGGCCACTGTGCCTTTCTGCCGCATGCACCACTCACTTATTACTATGGCGGGTTGGTCATCTCGGTTTGAGGACTCGTGTTCGATACCCTATTGCCATAAATTCCCTGTTGTACACAGATGCCCAGCTTTAGGGTGAAGAAACTTATGAAAAATGTATCGAAACTGGATTGTCTAATAATCATACCGTGTTTGTGGAATGTAGCCCCCCCAGAACTACTCTTCTGTCTGCACCCTGACTCAATGTGGTTGCTTATGTACCATTTCAGCGACCTCGACAGTGGAGACACTAATTAATGTTTCTCACCTGCCGTTCCTCGTGACTATTACGCTGTGTACTGTTTCCTTACATATGCTTCACCAGTTACCTTTTTCTTTCTTTTTTTTAAATTTTCCTCATGGCGGTAAACAGCATCAGTTTTTGTCTATCCTTAACCACTAAATGACCTAAGAAATACTACAACTAATGAATGTTTTCGATAGAAGTAAGTGAAATTGGATCATCAATATATTCAATAGTGTACTTGTGCTGGGAATTGTGATGATTCTAATAGACTGTGTAGATTAGCAGTTATACGAATTCGCCTGTTCATCTTCGTCATTCGTTTGGGTAGGCGCCCATGCAGACCAAGGTTTGTACTGTGCAAAGTGAAAGTCGTTATGAATCCATAATGTAAGCTTATATGTGCTACATGATCTGACATGTGTGCTATGGCCTCGACTCGTCGCAGCTTGAAGTGCGAAGGACAGCGAATGTCGCATTCGCACGCATTTAAAAAAAGATGCATGCGACACTAAACAAGAGCCATCGTGCTATATACTTTTTTCTAGATAAAGGGACACTATAAGGGGAAATAATACCTTGGAGCAAGGATTGATAGATTAGGTTCGCGTGACAACCACTTCGCCATTCCTGTGGTGAACAGAGTCGTTTTAAGCGAGAAAACGAAGAACTTGAGGAACTGCTGCGGCCCTGCCACGGTGGTCTTGTGGCTATGGTACTGGGCTGCTGAATCGAAGGTCACGGGATCGAATCCTTGCCGCCGCGGCTGCATTTCGAAGGAGGCGAAATGTTCAGGCCCGTGTACTGTTCGATGTCAGTGCACGTTAAAGAACCCCCCGGCGGGGTCAATTTCCGGAGTCCTCCACTACGGCGTCATAATCATGGCTGGTTCTGGGACGTTTAAATCCCCACAAATCAGAGAAATTGATGCGGTGCACACTGCCTCCCTCAGCAGGCATAATTTTTGAATGACGTTATCTCTTTCGAGTGCCCGATTACTAAAACATGTTACAAATGAAAAAAAAAACTTAATTATATAGATTTAACAATGAATTGATGATTGCGCAGTCCACATTTCTTGCTGCATTTTACGACCGCAGCGCTCAGTGCACAGTAGCGTCGGCGGCCGAGATCGTGACGTCAAGCCCTTTTTTTCGGCGCGGATGATTCAAATTGGGTGGAGGCACCAGGGAATTTTCGTGGCAGTTTTCGGCGCAAAAAATTCGTTGGTTGGCGCGCGGAAGGCGCTGATGGAATCCGACACAGGGAAACAACCGGTCTAGCCCAACTTAATGTTTTCCATTAGTTCCCTTTAAAGAGGCCGGGTAAGCAAACATTCTGAAAATAACAAAAGAAGCTCGAACTTAGTTTTCACAGCGAAGCTGTTTAATCCTGCCGTCATATGTGCGTCCAAATCATCAAAAGTCAAACGCGCCGTTGCTATGGAAACCAGCGACGCCACTGCCGCTGCGACATCTTGCATTGCTGTGCCACGCAACTGTGACGTCGTGAAGAAGAAAAAGAACAAGATTATGACGAAGATAACCTGGACACTAGTGCCACTAGTGCAAGCTTCGCTATTTTCTTCTTTTTTTTCGGTTGTGAAGGTGAACTGGTTTCTGCATCTTTTGCAGTATTAAACTTCATCGGACAAAACGTATATGAGGTCGAAAAACTCCATCGGAATGCAAAGCGACCACCGATTGGCCTGCTCTAACGGACGCTGAGTTATGACAGGCCTATTTTACCGCAACTCCACAAAATCCCTGCAGTTTCCCCCGATGAATACCAAAGCAATGACCATCTGACAACGATCTTTAATTTGTTAGCAAAGAAGAGCATTGCGCTTTTCCACGTATTCTCCATACCTCGAACGCTTCCTCCGGTTTGTTAGTTCTCAGTAGGGCATTTTGCGAGGCTAGTTGTTTCATATCTTACAACGTCTTAAACTGCGCAAAAAGACAAGGACAGGCGGAAGGAAACACACGGCACACCACGAGCTCAGACTGTCAACTGTTTATTTCTGCTATACAAACAACAGCTATTTCAATCAAGAACCTCA
The DNA here is from genome assembly GCA_013339685.2 of Hyalomma asiaticum. NCBI lineage: Eukaryota > Metazoa > Arthropoda > Arachnida > Ixodida > Ixodidae > Hyalomma > Hyalomma asiaticum. The sequence goes on along the minus strand of CM023487.1, from coordinate 69,254,244 downwards.
ACACGGGACCACATCTTACATGTGCAGCAAAACCGTAGGTTGGCATCCGCTGAGTAACAGTGTAAACAAGATTGCGACTAAGTGATTACCGGCTACAATATCCGTTCTTACACTACATTAAAAGAGCCTGTGCAATGAAAAGATATTTTAGAAAGGAAAATTTAAAAGATGGATAATGTTACTCAACTAGCAGCGAGAATAGATGCGAGGTTGCGAGCGCGACTAAACAGCAATCAACAAATATAAAGGCGGGACTAAGAAGGTGGAACCATGAACACAACATTGAACGAAGGTAAAGGTGAAGGCAGTGTCCCTCAATACTGAGGGACCATGGTGAAGGTGAAAGATCCATGAGACATGTAAACGTGCGGCTATAAAAAGCGGCATTATTTTTATCCCCAGCCTTAGTGTTTCGCCGGGATAAAAAAAAAGCCCCCGTTTTATGGTCGCATGTTTTCATGTCTTTTCACACATCACATACGCTTTAGCAATTTATGAATAACCTACGTGGCAACTCTGAAACCACTAAATGTAGTACAGAACAGAGAACTGCTATTTATACCGAAAACAGACGCAGTTTCGTATATGCTCATGGAGTACTAAACATACAGTCACTAACAGCTTGTATCAGTTATCGTGTGTGGCCACTTGCATACAAATTTTACACAACGCGGTTCCGTGCACGCCAGTAACATTTACATATCAAAACCTCACATATTCATTGCGTTCTACATTAACTGCATCGTTACGCATACCCCGAACAAGGGCTGACTGCGGATGACATTCATTTTCTTATATTGCTGCAAACTTCTGGAACAATTTAGTTGTACGATCGCATCATCCACATCATTTCGTTTATATAAACAGCTTGTTCGCGATCATCTACATAATATACAAGAGCGAAATTTGTATTTAAAAATATTATTTTTATTTGTTCGCATTTATACGTATTTATTACATGTATTTATTGTACTTATTTGTACTTATATGCACTTATTTGCTCTGTAGCTCCGTACTAACTACTATTAAAAAACGGACCCCTGCAACAGCATTTGAATAGGCTCTCGGGTCCTAGCCGTATAATGTTAACCGGCTCTTACATGTAAAATACACAATGAAAATTGATGTGTTGATTTGAACACCATCAGTTATTACAGATTCGTCTAATGATATCATCGTGAAACTATGCGATCTGTTGAAAAACGATAACCGAATACGGCCTTGGTTTGATCTGTGGCGAATGTTCAATGTAAACGCAGCACCACGTATCTGCACGTTATGTTGTGTAATAAGGCCGCAATGCAGAAGATGGAGAGGTAATAGCCATTTCCAGCGCTGGCCGCTCGCCTTGAAGTGAACAGCACCGTACGACGTTACAGCACCGTAAGATCCCCCTGCTCGTGAATAGTTTCGCAAGAATGCAGGTATGGCCGGTCGTATACATTAACGGCGAGGAAGCGGTCATAAGTGGACATTGCGCGGCGGCTCCTTTCGGTTGCTTCACGTCAAGCCGAACACGCGCACTGCGAATAAATGAGAGACATAAAAGCTTTGCCGCCCATTTCTAGAATACCACCATTTGGAAGTCGACTGGCAGTTTCCGCGACAAACTTCTGGCTCGTTAGCTAAATGTGCCTGGCTACAATTTTAGCACGAAATGTCGGTAAGCTTATATAGAGGCCTTAGCAACGATTCGTCGTTTCTTTTCGCTGCATGTTCACACTGCTCGGCGCATGCTTCGCTGCAGAAACATAAGCAACACAAGAAAAGTTAATTTCGGGATGCCTTATTGGATTAGCCTGCTCTTCGGCACCTTGCAGATCGACTCCGGTCTGCAAGATCGTACAGATAACGATCCCAATTGATATCGTCTAACGCAATGTCCGATGATGACTTACGAACGCTGCAGCGACCGACTCACCTTACCCAGCCGATCGCTGTCGAAGTCATCGAGCGAGCTGGCGCCGGCCAATCAAGAAACTACTCGACGCTCGATCGGCACGCTGAGTCATTCTACGCCCGTGCCCACTCGATCGCTCACGTGAATTCGTAGCAAGATTTCTCGTATTGAACGCGAAACGCGGTTTCGACATCTCGCGTTCCCCTTACGTAAGGTAGGCTTAGCGATGAGCACTAGGCATAGAGTTTCTCATTGTAAGAAACTCTATGGCATTAGATATGGGTATTGGCACCACGCATGCGCTCACGGATACTACGTGCATCGGTTCTGAATGCCGAGTAGTTTTGCGTTGAGGCTAAAGAAAGCGTAACTGCACATTTTTGACGGTTCCAAGAATGCTATTGCAGAAACGATATTTAGCTCTGCAGAAAGGCAACGACGAATCTGGAGGCTGTGCAATAAATTGCAAGCAGTAACAGAAACATATGTAGGTGAAGCTTCCAGTTAGTTGAACAAGCCTAGCGAGTCAGCGAAGCTGGTGGGAACTTGGCTGATCCAGGTCTCACTCCGGCACACCCGCCTTTCGTCTTGGCTCGAGGCTTCGGGAAACGCCTCGCAAAGTTTAATCTATATCCACAGGGCAGCGCAAAGAATACAACGTAAACAACACTTCACTCAACTAACAATTATGCACTTGACAGGGATGAAAGAGCTTGAAAAACAATAGCATGCGAAAATAAGAAACTAAGGAAAAGCCAACAACCAACAAACAGTAAGTAGGGCGATGAGAACAATATGGGAGTCTAATCTACAAAAGTTATGAAAGTTCAGGCAGAGACTTCAGGAGTATAAACATGGGATGTCATACGTGGTGATGACCGGCAGCGTTGAAGGGTCCACGACAGTCTGGTGCAAGAAGTCCGTAATTCTGGCACAGCGTTGAGGTCGACGGAGTTGCAGCGCTGATGTTTCGGGAGCTAGCACTTGATGGCAAACTCTAGCAGGTTAAACTAACTCGAGCCGAAGTCTCGATGCCTACGTTGCAGACGGTAAGCGCACGTCTCAGCTACACGAAGCGGCTAAGGTTAGGTGGCCAGCCGGTACAAAGCCACGCTAACAACTTCTAGAGGGATACGTTTTTCGGCTTCTACGTCCTGTCAGGCAAGCGACTAGAACCCTGTGGCCCTCAATACTCCGCGCTTAAATGCGCTCATGTTTCCCCTGATTCGCTGTCTGCCGAATCGGGGCGTGTTCATAGAGACAATTGCTCCGGCATCGCATTTCATGCTCCGCCGAAAAATATCCCTCTCGCAATTAATGCACTGGAGAGACCGATGGCCAAACCCTTTCTCGTGGTCGCCGAGTCGGCATCCTCCTTCATCTCGCCTGATTGACAGGTCCGAGTCGCGGGGGTGCCTGATTCGCCGGTCATAACAAAGACATGCGTTAGTCGTCCACTTCGGCGCCGAGTGGCCGCCGACCACACAATAGCGTACGACCGCACGCGGCCGGTGCTCGCGAAACGGTGCCCGCCGTCCTGCCCTGCATTGCTGATCCGAAGCACCGCGTCTGATGTTTCAAGAATCACGCCTGGGGCTCGTGTGGGAAAGCACAAAGTCGGAGTTTCCCAGCTCAGGAAGGGATCTCCTCCTTGTTTTCTTCGAAAAGGGCCCAGAGCTTCTGACGTTCTTTGGAGCGGTCGAAGCGCTTCTAACGTTGCATGTGCGGGGATACCGTGAACCTACAGCTATAGTCCGCGCCGAAGCAATGTAATTCCGTGACACTAACATACGGTCGTTCAAATAAAACAGCGCAAAAAACAAATGCACTGTTCACAGCTCTGCTTGGCAGTACGCTTCAAGTAAATTCAGGCATGTTTAACAGCGAAATTTCCACACACCTTCGTCACTCTTCCTTAATTTCTTCTCTGAAAACCCATGTTTCGAAATAACCCAATTTTAACCAGCGTAATATAAAACCGCCTCGCTCCGAAAAAGCAGTTTCCATCATGACTGTGTGTCGTAATCACGCACCCTCGTAATGTACTTCTGATACGGATCCCCGAACTTCGGATTCATGATGCAAACGCCACTAATGCCTGCCTGTCGCAACAGTATTAAACCTTTTCTTTTGCCTTATAAATGCCAATAAATCAACTAAGTTTAAAATACTCGGAGGGCCCTCACCCGCGAGAGACAACGTTGGCGCAGGCAGCGTCTCCTAGCGAGTTTCTTGATTGAGAAATACCAACTGCTCGCGTTGGAGAACCGGTCGCCGGCCACCCTTATATATATATATAGGCACTGGATCTTGACTTGCAATGAAGTGCCGGGGGGATATTTCACTTGTGCATAGTTGAACCATAAGGATTCGTAGCGTGCGCGTTAACTAAATTAATCGGGAACTCGGCACGATCTACGATGAACCTCCCGAGCTTCGCCCACTCATCCTCATTCACTCCGTGGATATGCTGTTACTTTTTTCTTCTGCGTGCGGCCACCAGCCGCAGTTTTACCAGTGTAGTATAATGGTGGGCTGAGGTCACGTGCGCAAGAGAGGAAGCGCGCATACAAACGCCGCATATTGGGAATTGCATCGTCGCATTTTCGATGGAGGCGAAAATGCCAAAGGCCCGTGTACTGTGCGTTGTCAGTGCACGTTAAAGAACCCCAGGCGGTCTAAATTTCCGGAGCCGTCCACTACGGCCTTATCTCCTCTCTATCTCTTTCGCACCCTTTCCCCCACCCCCACGGACGCTTAGCTGTGCTCCCTACATGGGCTGCAGAAATTAGCGTCCTTTCCTAACCGAAAACACAATCAATCAATCAATCAAATCATCGAAGTAGTGCACGCGCACTTTTGGGGAGCTGAATTAATGATGATGGTAGTTTTTCCTGCGCCGGACAAGGCACGATTTGCTAAAAAGCTTCGCTCTTAAACACCACACACAACAGAGAGAGAGAGAGAGAGAGAGAGGCGCGATCCATCGTTTCGACAAGGCTGTCTAAGGACACGGGGAAGACGATGATTTGAGTCGCTACATTTTATTGAGTCTCTTCAAGTCATTCAATGATTGTGGTTCGGTTAGGAAAGGACGCTAATTTCTGCAGCCCATGTAGGGAGCACGGCTAAGCGTCCATGGGGGTGGGGGAAGGGGAGTGAAAGAGATAGAGATGAGAGAAAGGTCGTAGTGGAGGGCTCCGGAAATTTAGACCACCTGGGGTTCTTTAACGTGCACTGACAACGCACAATACACGGGCCTCTGGCATTTTCGCCTCCATCGAAAATGCCACCGCCGTGGCCGCGATCAAACCCGCGTTTTTTTTTTGGGGGGGGGGTGGCAGCCGAGTACCATAACCACTACACCACCGCGGCGGACCAAGTCGTTCAATGTTCACACATTGCCCATCGGAGTGAAGCATATCGCCTCAGATTGGTAGAGTTTTAGATGCGAAGCAGCTTATAACGGGGGCTTTGTCCATCCCTGCCACCGCCGTGGGGTGTCCACACCCGCAATGCGCATGCGCATCCTCCTCCCCCTCCCCTCCTTGTCTCATCTCCCCTCCTCTCCGAACGGTGCGCGTTGACTACGGAGGGAGTGAAACATCTTTATTATTATCAAGGAGTTGAACGAGCAGCACGGGAGGGAACCCTTAGTCCGTGGTCCCTAGGATGATTCCGGCGATGTTTCGAGCCCGGTGTGTTATAGCTCGTAGGACCTCGGGAGGTCCGTCGCGGAGGGCGTCGTCCCAGAGCTCCTTTTTGTGTAGCGGGTAGTGTATTGTCGGCAAGGGAGAGAAGAGGTTTACGGTGCATTCAGTCGTGACATGGAAGACTGAGGGCGACCATGTCACGACTGAATGTTATGAAAGTTATGAAAGTTCAGGCACAGAGTTCAGGATGGCGTACGTGGTGATGACCGGCAGCGTTGAAGGGTCCACGACAGCCCGGTGCGAGAAGTCCGTGATTCTGGCACAGCGTTGAGGTCGACGGAGTTGCAGCGCTGATGTTTCGGGAGCTAGCGCTTGATGGCAAACTCTAGCAGGTTAAACTAACTCGAGCCGAAGTCTCGATGCCTACGTTGCAGACGGTAAGCGCACGTCTCAGCTAGACGAAGCGGCTAAGGTTAGGTGGCCAGCCGGTACAAAGCCACGCTAACAACTTCTAGAGCGATATGATGATCGATTTCTACGCCATGTCAGGTAAGCGACTAGAACCCTGTGGCCCTCCATACTCCGCGCTTAAATACGCTCATGTTTCCCCTGATTCGCTGGCTGCGGAATCGGGGCGCGTTCATAGAGACAATTGCTCCGGCGTTGCATTTCTTCCTCCGCCCAAAAATATCCCTCTCGCAATTAATGCACTGGAGAGACCGATGGCCCAAACCCTTTCTCGTGGTCGCCGAGTCGGCATCCTCCTTCATCTCGCTGATTGACAGGTCCGAGTCGCGGGGGTGCCTGATTCGCCGGTCATAACAAAGACATGCGTTAGTCGTCCACTTCGGCGCCGAGTGGCCGCCGACCACACAATAGCGTACGACCGCACGCGGCCGGTGCTCGCGAAACGGTGCCCGCCGTCCTGCCCTGCATTGCTGATCCGAAGCACCGCGTCTGATGTTTCAAGAATCACGCCTGGGGCTCGTGTGGGAAAGCACAAAGTCGGAGTTTCCCAGCTCAGGAAGGGATCTCCTCCTTGTTTTCTTCGAAAAGGGCCCAGAGCTTCTGACGTTCTTTGGAGCGGTCGAAGCGCTTCTAACGTTGCATGTGCGGGGATACCGTGAACCTACAGCTATAGTCCGCGCCGAAGCAATGTAATTCCGTGACACTAACATACGGTCGTTCAAATAAAACAGCGCAAAAAACAAATGCCCAATTACCTGATATAAAACCGCCTCGCTCCGAAAAAGCAGTTTCCATCATGACTGTGTGTCGTAATCACGCACCCTCGTAATGTACTTCTGATACGGATCCCCGAACTTCGGATTCATGATGCAAACGCCACTAATGCCTGCCTGTCGCAACAGTATTAAACCTTTTCTTTTGCCTTATAAATGCCAATAAATCAACTAAGTTTAAAATACTCGGAGGGCGCACAGCGCGTTGAAAAGGCAAGCGGTACAGATCGTATTCATGATTGAAGAGTTTTGCGTCTCTCCTCGGCCGCGGATGATGGAATGTGCTACGCTTATAGAGTACCGCATGCAGTAAAAATTGAAGAGGGTTGGAGCAATGTAGGCTTATTTTTTTATATATATGCAGTGTCCAGGTATCATAGGAAAGTCCTCAAAATGCGCAGCTCTTTGACAACGCTCGGTTCCTAAATGGAATTCAGTTTTGTGTGCTGTAGTGTTCTCTGTTTTTCTCCCCAGCTATTCCCATCTCCACTCGGTGGCGTGTAGAAAGACAGTTTGTAAGAGCGATGCTTCATGCAGAACCTCATCGCTTACATGCCTCCACGGCCAACGGCAGCGCATGCCGTCGCAATCATTCAACGCAGAATTTCGCAACGGTGCAGTATATTGAGCCCCGCTGCTATGTACGTCAGAAACAAGGGCAAGGTGACGCCCATGTACCTTGTGCGAGCCTGTATGCGTGCGTGTGGGAGGGTTTTTATGCGCGAGCACGGCTTCATAGTGTTGCTTTGCTGACGTTAGCATTACCAGTGGAATACCGATTGCAATAATATTTTTAATGCAAAGCATTATATATAGCAACATAAAAGCACTTTGACCGTATCTATCTATCTATCTATCTATCTATCTATCTATCTATCTATCTATCTATCTATCTATCTCTATCTGCCTGTCTGTCTGTCTGTATAGGATAGTTTGTACTGGCAATGATACCATCGTTTTCTGGCGAAGAGCACGCTTTTCCATACTAGCGGTCGTCCTGCACTTGTGGCTAGAAAACAATTCTATCTATCTATCTATCTATCTATCTATCTATCTATCTATCTATATATCTATCTATCTATCTATCTATCTATCTATCTATCTATCTATCTATATCTATCTATCTATCTATCTATCTATCTATCTATCTATCTATCTGTCTATCTGTCTGTCTGTCTGTCTGTCTGTCTGTCTGTCTGTCTGTCTGTCTGTGTTAATGTGTGGGATAGTTTGTACTGACAATGATACCATCGTTTTCTATCAAAGAGGGCGCTTTTGCATACTAGCGTTCCTCCTGCACTTGTAGGCTAGAAAAAATTCTATCTATCTATATATCTATCTATCTATCTATCTATCTATCTATCTATCTATCTATCTATCTCCTTGACGTCTAGTTGTCTTGGTACATACCGGTATGGCCTGGGATGGCATAATAATATGAAGAACCATGCCTGTCATATACTTCACGATTAAATTCTACGCATCTCCATGATGTCAATCATTACGAGTGGGCGAAGTACTGGGGATTGTTCTCACCGTAAATAACCCGTGACATTGACCGCTCACGCGTGTAAATGAGTGACAACGCGTGCGTACAATATATACAATGTTTTATTTGTCATAACTCGTATGTCGTGTTGAGTTCTGGATTCCGTTTTCTCTTCATTATCACAGCTTCGTGGTCTGTGAAATGTAGAGGCAATGGTATTTCGATCGAATCTAGCCTGAAATTGGAAAAGACAAGGTCTATGCATGTTCTCCTTGTTGTTGTCGGTTGTTTCCGGTCTTACGAAATGCATCGTAGAGCGTATCGAGACGTCATATACTGCACAAGCCAGTCGTAATCGCACATGGGTAGATCGATGTACTTTTCTACGTTGCGTCGGGAGAGATTCAGGGCCAAGTACACTGTCATGACGACGGTTCCGTCGGATAGCTTTATTGCAGCGTGTTCGCATTGACTCGTTATTGGTATAGGTAGAGATTCACTGCGGCCTGTGGCAATTTCACGTACATCTCAACACCACCCGTCGATCGCCCTGCTTCTGTGCAGAACGACGGGGAAGAATCCATTGATGTGCGATCTTCTCGCTTTTCATGTTTCGGTAAAGCAAGTGACGTCTGCTTTCGTTAGTATGGGATCTCGTTCAACGTTGTCTCCGTGGGCATGAAGGGAGCGAGCGCTCAGGAAGACCCGCATAAACTCTGTCGTGGGATCCTCAAAGGCTGTGAGGTACCGTCGTGTCAGTGTCCGCAGTCTGCGTTGCTCCAGACGTTTAAACTCGTCCACCATGTTCTTGTCCACGTTACTACCTTTGTGGTAGAAGCGATGATTCACCTCCGTATTGGTGAGGTAGAGGTTGTTTACACCAGTGCAACGACTGAGAGCTACGTATACAAATTTTTGCGGGTGATGCTGTGCCTGGGTATCGTACTGGATACTGGGCACTGGGTTCCTCTACATGTACCGTACATATACACTGCCTCCAGGATCGGCCCAAACATGCACACACACCGTACGACACCACAGCCTCCAGGATGGGCCCACTGGGGCCCGCACCCACACACTATAGCAATGGTGCGGTGCCGTCACGGACGCACAACGGACAAGCCTCTGCTCTAAGGTGCTTGGCCCCTAATAATATTGATCTATCCCTTAGGCACCATGCACACTCGCATATCCCGACCCTGAGTACTCTGCACGCGCAGCACATCACTCAGTGCAGATGTTTTCAGTGTGTGTTAATTTAGGAACAGCCAACTCAATCACTGAAGATTTTATAGAACTTTACCATCCATGTATTAACTAAACCATGTAATTTGTTATGATCGAAAGGGCTAATGTGAACGTCACACAAGCATACCAGCACAGATAGGCTTTTTGTCAGAAAACACAGCATCCAACCGCCCACTACATATCGTATATCAAAGTGTATTACATCAAGAATTGCGGCGAAGCTTGTCTAACATCGGTAGTTGTGGTGACGCTTGTCTAACGCCAACTACACTCCTCGTAGTAATGTACCAACAAGCCGAACTCCCCACATTAATCAATGCGGTTTTACTGCAGGCCATGCGCTTTTTAAACCAGTGCAATAAACATCGCATAACACTAATGCGCTTCGGCATACCTATAGTGCATCGTTCCTCGACCGTGATGTGATATGCCAGCAAAAGCTGCCTAAGATTTTCTCAGAAATGCACCGAAGCGCCCATTTCTCTTCGATGTATCTTACGGCAGCGTCCTACCTTGAGTGCCGGCGTTAGGTTGCAATACAAGTTACGCTTTCGGCGTCAGCCCTCGCCATGCACGCATCAACCAAGTTTACACTTGCTCTATCCACCTCAGAACACTCGGCTGAACACCAGACAGAGCGGCATGAGTAGCCCCTCGCTGACTGCATCGTGTGGAGATATCTCACACATAACACGGGGTCTGTCAAAACTTCTTTTTGTCGAGCAGATGCGTCCCTGCAGTGTTCGCTGACTGAACCGTTCGTAAAACATTAGACAAGAGCTTGATTCCCAATGTCGGTCATCATCTGTACGAGCAAAAAGAAGTGTGAGACATTATAGAGAGTGCTCAACCGTTCAGATATATCGCGTTGTGTATACCCCACCTGTTGGATTTGGTGTCTGCGTAGCGTGAGTGATGTTCGCAGAGAAAGATGCATATGTGTGGAATCGTTCCAACGAGGACGCAGGGATGTGGTCGAGCAAGGCGGTTTCAAATGAGCGCGGAACATCTCGCGAATGAATTTCGAAGCGTCTATCGGCCCCATACACTAAAAGCGTTGGTATTGTAAGGACTGACCCACGTATTTCTAAAAGATAGCTGACTTTCCCGTGATCACTAGCGGATGTTAAGTACGGCCGGTACCCAGGCACGCCACAGCCGGACATGGCAGTACCTTTGTTCTTGATGGACAGAGAAGTGTCGCGGTTACGGCTCATCTGTCACGTGGCAGCGGCCAGGCTCAACGCGAGAGCCTCAGTTCTTCGCGCGCACCAAATTGGTTTAAATCTCATGGGTGCGTGACGGTCCTCCAGGGAACCAAACTACCAGTGTCTGATTACCGTGTTGTTGTTATGAGGGGTTTAACGTCCCAAAACCACTTCTGATTATGAGAGACGCCGTAGTGGAGGGCTGCGGAAATTTCGACCACCTGGGGTTATTTAACGTGCACTGACATCGCACAGCACACCAACAGCCTCAACATTTCGCCTCCATCGAAATGCAGCCGCCGCAGCCGGGATTCGATCCCGCGACCCTCGGATCGGCAGCCGAGTACCATAGCCACTAGACCACCGTGGCGGGGCGTCTGATTACCGTGAGCTGCCAGCATTGAAATATAGAGGTGTAGGGTGTCCTTGAAACGGCAGTATAGGAAACGACAAATAAAACTCTACTAGAGGTTATTGCTTAAGGAAAACTGTTAAGAAGCAGTGGAAAGAACTCGACAGCTAAATTTTAGGTGCAGAGCACCTTATGGGTTGGCCTGCGGCGTGTGCTGCTGCTGTCGTCGCGGTGGGCCCATCCTGTAGGCAGTGCAGTCAGACACTGCGTGCGTGCATTTGTGGGCCGATGCTGGAGGCAGTACATCCAGACAGTGTATGTGTAGGGTTGTCGTGTCAGAAGCCATCCTAACGAGTTTCTGCTAATGCGCCGGACTGCCGGCGCCTAACGTCGTCGTCGTGGCCACGGTAAAGCAAGACCAGTAGCAGCGACGGACGTTTCCTGTGGTAAAAAGCGGCGCATGATCGCATGCTTAGCACCTTCCCAGGTTTCACGTTTGTGGACCTATATCTTGTGCATTGCGTGGTGTAGATGTCTTGCTTCGTCAACATAGATGTGCATGAGTGATGCGTCCAAGGTCATTGCAACGGTGGAACTCCTCCGTTCTGGATTCGTGCGACGCAACGAATACGCCGTGCCTCATTCATCCATAACACTAAACATCAAAAAAATTTTTGTAGCTTGTTTATCCATAACTAGCGTATTTGATAGGGACCTAGGCCTGTACGGAAGGCGCGGCCCTTTGGTAGAAGACCTGTCTGACACGCAGACAGACGGGGTTCGATTCTCGCTGGAACCCAGCTAGCGCCCTTGCGATGTTAGCATGAAGGGCCCGAAGGATTCCTAAGGTATGTTGCAGCTACGCAGTTCTGATCTGCTTACTGGAAATGTTAACTAGGTCCGAAGAAGAACTGCTTCAGTTTAACCATATAAAACACTAAAGCTTTCTTTCCGTAACCTCCCCCCGTTCCCCTTTCGCCCGGCGCGTACTCAGGAGGCCGAGTTTTCAGGTAGCGGCAACATTCTGTCACAATCTATAACAGCTTCGCTGTTAATATCAAATATAGAAGAGAAATGTTAGCATGGAGCGATCTTATATCGGCTCCGAAGAAAAGTGATAACCTACACCTTTCACATCACGTGGCTGAGGTCGAAGTATTATTGTTGGTGTTCCCGCAAACGGATAACAAAAACAGGACAATAATAAGCGTCACGAGGCGACATCTCATTAAAGCGAGCTGATAGCCCTGACAGCATACAGTTCTAGAGCATTCGGCAGCCGTAACCAACACCCCAGATCTTCTGAGCTACCAGCGCTTGGTCAATTCATTTCCTTCCATGAGCTTTTGAATTGTTCCCATGAAATCTAGCGTGTGCAGCCTGTGGCGGGGCTGTAGCAGTAGTATCGTTGCGGACGTCACGCCGAAACTAGTTGCTCTCGCAGAACCGGAGCCAATGGAGCCCTGTATAAAGTGGCAGAAAAAACTAATGCATTAGTTCCTTTCATCACTTCATAGAGGGCGTGACGAAATATTGATTTATTACGGTTGCAACCTGGACCCTACTATACACCGACGATCACGCCAGCGATATGTGATCGCGCAACTGAACCGTGCCAATGGGCTGTATTTTCCAGTACCGCATGCTTAGGACTTTCGAAGAACAGGCAGTACCCGAAAAGATAGATAGATAGATAGATAGATAGATAGATAGATAGATAGATAGATAGATAGATAGATAGATAGATAGATAGATAGATAGATAGATAGATAGATAGATAGATAGATAGATAGATAGATCAAACAAGTACCTCAGAGATGCTCACGCCAATCTTCTCTTTCCCCCGTTTTCTGAACAGCGGAACGGCTGCTGAGTTTAATTATAATTGTTGTAAGTTCTTTTAGGGTTAATGATAGAACTCCAACAGACTTACATGTGTTCCTCCTATGTTATAACATTTCAAAGGCTGCGCGGCAAGCGAGGTTTCACCGGCAACGAACATGCGGATGACGCTGGTAAGAACACACAAAAAATTCACAGCATATCCACGGAGTGAATGATGATGAGTGGGCGAAGCTCCGGAAGTTAATCCCCGGGAGGCACGCGCCGAGGGCGCGCTTCCCACACGCGCCCTCCTAGTAGCGCGTTCTTAGTGGGTAACGCGCTACTACAACAGACGGACAGACCCAAACCTTAAGGAGCTTCGCCCGTAAAACGGATACCGTACGCTGGTAAACATGAGCTCATTACGGGCTCGTCCAGAGGCCAACTAGCTATTGGACAAACGGAGCGCTTGCAGCCAGGAGCGTCTTCGAGGTGCTCGTGCTCTGCGAGAACGATGCCAATTTGAATCCGACAGGCCTCAGCGTTTCCGTGTATATACGACAGCGTCGCAGTGCTAGTTTTCTTTTCTTTCTAGCTCATGGTAGGAGACTCCACGCCTTAACGGTGTCGTGAAAACAATAGGGAGCTGCCACGTTGTAATTTTCACTGTCTCAGTATGCACTCCACAGGCCGATTCCGAAATATTTTGGCAATATATCCAGTGCATATTCAATAACAGCCGTTTGAAATCTCAGCGTTCCTGCGCTCCGGAAACGACTATGCGACACCGCAGACCGGCATAGAGTGACGTTTTTGCGAAGTCAACCTAAGATATCATAAAGTGTAAAGGCACGGTAAATCCGCGTTTGCTCTAAAATAATAGATTTACTCCAAAGTTAGAAAGCAGAAAAGTACTTGGGAACGGTGTGGTGCCGGGGTCCGGAAGCGAGCCTGCAGCACGGTTTGTTTTTCCGTGGCCTCCGAGGGCGCGCCAATTTCGGAGGCCTCGTGGCAACTAAGATAACGTCAACTGTAGCTGAGGGGAAACCGCGTTTCTTTTAGGCGCGAAGCTCCTTATGGTCGAGGCTTGTCCGCCGTCGCGCCGTCGTAGCCACGCTAGTACTCGCCAACCTGTGTTGCACGATGCAAGAAGCCGTGTACAAGGCAACAGGAGAAGGTGGCCAAGATGTCGCACACCGAATTTGCCGACCTTCCCAAAGAGATTCTCATCGTAACTGACAAGCCGTACATGATCACCACCAACATCGATGTCATCGACGTACTCGAAAACGGGGCGGTGGGAACTGTCAAGGTGTGCGAACGAGGAGTGCTGCACGAAGAATATGAAGACGCGTTCTTCGCGAACCGGCTGTGGCTGGAGTTCCATGTGCCCACGACGGGGAAGCTCGCTCGTCTGCGTTCTCGTCAGGCGGTGAGCGACGCCGTGCGAAAGCGATACGATGTGGAAACCTCATGGATACCCATCGAAGAATACCCATTGTGTGATTATGTATATATATGCTGTGTATATAATCACACCACACCCCCGTGTTTCTGCGTCACGTCTTTGTATGATGTTCGAGTCGGCAATATCTACGGAGGATTCACGGTTTAGTAGATTAGCTCCAGAGCTTTGCCCACTCATCATCATTGCCTTCGTAGATATGGCGTAATTGTTTTGTCTTTTCTTTTTATCGCTCTAAGTCAACCCCATCGATGCAACAAAACAATGCGTACAATTTATTGGAGTTTCAATATCCCGAATGCACACTTCATGCAAAATCTTCAGAAAACGCTTCACGACCCCTTTGACAAAAAAAAAAAAAGATATAAGATCCGCCACAATGGTAGTGCTTGCGGTGCCCGACTGCTGGCACGAAGGGCGCGGGCTGAACCTCTGCCGCGGCGATCGCATTTTCCATGGAGGCGAAAAGGCACGTGTACGGTGCGTTTTCAGTCCACGTCAACAAATCCCAAGTGGTCAAAATTTCTCCGGTGCCATACACAGCGGAGGTTTCCTCATTATCACATCTTCATGTTCGGGACGTAAAACCTCAGCATCTGTTACTGCTAAACTCACAGCGAAACATCAGCCACCCGATTCTTAGGCCATTTCGAAATGCGGTCACGTGCAGTGTAGTGTGGCCAACGATCGTCATCAACGTAATTTTCATAATCGTGAGGAATTTTTTTGGCTTTCGGTGCGTAGCACATATCGCGGTTGTTCGCGTTCTACGAGAAGCGGCATAGTCGATACATAGCAGGTAATTTGCTCCTCCGTTGAATAGCCGCCCATTCATACGACAGGCTGTCGCAATGTTAATCAGCTTGACGCAGCAATCGGTCCCGAAAGTTCCACTTACGGAGCACGTGCGCTCTTTATTCTCCCTCAGCGGCACGTCTCGCTTCATCGCGTTTTTACCATAGATTTCGGCTCATTTCGCAATAGAACGAATGCTGATTGATCGAATGGTATCGCCGCACTGCAGAAGTGGTGTGCCTATATATAGGGAAGAAAAAGACAACTTTCCGTGCAGCGTCGCACACGCATTGCTTTGAATGCTTCGCGTCATTTGTGCACTTCGCTCTTTCGTCCTCTTTTTGTGTTCTTACGAAGCGTGCGCATTAGTGTATGACGCAAGCTAGGTTTGACGTCATCAGTGGGGGTGGCGGGAACTGCCCCTGGAATGCGGCACCGAAGCAGCGAACGCTTGCCGCGATACAAATTCAGGCGACTCCCAAAGCTGCAGTGCTTGAAATGGAATGGAGTCAATCGAGGAAATTTGTCGTAGCGTGGTACAAACTTCGTTATGCCCTGGTCATAGAAAGATCGGCGACTCAGTCGGAGCAGAGACTATGCACAGGAGTAGCTGGAATGTGTATCGAAATGTTCCAAATGAAACAGTTTTTCATTTCACTGTAGTTTTCATTTCGCAACCAACCGGACCTTAAAAAAAAGTACCAGTCGTACGCCGCTATTCACATGCTACAACAACCTTGCCAACCCCCCGCCCCCCCTATAGTTTAATGTATTTGCAGTTTCCAAGCAACATAGTAAAAATATGCACTCCAATCTGTACAGCTGTGCGGGGGGAATTGTGCACAGGAAATGCGCGCATGTGAATGGACATTTTAAGGGTTCAGAGCTGATTGCCAATGCGCTGTCATATGCGCGCGGGTACGTTGATGTATGGTGCGCGACTGGGTGAGCTGTAAAATAACATATGGGGAGCCTCTACGCCCACCATTACGCAGCAATACAAGATCGACTGGAACTCTCATATTTTTCATCTAGAGGTGATGCATTTGCAGCAGATAATAGGAATTGATTTTCATTCGATCACAGTCTATGAAGCCATCGCAAAGCTGCCTTACACTTCCCGCATGCGACTACTAGAATATTATAATTCTTCGTGGACATCTGGCGAAGTTCCAACGGAATGGAAGCTGGCGAAAATTGTGCCAATTTTGAAACCCGGTAAGCAGCCAACAAGCTATGCATCTTACCGACCCATCGCCCTACTGAGCTGTGTAGGCAAGCTCATGGAACGCATGATATATAAAAGAATGGCATGGTTTCTCGAAAGCCGCAATGCGTTTCCTGAGGAAATGAACGGATTCCGTCGAAACAGGTCCGCCATCGACAATGTCATCGTCCTCGTCTCTTCCCTTGAAGAGCACCTTCGTGCTGGGCACATCCCAACAGCTGTCTTCCTTGACATCAAGGCAGCTTTTGATTCTGTTTTTCACCATGCCATTCTCACAGCCATGGCCAGTCTTGGCTTTGGAGGTAGGCTATACAAGTGGATTGACAACTATTTAAAAGAGCGGAAAATATTTATGGCTACTCCGCATGGCCCTACGCTATCTTATACTGTGGAGAAGGGTGTACCCCAAGGTGCTGTGCTTAGCCCGCTCTTATTCAACCTTACCTTGATACATATCACAAGGAACCTGCCGCGAGGAGTACACATCACCGTTTACGCCGATGACATAGGCATCTGGAGCGCGTCACGTTCGCGCTATATCACCCAACAACGGCTTCAAAAGGCATTACTCAACCTGTCGAAATATTTGGCTCTCCGTGGTCTTCATCTTTCGCCAGAAAAGAGTACTGCCATGGCTTTTACAAGAAAGAAAATGACCAAATATCCGCTCCTTCTCGGCGGACGGCCACTGGCATATGTGCGCTCCCAACAATTCCTTGGAATTGTGGTAGACCGAAATCTCTCTTGGTCACCTCAGGTGAAGAAACTAAGAGCAAGAATGGCTGCAGCATCTCAAGTATTCAAGTTCATGGCGGGAACAAGATGGGGTTGCAACTGCCGCTCAATGGTTCTGCTTGAAAAAGCCTACGTTGAAGGCACATTGCGCTATTGCCTACCGCTACTCCACAAATTATCACCAGCGAATAAGAAATCCCTGGAAGCGGCGCGAAACAACTGCCTGAGAATCTGTTTGGGCCTCCCGCAAGGGTCATCAGCCTCTGGAACAGTAGCGGAAGCGGGCTGTCTCTCATTAGAGGTCCTTGCCACGCAAGAAACCATGCGTACACATCTTCGACATGCCCTGCAAGGGAAGAAACATCTTTTGTATCGCGCCCACATAACCTACAGTAAGTCTGGCTTTGGTGAAGCTGTGCAAATGCTGAAACTCCCTTTTATCAACCAGCCACAGCGCCTACTGCCTACCACCTTTCCTCCCTGGACACTTTCACCGCTAAATATTATCCGGTTTGTACCTGGCATAAACGAAGCAAAGAGGCGCCTGCCACAGGTCGCGCAGTTACAAGCTACTCTCCTCTACTTAGCCGAGAAATATCCCCATCACACGCATATTTACACTGATGCTTCAACGACTCGAGAGGCTTCTTCCTGTGGCCTTTATGTGCCTTCAACAGGAGAAATGCGTTCCTATCGGCTGCAGCGGAAAACATCTTCCATGACAGCGGAACTTCATGGCATTAAGGAAGCTATCCAGTATATCGTGCGCCAAAAGCCCGGCCGATGGGCAATTTTTACCGACTCCGAAGGAGCGCTGCAAACATTGTACAACCACCTGAAGAAAACAAATCATCAACCCGTTTCTGCCGACATAGCCTATTTACATCACCTCGCTTTTACTGCAGGACACTGCATTACATTTCAGTGGATACCAGCTCACTGCGGCATTCTGCCCAACGAAAAAGCCGACGAAGCAGCACGTAACGGTCTGCGATATCAAAACTATAAGCGAATCTATTTCACCAAATCTGATGCTTCTGATATGGCTTAACGATTCGCTTACGAATAAAGGAACCGGCTATGGAAGTTACCGACACATCATCACCCTTTCTTATACTCAGTCGACCCAGATCCCAAATCAAAACTACAATCCAACATCCCTCGGCATCTGGAAACATTGTATCATCGACTACGGCTAAACATTGCATATTCCAACGATCTACGGTACCGCTTCCATCAGGAGACAAGCCCATACTGCAGCAACTGTGGCTCTACTGAAACCCTAGAGCATATTTTGTTTGAGTGCCGAGCGTACAATGATGAGCGTGCGCTCTATGAACATTGCATGCAGTCAATTACGCAGCTCCCTTTATCACCTCAATGTGTTTTAGGCCCTCTAGCTTGCCCCACACAACAGAGACGTGCGATGGACTTTTTATTTACATACTTAAATAGTATAGGTCAACTCGATAGACTTTAATCTCCGTCGTCACCATCACTCACTCATCATGCAACACATCCTATCACATCACTGCGGGTTGGTGCAAACGTTGAATATCTTTGGACGCAATTAGGCATCACAGTCAAAGACACAAAGCCCGATTTTTCTTTCTCTTTTCTTTTTCACTCTATCTTGTACTTCTTTCTAGTCGTCTTTCTCTCCCCAAACTCCCTCCCCACGCAGAGTAGCATGTCAGCGATATTTCAACGCCGGCTAAATTCTCTGCCTTTCAGTAAAGAGCTCTCTCTCTCTCTCTCTCTCTCGATCACAGTAAATAAATACCGTACAGCGAGAAGTTAGCGCTTGCGTGCGCGCATTTCTTTATGAGATGCTCGCCAATTTCGCACAAAGTCCACATCACAATGCTAAGCAGCCTGGCTTAGTCTACAGTGTTACTATTATACCCCAGTGACACGGGGCAACTTAAGTGCACTTTGAGCGAGTGCACTTACGCTCACGCGCTGCTACACGAGAAAGAGAAGTGTGCTTTGGAAATGTGTATTCCCCTAGCGGACGCGGCTGAAAACTGCATGAGGACGAGAATAGCGAGGTTTATTTGTTGAAATATGGATTTGTTTTAATACATAGCAGCATTTCTAATAACGAAAGCAATGTTTTAAAAATACTACGGGCGCCGCGGTATGCATAAGCGTGTTTCTTTGCAAGCCACTGTTACCGAGGCTGCGCACCCCGTCGCCGCAACGTGTGTTCGGCGAACGCACTCGCCTGCAAGTGCTCTTTGCAGCGAGTATTACAAAACGTTTCCGTGTGACAGCCTGCGAATGACACTAGCGGCGAAACGCTCTTTCCCATGGTGCACTTAAGTTGTCCCGTGTGACAGGAGTATTATACGCTTACGTCGTATAAGTATGATGATAATTTCGGTGTTCGCGACGTTCATTTTTCTTTTCTTTCTGATTCATTGTTTTACGCCGTGATATGTACTGGTCACGCCACGCGGCACACATGAAGCTGCAAGGGTTAGAATAAATAATACACTGCTCTCAGTTCCATAACGTATTCATACGAACAGCTGCAGCAAGCATATTCGTTGGAAACTGAGTCATCGTCCTCTGTACGTGAATGCGCAAAAGATTTTCTAGACAGGATGCAAACACTATTAATGTTTGTCCACACGATCACGCTTACACTAACCCTTGCCCTCTTTTCGATGGCGCTATTGTACTGGTCCATTCGGCAGAGACAGGCTTTTGAAATAGAGGTCATAGTGCAGATAAATCGCGGCAGCATCTTGCCCCGCATGACAGAGATATTCAGGTACGCTCAATACAACTATAAAGCGCTTAGCATACCGGATTGAAATGGAGAAAGCGAGGAGTAGACATTCTGGTGGTGCGTTGACTCGTGGCGCCTAAGAAGCATTCATTGATTGATTGATTGATTGATTGATTTATTGATTGATTGATTACTGGACTTTGCATCCCAAAACCAGGTGTGATTATGAGGGACGCCGTAGTGGTGGGCTCCAGAAATTTTGCCCACCTGGGGCTCCTTAACGTGCACTGACATCGCACAGTACACGGGCCTCAACGTTTCGCCTCCATCGAAATGCAGCCGCCGCGGCCGGGATTCAATCCCGCGACCCTCGGATCGGCTGCCGAGTACCATAGCCACTAGACCACCGTGGCGGGGCTAAGAAGCACTCATTCTCCCGCGGTGCCGTAAAGTGGTCATGGCGCTCGGCGGCTGACCTGAAAGACGTGGGTTCGATACCCACATCAGCGGTCTTATTTTCACTGCAGACGAAAATGCAAGGAGCCCAGGTGCTGTGCCTAATCAATTTGACGTTAAACAACCACAGATGGTAAAAAAAAAAATCCGGAAGCTCTAGACTACGGCGCGTCTCCTAATCATGCCGTGGTTCTGAAAGTAAAAACTAGCAATTATGAGAAAGAAATCGAAATATCCGTCTGAAAAAAAAATGGCAGATCCCACGTGCAGTGGGAATCAAGGAAATGCGAAGCACGCATAAGGAACGTAAAATGGATTTGCATTGTTCTCTCGCTATACCGAGTTTGGTACATATGAAGTTAACGAAACGGCCGCAAGAGCACCATGACTGTGGCATGTAAACCATGCCGCTCATGCACGCATGTCATGATTCTAACGTTATGACCTGTCATTTACGTTCGTCATGCAGTCGTGTTGTGCCGTAGGAATTTTGGTATACATCCCATTAAGGAAACGCGTGGCATGTAAATGATATCGCTCATGACGTGCATGTCATGATTTTTATGTTATGACCTGTCATTTATGATCGTCATGCGGTCATGTTGCGCCAAACCAATTTTCGTATACATCCCATTAACGAAACGGCAGCGTAGCGCCAGGACCATGACATGTAAATCATGCCGGTCATGACACGCGTGTCATGATTCTAATGTTATGACCTGTATGTACGTTCGTCATGCAGTCGTGTTGTTCCATACCAATTTTCGTATACATCCCACTAACGAAACGGCCAAGAGAGCACCAAGACCGTCGCATGTAAATCATGTCGCTCATGACATGCATGTCATGATTTTCATGTTGTGATTCATGTTCGCCATGGAGTCATGTTGTAGCATACCCATTTTCGTATACATCTCATTAACGCAACGGCCACGAGAGCACCAAGACCGTCGCATGTAAATCACGCCACTCATGACATGCATATGATGATTTTGATGTTATGACCTGCCATTTATGTTCGTCAGGCAGTCATGTTGTTCCATACCAATTTTCGCATACATCCCATTAGCGAAACGGCCAGGAGAGCACCAAGACAATGGCATGTAAATCATGGCGCTCATGACATGCATGTCGTGCTTTTCATGTTATGTCCTGTCATTTATGTTCGTCATGTAGTCATGATGCGGCGTGCCAATTTTCGTAAACATCCGATTAGCGAAACGGCCAGGAGAGCTCAAAATCGTAGGCGGATAGATAGATAGATAGATAGATAGATAGATAGATAGATAGATAGATAGATAGATAGATAGATAGATAGATAGATAGATAGATAGATAGATAGATAGATAGATAGATAGATAGATAGATAGATAGATACGCTCAAACTCGCCGAAGTTCGCTAAGAAATGCTTCGCATTTAAAAAGAAGAATTAAGCTTCTCACTGAAGTAAGCATCTACAGTAAATGAAGCCTCACGTTTTGTTATGCAACCGTAAGTTCTGCCTGCGTACCGGCTTTGTCGTAAACCTAGTCTGCCACGAGATCGCGGCTTCTTGCTGCGCCACATGTTGTAACAGCGCGGTTTCATGTGACATCAGCGCCTGTTCTTCTGACATTGTAGTTCCTCCTCGCAGCGCCATTTGTCGCGACATCTGAAAATCGTGCGACTCAAACGATCCTGGCAACATCGCATTTAGTCGCCGCATTTCTCGCGATGTCACGGTCTATGGCCTGCTACATCACGACCGCTTGTTTCGTTCGGGCTGAGAAATGCCGTTCTCCACGTAGTTGGTGCTTGGTATGATATACAGAACTGCCGCAGAAGAAGCACGCGTAAAAATCGTGGACGAGACGAATTCAACCGGATTCTTCACCGTGAACACCCTTCAGAACGGCGACTCTGCTTTCTTTTTTTTTCCCCGCCACGGTTGTCTAGTGGCTAAGGTACTCGGCTGCTGATCCGAAGGTCGCGGGATCGAATCCCGGCTGCGGCGGCTGCATTTCAATGGAGGCGAAATGTTGAGGCCTGTGTGCTGTGCGATGTCAGTGCACGTTAAAGAACCCCGGGTGGTGGAAATTTCCGGAGCCCTCCACTATGGCGTCTCTCATAATCAGAGCTGGTTTTGGGACGTTAAACCCCACATAACAACAAGCTTTTGCTTTTTATTGTTAATCCTGACGTAAGTGGCAAGGGTGTCAAGCTAGTGATCTCATGGCCTGTCCGTTATTTTAGTCGTGCGACTGGAAGACAGTGCTGCTTGTGTTCACTGCGGCAGCGAGGAAACGATTGCTCACGTCCTCTGCGATTGCCCCAGCTACTGCTCCCAGCGACAGTCTCTCGCTGCAGAATCGTCACGCCTTGATGATCGACCGTTGTCTGAGCAAACCATACTAGAATGCGGGAACGACAGAGTCTCCCAGCAGAAAGCCGCGAAAGGTGTGCTCAAGTTTCTGCGCGCAACGGGCCTCGTTTACCCTCTCTGACACTGCCGTGTTTGTGTGTGCGCGCGATTCGATTTCTCTCTTTCTCCCTTTTTCTTCCATCCCTTTCTGTCGCCCCTTACCTCTTCTCTAGTGCAGGGCAGCAAACTGGGTATTTTTCCTTCCGGTTAACCTCCCTGCCTTCCGCCCATCATCATCATCATCATCACCTCTCTCTCTCTCTCTCTAGTCGTACGAACGTTCCTCGTTATCTACTGACCGTACATGATTATCCACCATACACACACTCACTTCTTTCTTTCTTTCTTTGCCTTTCGTGCTGTGGCAATCAAGTCGCGGCTATACGGACCTTCGGAACTCGTCACTTCGAGCCAACCCTTTTCTACACCTCCTCGCACGCTGGCATTAGCGTAATAACTGTCACGCGGAAGCGGGGTGAGGGTGTCCGCTTTTCAGTCGGGCGTGATACCGGCGGACAGATTGACACCGGACAGACAACGCAGTCTCGACCCGCAGAAGTGGTTTACGTTCGAGCCTGTGAACCGAATTACACACGCAATAAGGCTCATTCGGTTCTCAGGCGAATACTCGCACCGTCCTTCTAACACTTGGTAAGTATAACGTGATAACGTTTCAATTCTGTATCGGCGGGTCTTTTACTTGTTTATTTTCCCAGTGCACATCATTTGACGCGATATAGGCTGCCTTTGGAGCTTTCTGAAATATAGTTAAAATGTTGCACCCGACCTGCGTGCTTGTCTGTCTTGATCCGTGTATTATCGCGCAGCGCCCCCCCCCCCCCCTTTCTTCTGTCTTTGTTATGTTTCGCAAGCAGCTCCGCCGTTTATATATGAAATCAATCGATCAGTGCATTATATAATTACCAGGGCGCTGAAATGACTTCTTGTTTGATTTCTGGAGTTTTACGTCCCCAAACCAGTTTTGATTGTGACAGACGCCGTAGCGGAGGTATCCAGAAATTTCTACCGCCTGGGGTCCTTTAATGTGGACTGACATCGCACAGTACGCACCAGGTCTCAGCACTTCCTTCGCCCTAATCGAAATGCAGCCGCCACAGCCGGGATTCGATCGCGCCACCCTCGGATCAGCAGCCGAGTACCATAGCCACCAGACCACCGTGGCGAGGTGCCCCAGCGCTTGGTCAAAATGCTAAATGACACGCCTAGCTGAGATATCCTAGTGCCATAGGTATGTTACAACACACTCGGCACGTGTTTGCGCGCAGCCCACGCTTCGGCAGCCCAGCGTGACGCGCAGCTACACGCAGCATTTCGTGTCCGATAAAACATAGCGCTGCTGCTGCGTCACACGAGGTGGGCGTCACCGACAATGGCTGCAAAAGCAGGCTGTCTGGCTTGGAAGCTGTCCCTTCCATTCGTTAATTCGACGAGCGTAGTGCCAGTATGCTCGGCCACTGCTAATCGAATAAACAGTTGTTGCGTTTCTATATTGGGATTCCTCTTTCAGCAGGCACGACATGCCACAGGTGCAACGGGAGCACAGCCGCAGAGATGAAGTAATCACAACACGATGACAGTATTCATTGAACAGCATGCAGCAACTTGCATACATTATAGAACCACGTGTGATGTGTTATCAGTACGAGATAATGGAGCGCAACTATATGTAACGTATAAAACGAAGAGAAGACGATGTGAAAACTGCTAGAGAAAGACGAGTGGAACTCTCTCCGTATGCAGAGTAGCATGTCAGCGATATTTCAACGCCGGCTAAATTCTCTGCCTTTCAATAAAGAGCTCTCTCTCTCTCTCTCTCTCTCTCTCTCTCTCTCTCTCTGTCTCTCTCTCTCTCTCTCTCTCTCTCTCTCTCTCTTTTTCAAAAACGCTACATTTGAGATACCGAACTACACATAAAAAATATTGAAGAGTAACATTTATTTTGAAGAGTAACATCCAATCCAATGTAGGAACTGTTTTGCTTTTTTTGGGAATGTAAGAAAGAAGGTAGCTGCTCAATGACCTAATTTAATGATGCGCGATTGTTCAATGAATAGGGAACCTACCATTTTCTTAGGTGCCTCCTTTGATTTGACTGATATCTGGGGTCTTACGTCCCACAAGACCATTATGAATATGATAGACGCCGTAGCGGACGGCTCCGGAAATTTGGACAACTTGTGGTTCTTTGGTCTGCGCTGGCATCGCACTCTGCAAGGGCCTCAACATTTCAGCTCCATCGAAATGCAGCCACCCGGGCCGGGATTCGACCTCCCGGTTTTCTGATCAGCAGCCGAGCGCCACAGCCACTAATCCACCATGGAAGGACAACGTTCATGTCAGAAAAGTTGTGGTGCTAAATGGGTGGGTAGTTCTACGAGTGTATGTCGAAGTGCATAGCTTGCATAGACATGCATAGACAATACATAGCATAATGCTATGTATTGCAGTCATATAATATGCATTCGTGGTCGCTAATCAAGACGTTAACTTTATTGCATAAAATGGCTTCATCGGATCCTTATGTGCTCGTGTAAAGGAATACGGTAATTATCTTTCACAAGTTTTAACTACCGCAATATCTCGTACACTATTGTCACCAATTACCGAAAGCTGAGTGACTGCCAATTGTTGTCTGATGTCGGATAAATATGACTCATTGCAGAGAATGCTGACTAGGCGTTGAGAAATGCCAGTTGACGTTCGCTCAGTAACGCCAGAAGTCCGCTATGAAGGCTCGTCCGGACAAATTTTATCACTGCGCCGCTGTAACAATGCACTACGTCTAAATGGATGAGTGGTTAACCTTTCTGCGGAATGTTCTCAAGCGCTAACCTAACATCCAATGCACATATGCGCCATTTATTGTGACAGAATACATTATGCGCACAACACATTCCGCACGCCTCATGAAACGGCTGCTTGTAATATAGGACGGGTGATTCAAAAGATTAGATTCCGTCAGCCGTCGGCTGTGCTTTCGTCAATGAAGACGACGAAACAAGAGGAAGAGAACGAAGAAGACGCTGGCGAATGAGGAGGAACCGGATGTTGCACTTGAAACATTCATCATAGATGGTGTCAGCAATATATATGTATGTATGTGTGAATGATGGCGATTAATGCCTGTGGGCGTGATGTAGAACGAAGTCCTGCTTGAAACGCGAACGGAATGTTCATTATATGTGTAGTGAAGAAAAGTAAGAAAAATAAAGGTGGTTGTGGGAAGGGGGGGGGGGGGGGGGAGCTGTCTTGCATATGTCGCTGTGCGCGTGATCAGTGGTGACGTGATCACTGGTGAGCGGCATGATTTAAGTGCCACGCGTTTCGTTAATGGATGTATACCAAAATTCATATGCCACAACACGACTGCTTGACGAACGTAAATGACAGGTCATAACATTAGAGAAAGTACATGCGTGTCATGAACGGCATGGTTTGCATGGAACAGTCATGATGCTCTTGCGGTCGTTTCGTTAACTTCATATGCACCAAACTCGGTATAGCGAGACAACGATGTCGATCCATTTTTCCGTTCCTGATGCGTTCTTCGTATTTCCTTGATTCTCAGTGCACGTGTGGTCTGCCTTTTTTTTCCGCGATTTAACTCTAGTAGTATATTAAGAATAGTCATTCTCTCCTGATACGCACTGAAGCCGCTTGGCAGTAAGCTCGCACCCGAGCTCTTTAAGTCATGTGGAGCGCTGCCGTTCCTGTACTTCGCCGTGCATCGGCACGGCCTCACCGTGCCACCTTGCGTCAGTCGCGCGTGAAATTGCAGCGCGTGGTTCCAATTTCACAGTCGGAGTGGTCAGCATGTCGCGGTGACGCATGCGCTGAGGGCCGTTTCGTGCTGGTGGGAGTTCTGTTCAGACTTGTGCGCGTTACTGAAAGTAACCGATTACAGTTGCAATCACGTCGCTGTACCAAGTACAGAATTCAATTATGAGTACAGCCTCAGAAAAGTAACCGAAAAGTACTTTCCCACGCTAGTTATCATATGAAGTTCGTAGCACAAATTGTATCACGTATATTAGGCAGCACGAATAACGTCACATATAGTGTGGCATAAATAGCGAGGTCAGCGATAAATCGAACCGGAAAAATCAGTACCTCCACGTACGCGCCTCAGTTCTCATCTAAGGTTATTGGAGAAGTTCCGTTCTTTTGTTTCCATTTTCTTTTTCTAAAAGAGCCAAATCTATAGAAAGCGACACTGTGCTAACTTTGACGGGAACTTCAAGTACATATAGCTTTTCTTGATTTCAATAATAACTATAATCAAAAGAGGCCAATTCTCAATTGTACCATGGACTCAAAAAAACACTGGCAATTTCAAATAAAAGATTTGCCAAGTGCTGCATCCGCGTGATTCAAAGTGAGCCAGATCCACTCAACCCATACTGTGTGCACTCGTGACCCAGACAACACAGCCGCATCTAAGCCGTTTGCACGTGTGCTAGTTCCTTTCTCGACGTGCTTCTGGTTACTCCTTGTCAATGACGGTACATTTCAAATGGAAGACCATGTAAACTAAAAGATTGGGGACCGGTCTATTTCTACACGAAAAAAAAGTGATTCCAAGCGGCGCGTCTTAGAACCAACAAAGAAGAAACATCGAAGTGCATGCACGAGAAAAAAAAATAACTAAATGTGCTCTCGTGTCTGCAAGCTCAGCAAGAACTTTCAGGGAGAAATTCCAGGCGCTCCCAAAGACGCAGAGGCATTATAGGATCACGCACCAAACAATGCAAACAACGGTGACGAATTCGTAACATTAACTTTGTCGCGAAGTATTACATTATTACTCGTGCGCTAATATGCAGACACTTTTTTAGGGCATCCGATGCAAGCGTATACACAAAATGGTCCAATCGAAATGAGTTACTGTGTCACATATCTGTAAGAGCCAAATCCAAACTTTCCTCCCGGATTCCGGCGATAGTGGGCTACGTTCATTTTAACTGCAACATAACTTCGAGGTGTTTCGATGACATTGAGTACACTGGGGAAAACTCGTTGAAGTAGCCGCAGCCATATTGGCAGTAGCGAACAACAGCGTTTTTCTCAGTTCAGCTTACAATGTTGACTTGGCCCTCCTAGAAAAAAAAACAAAAAGACGCCTCATTTAGTGGTGCACGCTACCGTGTTAAATATAATATCAATACGCAGCCTCAAGTCTCACACTAAAATATGAAGCGCGTACGCACAGAAAATATTGTAATCCATTACAGGAAAACAGCAACTCAATTACGATGATCATTCTTATTTAAGGAAGCCTTGCGACACTTTTTTAACGCGGTCTGCAAACGGTGCCCCTCAACCGTGAGGGCTCCCCTGAATACTTGAGTCAAACGTTAGTACGCTGCACGCGCTAGGAAATTCGCAATTTGCTTTCAAATGAGGCAGGAAATCGTCTGCCCGTCTTTCAACCAATGACGTCACAAAAAGGACTGGCTGCTTCGCTTGAAGTAGAACTAGCGTATTGTTGAGTTCGTGAACGCGGATGCATCTGGAGGAATAGTTTATTAGTCTATTTTGAGTTTAACCAATAGCCCCGCCACGGTGGTCTAGTGGCTAAGGCATTGAGTTTCCTACTAAAATACTAGAGGGAAAACTGGCGCTAGTGTCTACGGGAGTTTCAAACAAGGCGGTTGAGCCAGCATGGGAATGATGGGTATGACATGGATTTGCCTAGTCTTCGTTCTTCTGACTTCATATGGCTTTGCGACTCCCAAAAAAAAATGTCGTTTACGACAAAATATTGCAATAAAACGGAAGGTTTTGGAATAACTGTGTGCGTGCACAGGTACTAGTTGCTTTTTCGCGATTAGAAAGGTACGGAACGCTCAGAAATTTAGCAATATTGTGCGATATGGCAATGTTGCCTCCTCTGCTTGTGCCCAGATTTAGCAGCGTCCATACAGGTTTAAGTTCCAGATGTAGTTCTGTTCGAACTCAAAATAAATATTTTTGCTCTTGAAAGTGACGTGCTGACAATTTTCAAGTATGTAAAAGGTAGATGTGTCTTCTAAATATCACAAACGGGCTTTTGCTCGCTTCTTTTAGTGCATGGCAAGTGCTCCACTGTGTTTTTACAAACTATATACATAGGTCAAGCCCCTGCGCGAGGCCGTAGCAAGGGCGCAGTATCGCCCATCGCTTGATGGTTGGTTTTGTGAAAAAAAAATTCACAGCATATCCACGGGGTGAATGATGATGAGTGGGCGAAGCTCCGGAGTGAACCACCGATAAACCGTTAATCTTCCGTGTAATTCGCCCAGTCGATCATCATGTAAAGACGGCAGAAACACTCTATTCGAACGCTGGGATCTGGCGTTTAAGGGGACGCTAGCACAAACGCGTTACAAACATGCAGTACACTCTAGTAAGGGGGGAGAGGCCACAGCGTCTTACGCAGCCCCTTACACAGGCCGGAACGCGCACCGCGTTTGCCGACGCCATCACATGACTGCTGAAAGAGTATAAGGCGGAGAGGCCACAGCGTCTTACACCAGCTTCTTACACGCGCCGTAACGCGATAGCACAAACCCATCATCATCGTTAGAAACGGACAGTCTTTCGCTCTCTCTCTCTCTCTCTCTCTCTCTCTCTCTCTCTCTCTCTCTCTCTCTTTCTGTCTCCCACAAGACAGCAGATGGAAGAGTGAGAGAGCTCGCGCGCCACCTGACGTTCCTGAAGGCAACTCGGAGGTAAACAATGGCTGCTAATGGGAATGAGAGACAGAAGAAGTCGGCTTTTAGCTAACACTTACACTTCTACTTCTACTAACGTTTCCTACTGGAACATGCCAATGGCTGCTAATGGGGAATGAGAGACAGAAGAATTCGACTTTTAGTTAACGCGCACGCTGCGAATTTTTTATTGTTCAACAACGCACAGGAGAAATCTCCCACCGGCACCACCTTGGAGGTCAAAGCGTAAGACTGGTTACGCACTACGACTACGACTACGACGAGGGACGAACGGGTGCCGCTTTAAGGAGCTTCGCCCCTAAAACGTGATGTTAAATAAACAACCGTGCCGTTAAACCCCATCGGAAACTGCCCCTGAGCTTTGATCTGAGCTGTCTTTTTGAGCGTCGTCCGCAGGCACGTCTGCCTATCCTCCACTGGGTGTCTACTACGCGCGATAACTGTGCTCCTGCTCGGCGCGTTCGGTCGGCGTTGAATCAATCAGACAGCGGAATTGAAATGCCGTAGTACAAGATATACGCACAGCCTTTTGACAAGGGATGTATGTCACCCGTGAAAGCGACCCTACGGTTACAGATTCTATCGCATCTGATACAAAAGAAAAGAAACAAAAGACAGCAAAGCCGCATCGATAAAGCTCACGAGACGCAGCGCGAGTATTTCTAAAGTTGGGTAAAGTACCGCTGGAAATAATATGTGTAGCTATCCATCAACAAACACAACAACGAAACACTGTATACCACCTCATCATTGCAAACGACTTTGGTACATGCGGCAGTCTGATCATCTCTAGCAGTAAAGCCATTACAGCGTACACTACAGCAGCTGCCTTTTCCGCGTAATGAAAAAGTGTAGTAACGTCACTCGCGTCACTGAAGTTAAAAAACAGGACTAAACAAATCCACCAAAACGTTTGAAGCCGCAGGCACGAAGAATAGACAAATCCATGTCATACCCATCATTCCCATGGCAGCTTCACGATCGCAGCGCCAGTTTTCCCTCTAGTATTTTATTAGGAAACTCTATGGGCTAAGGTACTCGGCTGCTGATCCGAGGGTCGCAGGATCGAATCCCAGCCGCGGCGGCTGCATTTCGATGGAGGCGAAATGTTGAGGCCCGTGTGCTGTGCGATGTCAGTGCACGTTAAAGAACCCCAGGTGGTCGAAATTTCCGGTGCCCTCCACTACGGCGTCTCTCATAATCAGAACTGGTTTTTGGGACGTAAAACCCCACAAAAACAACGAGTTTAGCAAATAGGCAAGACGTATATGTATCTTTTAGAACAACAAAAGAACTTAAACGACGTGGTCGGTGCCGCTTGTGACGTCATTTGTTGAAAGGAAAGCAGGCGATCTCCGGCTGTGAAGCTGAGCGGTGCTCCTGGCAGGGGATGCTGAAAATATCACCCTTAATATAACAGAATCACTGTTTTTAATATTATACATCCACCTATCGCTTTTTTTTTACTAGTGAATATAGACAGAACCTCGAACTGACGTCACCGCAACGTGTATGACGTCCGAAACACATTATACGAAAATTCCTCAGCGGTAATAAGCGTTCCCTTTTGCCTCTACGTCATTGCATACCACAGGTCACGCTAGAGATAGCTTTGCTTCGGCGGCATAATTTCTAAATCTTAGCGCCCTTTAACCTTTACGTGAGCTGCATCATATTCCACTGGTATAATTTTCCAATAAGGCTCGATATAACGCATTTACGTGGACGCGCTCAGCATCGACCATGTTCCTCAAGAGGTGAGCCGCATGCAACAGTATACCAGGTCTGAGTTACAGGAGTTCCTAAATTTGGCGCGCACCTTCTTATTGGGAACTCACTCGGTGCACAGAAAACCAGGACTACGATAATAGCTACACAATCCAGAAACTCCGTGGGTCGCTCTTTAGTAGTCTACATTGTGTGTATGTGTGTGTGCGCTGTGCTCATTAAGATTATCAATCGTCCAATTGGCACTTTCATTGCACCTCATTTCTTATACCACGTTACCAGCCAATAGTGGGCTAGTAAATCATAAAGGTAGTTACAAAAGGGGCCAGAAAGCAGCACCTTGAGAGGGAACTCACCTGTGCTTACAGAACAGTAGTAGCACAAATTTCCTTGCTAATTTTAGTGAAGCAAATAAACAATTCCTTATCCTAATATACCAAAGCGCTGAAGAGCGAGCGCATAGCGTTTGCATCTATCTATCTATCTATCTATCTATCTATCTATCTATCTATCTATCTATCTATCTATCTATCTATCCTTACAAAAATGCTATATTTGGCCATATCAGGAATTGGGCAAATGTGGCTATATATGGCACGTGCCCGTATGTGGTCGTATTTGCCCAAATCGTTTTATAAACATATATGGCAATGAAAGACACACAAGAGGAATGCCATGTACGGCTCTGATGCGTATTGGGCAAATACGGACACGTAAGGACACGTGCCATATATAGCCAGATATACATATATGGCCATATATGCATATATGGCTATATATGGCACGTGCCCCTACGTGTCCGTGTTTGCCCAATGCGCATCAGAGCCGTGCATGGCATTCCTCTTGTGTGTCTTTCATTGCCACATATGTTTATAAAACGATTTCGGCAAATACGGCGCACACGGGGTTAGCTGATATTCTAGACATATAGAGAGAGAGGAATTAAACATGCCCGAGCTGCTTTATGGCTTGGCTGGATGACCGCTATAGTCCATAACTGTAGCATTGGTGCCAAAGATGATGAGGGTGGCATAAAAATGAGGTTACTCTTATGGAAATAAGGAAAACGACAAGCATGACATGGAACCAGCTCGTGAAGGAGGCAGTCAGCTGTGCCTTATGGGGGGAGGCTATCATCTGGCTGGGAAAAGACTGCTGCGACGGTGGTGTTCTTGATGGCGATGCTAATAGAGACGATTATGCGTGAACCCCAGCGCTCACGCCTCCTCTGCCTTACAGCGCGGCGTCTCACAGGTGAGTCGGGCGGTCTCCGCGCGTGTGGTCGGCCCAAGCGAGCGCCCGCCGACGCCGCTGATACGAGCGGACAGGAATAAACTGCATATCGATCTATGGCCCGTTTTCGCATGGCCGATCAATCCTCCCCTTTTAGGCTCGCTAAAGGCCACTGCAGCTGGGGAAACAGCGTAGGACCGGACACTTGACCGAGACGAATTGGCCATGCGTCCGGTGGGCAGCTTCGCTCATAACCCGGTGTATATTTGGCCTGGCTACGTTAGGGTGACTGCATATAGAGTGGTGGTTGTCGATCGGTGGCGTGCAGGGAGTGGCTGAAGTCTCGCCGCTCTAGCGTATAAGCTCTTAATATTGGTAGTGAATAAGCTTTTAGGATTGTCGTGCGGCGTTATAATTGCTCTCGACCCAAATGTGATTGTACTCGGTGCGAGAAAAAGGGTTGAGTGATAGCGATCACGGCAGATATTTCGAACAGACCCCAAATCATGCTTATCGAGAGTTGAAGTATAATAATTCCTATTCACGCTTGCGGGTTTTCCTTACTGTATGGCTGATTTTACAGTTCAACTGCCTCAGGCACTTATTACCACGCGTGCTCATTAAAACAAGCCGGCATGATTTGCAATGATCTGTTAACGCAACTCGGCATATTAGGTCCAAGCCTTGACCTTTCAATACAACAGCGCGTTTTAAGTTTACTGTTCAATTGCGTGTCAGAAATTGGCCTGTTCTGAAAACATTACAAATTCGCCGTTATATATAAACAAATCCTGTTATTACCCGCCATCTCACTGCAAGTATTAGTGTCGATTGCGCTTGCGCTTTCCATATTTATTTCCATTTCCTCTTAGAAGAAAATTTCGAGAGGCTAGAGCACTGTTCAATTTTAAACAAGCACCGCGAGGATTTCAGACATGGACGCAGAGAGACTACACGGGACGGGCGGTTGTACTCCAACAAAGTTTATTAAAACTGCATGCGTCACACTCGACAAGATTGAAGGTCATGCGATGCACCGCACAGCCCCAACTTTACGAACACAACCAATCCAAATACCCCGCGTGCCATACCTAGCTATATTCCGCGTATTGTCTATT
This sequence comes from Hyalomma asiaticum, assembly GCA_013339685.2. Taxonomy (NCBI): domain Eukaryota; kingdom Metazoa; phylum Arthropoda; class Arachnida; order Ixodida; family Ixodidae; genus Hyalomma; species Hyalomma asiaticum. The sequence goes on along the minus strand of CM023487.1, from coordinate 69,220,698 downwards.
AGCAGCTCCGCTGTTAATAGACAGTACACTGCGTATGACGTAATCGAGGTCACGACATCGTTGTCCATGCAGCAAGGTGAGGAACCTCGCTTTATTAATATTCATTACCCCCAACAGCACAGGCAAAGTTGTGTGCAGATCAACAAGGCGGGCATGACACCACATGAATATTCCTACAGATGGTAATGTTACTGTAATGCATTTGCGTACGGCGACAGCCAGTGCGTCGGTCGGAGTAACTTGATGGCGAAACCTGTAGACGCACATTGTTCATGTGACAGGTGCAGTGCGGGGCTATATATATATATATATATATACAACAGCCTTCGACTTGCAACAGACCTCATTGCTCAATAGTTATGCTGTCTGTCACATTACGCCATGAACTCCCTGCGGTGGTGATTTACCTGACTACAGATTGGATCAATGAGGGTACACCATAAGGATATGTGCCTTAAGAGGTAAAATATCGTTGTTGCGTGTTGGCGATATGTCTGACCGTGCTTGCCCAGTCGTTCATGACTAATGCGCGAGTGGGACATGAGATCAGGTTTTTTTTAAAGCAATTCTTCAAGAGTGTACATATTAAATAGAAAAACAAAGGGGGGTGGGAGGCAGATGTGCAGTATAAGGATTCGAAATATCCATACGTGACATTGAAGCGTCACGCCGTGGTCAAAAGTACAACTGCTAAACAACATAAAAAGCGTTGAGCATTCCCGGTCTTGCATGTCGGCAGCTCTGACGCGCATCCGTCACCCGCATTGCGTAATAATTGACTCCAAGACCTGCATATAGAAAACGGAAGCGAGGACTCTTGTACTCGGGTGCCCGCCCTAGAATGTGCAACCAGCGACGCTACAAGACCGCCTGTTCTCACTCCTTTTTAGGTAACTTGGGGTACCCTATCGAAAACCCGCATCTCGCCCATACCTGAATCCACCACAGCTACCGTACCAATGACACTTTTTTGGTGGACATAGTAGTTACGTGGTGGGTGATGCTGTGTGCCTCTATAAATGCGCACCCAATTATCTGAAGATGTCCGACCCACTCACACACCTGCGCCCAGTTGACTACTATTTATAGACTTGGAAATAAAGCGCCAGGTTGCAACAGCAAACGAATGCGGAAGGTGTCTTCCCTGAACCAAGGAAGACGCCTACCATGGACACTTCCGATTTTCGGCGCTTTTTCAATTCCGACCCTAGCCCACAATTGGACGGTGCTGTATGAGGGGCTCAGCCAAATCAATGTGCATTCATCGAGGCACACAACATCAACCATCGTGTATCCACCACGTCCGCCACAAAGGCCACCTTTGGGATGGTGGTGATGGGGGATTATGGTGATGGGCGAGATGCTGATTTTTAATAGGGAACGAATGAAAGGAAAAAAGCGGAACACCGTAGACGCTGAAGGGCTCCTGAAATTTTGACTATGTGAGGATCATCAAAGGACATTGACATCGCACAATGCATGGGGCCGCAGCATTTCGTCTCCTAGGAACTGCGACCGCAGTGGACGTGTTTGAACGCGCGTCTTTAAGATCAGCAGTCAAGCAGCAAAGCCACTAGCCACCGGGTGATCGGGAGCGATTTGGACAGCAGTGCGGCCTGCCGCTGAGGTGGATATACTGCATAGGTGGAAGAATACGGGTTACTTTTTGCTTACGCACTATCGCAGTGTGCCGAAGCGGGGAAACGCTACCCGAGTGGCACTTACCGCCAACCCATACGCAGTGTTTTGATATCATAACGGCTTTTGTGCTTGCCAGCGAGTATACTGATATACAAGTACGTGTGTTTTTCAATGTGAGGATAAGTGCTCACGCTTCACGAAAGCCATACAACTGTAGCGAATGTGCAGCATTTCGGCCGTCGCTGATTTTGACTCTCGTCACTTAATTTCTTTAGGACGAAAGCGTTGTATGTCTCAGGTGAAGGCGATACCAAAAAACGGTGTTAAAAAATATGTTACACACCGTATCTCACGACAAATCAGGAACGCTGAAACATGGGATTGGGAGGCCACTATCTCCAAGCCAAACCTGGATGAGCAGTGTCAGCTGATAGTCCGTGCCCGGCAGACGGTCCTGGCCAAAGGGTTCCTGGTATGAGGGACCCTGCCTTCCACAGAGACAAGTCACTGTCCCAGTAAACGTTGATTCGTTCACTCTCGTATCGTTCGCTTGATATGTATTAACAACGGCATGGAAGTGTGCGTATCTATTACTAACACGAATGAAAGGACATGGCATCAATAACATGGCATGTTCGTTAGTTACGTCACGATGATAACCACAACAAAATGACGTGTGGCTCACTGCCGCTTTGGATATGAGGCTAAGAGACAGCGACATGCGTGCATGAGTTACACGCGCTCGAGTATTCACATTTACAGCCTATGGCAAATCAAATTCTTGGGATGTTCTCGGTGCAAAAGGTTCCGGATTCGATCCCCTATATCCCGTGTTCGACATCCAGTGTTCTTGGCCTTTAGATCTGTTAAGCCGTAGTTAAGCATCTTGGAATTTTTTTTTCTCCCTTATCTTATCACGTGCGACTTTCTTTCTATTCCATCATTGACTCTGTTCCTGCGCAGCGCAATGGACACAGGAGCTGCATGCCCTCCACCCAGGTGCGCGCTCTTTGGCCAGCTGCGGGTGAGTGGGATGAGAAGAATCGCAAGTGCGTCACAATAGACACACACAATAGACTTCTTCATAGAGTGTGCCACGCGATACTTTAGGCGCACGTATAAGGCAGCGCCGCAATGTCTAAATGAGATCAAGGTACCGGAAATAAGAGAGGCAAGAAATAGCTGTCAAAAAAAGGCAGATCCCACGTGCAGCTGGAATCAAGGAAATACGAAGCACGCATCGGGAACGTAAAATGGATCTGCATTGTTGTCTCGCTATACCGATTTTGATACATACGAAGTTAGCGAAACGGCCGCAAGAGGATCAAGACTGTGGCATGTAAATCATTCTGTTCATGACATGCATGTCATGATTTTCATGTTATGACCTGTCATTTACGTTCGTCATGCAGCCGTGTTGTGCTATAGCGATTTTGGCATACATCCCATGAACGAAACGCGTGGCATGTAAATCATGCCGCTCATGACATGCATGTCATGATTCTCACGTAATGCCGTGTCATTTATGTTCGTAATGCAGTCATGTTGTGCCATACCATTTTTCGTATACATGCCGTTAACGAAACGGCCAGGAGAGCACCAAGACCGTGGCATGTACATCACGCCGCTCATGACATGCATGTCATGATTCTCACGTAATGCCGCGTCATTTATGTTCTTAATGCAGTCATGTTGTGCCGTACCAATTTTCGTATACATCCCATTAAGGAAACGGCCAGGAGAGCACCAAGACCGTGGCATGTAAATCATGCTGCTCATGACATGCATGTCATGATTTGCATGTTATGACCTGTCATTTATGTTCGTCATGCAGTCATGTTGCGGCATACCAATTTTCGTATACATCCCATTAACGAATCGGCTAGGAGAGCACAAAACCGTAGGCGGCTAGATAGATAGATAGATAGATAGATAGATAGATAGATAGATAGATAGATAGATAGATAGATAGATAGATAGATAGATAGATAGATAGATAGATAGATAGATATGCTCAAAGTCGCTGAAGTTCGCTAAAAAATGCTTCGTATTTAAAAAACTGTGCTTGCGTTTTTGTGTAAAAGTCATTGCAGAACTCGATAATGACGTAAGGTGGAGTTTCGAACGTTTTAAAGTAGGAGAGCTCATTATAAACACAGGCTTTAGAACGCTTCAAAAACGAGCGTTTCAATTCACGGCATTGTCAGCTTTCCAACTGAAGCCTACTCTTCAGTTTCTAGAGCCAAATACAATGCCCTTTCATGTATTGTAAGCTTTAGCACGACCTCAAAACGGTAGCCTGAACCACCACCCCGCGCTTCTTGAAGGAACGAATCCTACGGCTAGCGCATGTTGCAATGAACTGCACAGCCGAATGAGCCACGCTGAATGGGTTCATGACCCTTCAGCTGAGGTGAGGTTTCGTTAGCAAGCAGGACGTTCGTGCCAAAAGTTTTATTAACCCTAGTTGGCTAGGGGCGAGTTTCGGTTATACTCCGAAGCAAATTTTACCCGCCGAGTCTTGCACTCAGACGGCTTTCTATCATTGTGTTGAGGTAAACGCATAGAGTATCTTCGAGATGGACACTGTCAAAGAGAAGTTATTCAACTCACAAGCTCAAAATAAAAGACATGGACATCCCATTTTAACGCGATAGCGTTAGAGAGCTCGTTCCGCAGAAATACCGCCGTCGGTGTCGGCGTCTCCACGCGTCTCTTGTGAGCGAAAAATCGGCCGTGAGCGAAAAATAACAGCTCCAAAAATGGACAACTATGTCCATCTAGCGGAAGACATATCAAGCAATGTCTCGACTACCATGGCCTCCGAGACGGCGAGCGCGCCCGCCATTTCGGAGGCCATGCGACTACTACAGAGCTTATATGCGGTCTCGTCGGATGTTCTGCATCCACTTTTTTAGCATTTCATTCTCACCGCAAATCGTGAAGTGAAGTATTGGAATTGTCATTTCACCGACCATAAGGCTATGCTTGTTGCGGTTGTCCGGAAGAGGTCTCCAGGAGAACAAATCGAACAGCTGCCAGATAACGGACGAAGGACAACAGAATGTGACCATTTACGAATAAGTGTCACGCCTACGCGCAGTTCATAATGCAGAACCATGTGACTACATCACTGTAAAAAAATTTTATGAAGTTAATATAAAAGTGTTGTTAAATAGATCGAATACCTCTACCCTTACTACGTCGCGTGCGCGTGTGTGTGTGTGTGTGTGTGTGTGTGTGTGTGTGTGTGTGTGTGTGTGTGTGTGTGTGTGTGTGTGTGTAACAACACACATTAATAAGTATGCACTGAGTGGTTGAAGTGCACACTAGGGGCCGGATTTCGCTATCGCGTTTAACTCTTCAAGGCGAAGCTTCAGGGTCCCCCAATTTTTTTTCATTTGACTCATCCAGAGACGTGTTACGCTGCTTCAAATCCCAACGCGGCTTACATCTAGCGGTACCGGAACCGTGTTGCCCATAGTGGCCTGCCTGCCACTAGAGTCACTGCGCTTTTTGACGGAGTCGTTCCTATGGATTACAGCAACCACGCGGACCGCATAGCACTCCTTGTGTCAGTTACGCGTAAAATATGTGCGTATTTTATGCAGCAAAACAAAATTTCGTTGCACGGATGTGCATCTTTCAGTAGCTTTAGCGAGTATAAACACCTTGCCATATTAGAATTTCTTATAGTCAGTGCACTGTAGGAATGCGGGACACATTTTAATTCCATAATGTTCCATGCCGATAAAAACCAGCTACGTAACTCTCATAAAAAGGTCATATCTCCTTGCAGAAGCTGTCGATGCACGACACTGCAATCGGTGCGGAAGCCGATTTCAACTACAAAGTGAAATATATTCTTTGATTTCCTCACATCCATTGGTGCTACGGTGATCACTGTGTTGCACAGCAAGCAAATGTACAATAAAATTTACGTGCGTATTCTGCATTCTAAGGCCTCTACATTATTTATTTGTTTATTTATTTATTTATCTTTTTTTATTTATTTTACCCCTCATGGTCAAAGGCAATACAGAGCGGGGAGAACAAAATGCATGTACTCGGCTACTGATCCGAGGGGCACGGGATCGAATCCCGGCCGCGGCGGCTGCATTTCGATGGAGGCGAAATGTTGAGGCCCGTGGGCCGTCTGATGTCAGTGCACGTTAAAGAACCCCAGGTGGTCGAAATTTCCGGAGCCCTCCACTGCGGCGTCTCTCATAATCAGAGCTGGTTTTGGGACGTTAAACCCCACATAACAACAACAGAACAAAATGCATACATAGATAAAGTAAACCAAATACAGTGAGCCTTTATAACAGTAAAGTAAAGCAGGCTTTTTTTTAATGACGTTAGACAGTGCTTCGCGAAAAAGTTGATCGTCGCTGATTGATGCGATTTCGGCAGGAAGGTGGCTCCACTCAATCGCGATACGCGGTAAAAAAGATTCCGATGATGTTTTCATTCTTGACAACGGAGCACCTACTTTGTGACGATGATCATGGGGGGTCTCGCAGCTCTTCCTTTTTTTTTTGGCATAGCCTCAGAGTGGTGCCCATGGGTTTCGGAGGCTCCTATGAAGACGTGGGCGAGATGTTACTGCGCTGCATGCACTAGGAAATTCGCATTCTGTTTTCAAATATGTCTCAAAGCATCCTGCGCCTCTTCCGACGTATGACGTCAGAATGAACATTGACGTCATCTCTCGAAGTACATCTATCATTAGGTGGTTATGGCACTCGGCTGCTGATCCGAAGATCGCGGGATCGAATCCCGGCCGCGGCGGCTGCGTTTCGATGGAGGCGAAATGTTGAGGCCCGTGTGCTGTGCGATGTCAGTGCACGTTAAAGAACCCCAGGTGGTCTAAATTTCCGGAGATCTCCACTACGGCGTCTCTCATAATCAGAACTGGTTTTGGGACGTTAAACCCCACAAATCATCATCATCATCATCATCATCATCATCATCATCATCTATCATTAGTCGTTACACAATCGCAGGAATGTCCTCGGTAACGCTTTATTCGTTCGTTTTGAGTACAAATCGACTCCGTCGTTTGAAGCAGAACTAGCATTTCTGCTGATTCCATAATTGCACGAATGTCCTAAGTTATGCTTTATTCGTTCGTTTTGAGTTCAACAAATAAGGAAAACGTGTTCCATACCTCTTTCAGAACAGCAAGAAAATTTAACCCACGTAGCCAGTGCTGCTTGTGTCGTCACATGCAGAAAGCGAAAAAAGCAATTTCCGGCTATATCTGAAACCAAAGTGCGAATTCGTCGGTGCCTGCAGCGCATCTAATATTTGGCTCCCGTGTCCACAGGAGTTTCCACGAGTGCTCTGCACAGTTTTCAGACTGTGTTCAGAAAGTTCTGTTAAGGAGCACAATGTCGACACCTCTTAAGGCCACGAAACAAAGTATGCGTAGCGTTCACGCGCACAGTTTTCGCAACTTACTTTCGTAAGAAGAAAGTACACTTGACAGTATTTCAACAAAAAAGTGCATCTGGATGCCCTACACGTAAAAAATTCCAGCTGGAAACGACGCGAGCACAAAGAAGAAGGAACGCACCGGACAGAGGCTGGACTTACAACTGAAGTTTATTGGAAAATTTTTTTGTTCTAGTGAAACTCCACCGCACATGCCCAAGCACCAGATGTTGTAAGACACGTTGTCTTACAACATCTGGTGCTTGCGTATGTGCGGTGGCGTTTCACTAGAACAAAAGATTTTCCAATAAACTTATGTCTTACAACATCTGGTGCTTGCGCATGTGCGGTGGAGTTTCACTAGAACAAAAAATTTTCCAGTAAATTCAGTTGTAAGTACAGCCTCTGTCCTGTGCGTTCCTTCTTCTTTGTGCTCGCGTCGTTTCCAGCTGGAATTTTTTATGCCATAAACCAACATGCCCTGCAAGCTACCCTACTCTACTGGATGCCCTACGTTGTGCGCTATGTATACTTCTGGTGGACGTACTCCAACAGTTTAGCGGTGTCACAAGAGGCAGCTCCTCTAGCTTACGCTGCTGCGTGCCTGTTCAATCTAGGTCCGTAAATTCATTTTTAAACGTTACCCCCTTTAAAGGTACGGAAGTTTAGGAGAAGACCGAGCTTCCTGGTGAAAAGAAAAATTACACCATCTCCCGCTAAAGGGGACCATGAGGCGATGCGAAGCAGCACGGGGGGTGCACACCGCGTTTGCATCGGTTTAACTAGGTGTCGCGTTTGCATCGATTTGACGCTAGCAGACGCTACCTGCGTCAGCGTTGCCTCTTGCGGGCGAGGGCGCGTTCACGTTCCTTGCGAGCTGGTAAAGCCTTCATCGAAGGAAGAGCGTTTCCATAGCCAACGCGCGCCGTTAGGAGAGGAGGAATGCCGAGTGGAGAGGAAATGAGACAAGGAGAGGAGTGGGAGGAGATGCGCATGCGCAGTGCGGGTGTGGTCGCCGACGCCGCGGGACAGAAGCGAGAACGCAGGAGAAGCGCAAGCAGATGGTAGGAGAGAATTGGAGAGAGTAACGCGGAGGTGTTGGAGAGAGGGAAGGAGAAGAGTTGCGCACGCGCAGTGTGAGTGCGGACGCCGACGCCGCCGGACATGCCACAACTAAGAAATGCTTCGCATTTAACAAAAAAAAAATCCAGGCATATCCGCTGAGTGAATGATGATGAGTGGGCGAAGCTCCGGAGGTTCATCGGTAAAAACCATGAAACTTCCGTGAATCTTGCCCAGTACATCATCAAAGACATGGCAAACACTGTGTGTCGCCATCTAGCGCTCTCCTATCACACTAGAGCACGCAGCGAGCGCCTCCGCGCCATCTATTGATCAATTCACGTACTAGCTAAGCAGCACCGCAGCGCTCGGACGGACGGACGGACGGACAGACAGACGGAAGGACGGACGGACAGACAGACAGACTCCCATACTACGCGTTCCCATACATCTGAATGAAGCGAGCACCGCAGCGCCATCACGCCATTTAGTGAGCACTTCACGAACTAGAGGTGGCTACTACAAACGGAGGATGGACAGACTCACGGCATAAGGAGCTTCGCCCCTAAAATAATTGGACAGGGCATGGCGGTACATTGTTGTCTGCAGTGGTCTAGTGGTTATGGTGGTGGGCTGCTGACTCGAAGGACACGGGTTCAGCTCCAGCAGCCACATTTCGATGGAGGCGAAATGTTCAGGCCCGTCTACAGTGCTATGTCAGTGCACGTTAAAGAACCCCGTGTGGTCGAAATTTCCGGAGCCCTCTACTACGGCGCCTCTCAAAATCAGAGCTGGTTATGGGACGTAAAACCCCAGAAATCAATCACATGTGTTTTTATCTTCGTCAGACCACGCTACATTTGGAAATATTGGCTCGTAGGCCGATCGTCGGCGTTTTCCTCCGCAGCAAAGTGGTCGATGTGTAAGAGCTAGCTGCATCGTGAAACCATGATTCACGACAGACGCTTAAAGAGCGCGCAACTGTAGACACCCAACAATGACAAATACACTTGCAGCACTGAGAAATTGACAAGCAAGCTGCGACAAACAGTCTACGTACGGGTGTTCATTGTAGCCTGCTGCTATGTTGTTTGTGTATGTAGATGAGAGCCGTCACTGAATACTGCTTCAAACTCGAGGCATGTCGTGGTAAACCAATGGTATCTTGACCTTTAAATATATATTTACGTATCTGGGCGCCTACATGTCCGCCAAGGGTGGTCCACCGGCTATGGTATTCGGCTGCTGATTCGAAGGTCGCGAGACCGAATCCCGGCCGCGGTGGCTGCATTTCGATGGAGCCGAGATATTGAGGCCCACGTCGGAACGAGAGGCCAAGCCTCGCCAGTGGTCCTAATTTTTTCCGGGCTTCAGAAATTTGCTGCAGACTTTTGAAAAGTACCACGTCACTAGCCGCTTACGCGCTTCGAGCGAAGCATCTATGGCGCATGCAGATCGCAGGCATGAACGGGCCGAAAGGGCGAAAGGCATGGCCAGACTCGAATCATTTACCCCTTGGGTCCCTTGCAGTGTGGTCTGCCTATGGTATCTGATTTCTCGGCTACCTTTAGGGAGCTGTAATTCTAATTGTAACCGATTACCTGTCAGAGTGAAGCAGTTGTCATTGCACCTGACTACTGTTTTTGTTCAGTAATGTGCACAGGCCCGGTCGTCGCTAATAACGGTTAACGGTCGTTAGCTCTTAGCTACCGTTGCCCAATGTAGACAACCGTTGCCGAATGTTGACAACCTCTAGTTAAACTGGCTACAGTCTTTCATTTTTGGGTATCTGCTATCCTGCAAATACAGTAAATATTCAATTTCTGCCACTATGACAGTGCCACCTATAGTCTGGTATCGCAAGAGCCTGAAAGAACACGCGCCAACGAGTCGCGCTTATAAGAGGCCCGTCCGTCAACGAATCGAAGCGCGTGTGTATCTTCTCTCCGTGAGATAGAATTTTGCGATTCTGCGTCAGTCCTTTATTATATGTCGCACTCAATCGATCTGCCTGATAAGCGCATCTTACGCACACAGTTATACAATTTACGGAAAATAAATTTAATCCAAAGATAATTTGTCCGTGAGCTGGTTCGGCCATGTTATATATTACATAAAAGCGTCCATTCGCGGCGTAACACTTGTGTCGAAGACGAGCAATAATTAGACAATTCTTTGCTCACGGCTTTACATGCGTCGATTTGTGAAAGTGCGAGGGACGCGAAGGACTTTTTTTCGTGCATCATTATGACCAACGAGAAATGCAGCATGGAGCGACATTGTAGAAAGAGTCAAATATCTTAATATTTTCTGAAGTTTTACGTCCCAAAACCATGATATGATAATGAGAGACACTGTAGTGATGGACGCCAGAAATTTTCGGCCACCTGGGCATCTCTAACGTGCACTGACGTCACCCAGTACACGGGCCTCAACTTTTCGCCGCCATCAAAATGCAGCCGCGGGGACTCGGATGTCTTCGTGCGTACGAAGAAGGAGCATATTCATAACAGGTCCTCAACGAAAGAATATTATATCCACGGAGAATGTGGCAAGCTGCACCAACACACACAGTGTTTTGGGTCTAGTGACTTCTGGCTTCTCAAATGTCAAAATAATGACGTCATTACTCCCGACCACGGTGGCTGCGTTTCTATGGAAGCGATATGTCAATGCCCGTGTACTGTGCGATGTCAGTGCACGTTAAAGATCCCCATGCGGCCGAAATTTCCACACCCCCCCCCACCCCTCTACGGTGTCTCGTAACCATTTTTGGGACGTAAGATCCCATAAACCAATCAATCAACGGCATTATTATGAACAACGCCTTCGTGGTGGCTTCTGGAACTTTCGGTCATCTGGTGTTCTTTAACGTGCATTAGCCTCTCGCTGCCGTCGTGAGTACATGGGCCTCCAACATTTTCGTCTCCATGGGAACTGCGACTCCACAGCCGGGATCGTACATATGGCTTCCTGTTCCGCAGCAAGGCACAGTAATGACTGGGCTACCAAGGCAGACCGCAGCTCCTGGCTATAACAGGTGCGTCGTTGCTGGTAAAGTATATCGAAGGGAGTGTTTCCAGCAGCGCGCTGCTGGCAAGTGACATTAGGCTGAACAGAAGAGTCGTAAATGACCACGTGCGTGGTAATTTCGGATGAAAACCTTTTGGAGTAATTGAAGGCCACGGAAACAATTATAATTCAGACGCATTAACTCAAAGGGAGACGGACAAAACCTGTATTGACCGTATCATCATCAATCAGGGGAGCAAGCTCGCCAGACCCTGCCTAACAGCCAGTTCCTGTATATATTCCTCAATGCTGAGGCGAAGAGCCTTGGGATGCAGTTATGTCGTCTCACGTCACTCAAGGGGACTGGCGGCAAAAGTGTAGAACTCGGCATAAACCAATAATTTACTATGTTCAATCGTTTCGCTGAGTTTTGCTTGCTGCTTAGTTCTGCTACATTTTGCCTAGGCAAGCGCTGATGATTTTCTTGCATTTCGCTGTAGCCGCGTTGCGTTCTCGAAATAAAGTTTGCTTGAGAGACAGCGTCTCTATCTTGTTGCCATCGCCATTGCCAGCTGCTCTAGGCAATGTACCTCTGGTATAAACGACCATTCCAACTGGCTAATCCGTTCTTTTAGTGGCACTAAAACTCCAAAAGAAAAACGAAACAGAAAAGATGGAGGAAAGAAAAAGATAGCCCTACACTCACAAGTATGGTGTAGCGCCATCTTTGTTTCCATTACCCTTTCTGTTTGTTTGTTGAGCTCTTGCGCTACTACAGGAAAGCAAACGCCACCTCGCCTCCAAAAGAAGTCCTTTTCTAGTAGCTCACCTTCTAGGAAAGAAAATGTTACAAACATATAGCCGAGCACCAATGTCAGCGCATCTAAAAAAATTTGATTACAAAAAACTGGGTGGGTCCAACAAGAAACTATCCAACAATGAACTATCCTATCCCGGTAGTGCGTCATACATGCGGTAATGTTTTCTTGTAAAAATCTTTTTCCTCTTTCGTCATGCACTATGTTGTTGTGGCAATGTACATAAAGGGTCATGCGGCTCCCATGGATAAACTGTTGATAGTTTTGCGTGTGTCGCCATGTGTGTGTGTCACCTGTGTGTGTCACGACGTTCTTTCTTGCCCGCGTCATGCGCGCAAAACTACTATTATTCATGCTTGGGTGACCATCAGTCGTTGCACCATTTCGATGAGAATGACACTGTAAGCTACTGCCGTCCCTGTCCCCGCCAAATGAGTCACTTGGAGTATCATACCTGATGAAACGCCGTCTACATGCACGATTGCCACCTGGCCCTCACTAGAGAGTTTTAGTTTATCCGTAAACTTCTTCACGTTACGGATACCGGGTTAACGGGAAAGTGTACGTGACCAGCAGCGCTGGTGGCGACACCTGATGATACGGAACCTAACCAGGCACACAAGAAGCTAATATTATTATTGCTTGCCCGTTTTGCTTGACTCCTTGTGTAAGGAATTGGACCTGAGATAATAATTGATTTTGAGTACCTTCATTAACTCTTTCGAAGAGGACGCTCACGCTACTAAAAAGAAAATCGAATGCATTGTAGTTAAGCAAAACGCGAATAGATGGCGCTAGCAGTTCTACTTCCACCATAAACGCGCACGGTAAACCGGTATCCGCAAACGTAAAGAAGTTTATAGACAAACTAGAACTCTCTACTGTTACTATCCCTTCGACATAAATATCGACGCAGAATTAACGACTTTGTTGATTGTTTCTTGACAAGCCAGCTGTCCAGTCTATTCGTTGCATACGCGAATGAAACGCTTGGCAGCTCGGCATTCCCTCAAAGGTTACGAATGCATCAACCCAAGCTGCCCGTCTCTCCGCAAGCCTACGACCCGCCATGTTATAGCCTAGAGGCTGGGGGGCTAGCTTGCGAAGCACGAGACCGCTCGATCGGATCCCGCGGTCAAGGTAGCGGTGAAGAAACCCGTGAGACCAAATTACTCCGGAGCCCACAACAACGAGGCACCGCTCCTAATCATATCGTAGTTTCGGCCTTTAAAACCCCATCAATCATTATTACTACTCCGTAAACCTTGAAAAAGTCGTCCCATAGGCCTCATAGACACAGAAAGTGCCATTTCAAAAAAAAATAATTCTGAGGAGGTTCCTGATTAATAATAACATTAAATTTTCTTGATTATTATTATGATGTATTCCTATTTGCCTATATCGTTTAGCGTGTACTAGGAATATACTGTATGCTTTGTTATATCTCTAAGCATACGTTCTGGTTTTCTTATTCTATTTTTCATACACTTCGCGCGTATGTCCTTGTTTAGCTTGATCTGGGAGCTGTGAGCAATCACATCTAGTATATTTACAACGTGTTTCAATATTGCAAGTGAGGTATTATGTATATGTGTGTATACGTAATGACGCTTCTGTACTATGTACGTTACATTACTCTCTATACGAAATCTTCTTCATTCTTGATCTAGTATTTATTTATTTATTTATTTAACATACCTCAAAGGCCCCCCAACAGAGGGCTTTACATGAGGGCGTGGGCGAACAATATAGGGTTAACAAAACAATGATTCTATGGCATTTCTAGATTTATCCGTGTTGCAACGATGGATGAAACTTGGGGGAAGATCGTTCCAGTCCCTGGCTGCTTGAGCGAAAAAGGAGTGATATTGGGCTGTGGTGCAAGCAGGAGGTAGGTAAACGGCCTTGTGGTGACTTGTGCGGGCTGATGGGCTGATTGAATGGGAGAGTTATAATGAAACATATGATACATTTTGTGATACAATGACAGTCTAGAAATCTTACGGCATGGGTCGAGATGAGGTAGATCTGCTATTCTTTTAAGGGTAATAACACTGGTATGACATGAGTAATCTGAGTAGATGAATCTAACTGCTCGGTTTCGAATGGCCTGCGTGTCGCACTGTATTGGAGTAAAGGACTTTTGTCAGGCTACAAGCCTGTTGCTTTTGCTACATTTTATGTCCTTTGTGCAGAAAGATTCAGATAATGAATGAATGAATGAAAGTCATCATCTTTCCGAAAGAGCCTTAGCTAACGCTGCGTAACAAGAATCCTAACCATTTGTATTTCTCTTGTTCCTTTTGCTGCGTTTCTCGCTTGTTTCTCCTTATTTCTTACTCAATTACGCAATTACCTCTGAAATTCAGTGATTCAGGACAATTTCAGTGATTCTTCTTAATAAACTAATAAAGAAAGAAAGAAACAGAGAAATACTAATTGCCCGGAGGTATCAATGAATGAAGTGAAATAAATAAACAAATAAATAAACAGGCTAAGCAATACAAGGAATAAAGCTGGCATTTCGAGCCGCCCCTCTTTCCTTTCCTGTCTTTTTTTTTTGTTTTGTTATGTCTTGTCTATTCAGAAATATCATTTGTGAAGCTGAGATACTACAGTCCCATTTTTGTGCGTTATCGCTATGGTTCTTCTCGCGGGACCAGTTGTTCGCAGAGAAACAGTTGCTGTCAGTTTGACTACCTTTATACCTTAATACCAAGAAACTGCACGTGAGCAGCACAGCGCTGGTAGCGACCCCTGACGATGCGGAGCCTAACCACAAAGCTGATATTTCTGCGGCTCGTACGTTTTGCTTCACTCATAGTGCTGTGCACTGGCCGTAACATAATTGCCTCACAGTACTTTCATCCTTTTCTTTCGACAAGAACGCTCAGGCCACTAGCAAAAAAAAAAAAAAACTAGAAAAAGCAATGCATTGTAGTTCAGCAAACCGCCACTAGATGACTCTAGCAGTTCTGCTTCCGGTGGCCCGTGGGCTACCGCCCCGTTATAAAGGGGACGCTCCTAATATCCATCCATTCACCGATTCATCCGCCGTCTACGCCCTAGGTATAACAGTATCCGTGAACGTACACAAGTTTACGGACAAAATAAACGTATTCCTAACCATTGCTTTCTACGCGAGATGAGCTTAGCAGAAAAAAAAAACGCACAATTGAATTCGTCCCTGTTAGTGTCTTCGTTCACCGGAGTAAAGCACCGTAAACACGCTCTTTAATTTGGCCGTTTCGCAAACGTGCCTGCGTCCACGCGGAGAACTTCGCCGGCAGCGTGGCGAAGCTGCATCTGTGGCTGCTGTGTGCTCGCCGCGTGCCAGCCACACAGCTGCAAGCACTATAGCATTTCAAAAACGGCGTTCACTGCGCTCGTCCGTCCGTATGTCCTTTGTTAACGACGTCAATACTGCTGTCATCAGCATCAGCACATTGTCGTCATCCCCATTACCAAGGCCACGCGCTTAGTATTTTTGCGGCTTACTAAGAGCCAACTCCTGTGATTTCTCGTCGTCAATGGGTCCCAATAAAATTCGCTGGGCACGTTCCTCGGCACACTTCTGCGATTTGCGCAAGATTTCAGGCTCGAGAAATTGCGCAGATTGCTTGCAAATGAATTTTCATCTGGTTACCTCAAACAGCTTACCTGGCTTCCTACAATTATTGGCCGCACTCTGTGTTGACGTCATCATTGACAAAGCGACGGAAGCGCACTGCCACCATACCATGGCCTTCGAGATCTTCGCACGCCGACATTACCGCAGGGGGAAGGGCGCATGCGCCGTCGCACCCTGCAGAAGGCGGATTGACTGATCTGACGTCACTGCTTAGTTAAATTTCGGTTTCGATTTCGCCATATTTTTAACATTAAAATCTATTTGCGCATTTTCTGAGCCTTTATACTATCGGGAATGCGACAGGAGTGCCTCAGGAACATAGAATCGCCATTACCTCCATATGATAGAAAAAAATCGCAGGAGTTGGCCTGTTTTGGGGCGAAACAAAGAAAAAAATACGGACGAACTACTCAGCCGTATGGATCGACATGGAACACGGAAGATGTGGCGCTTCTAAAAGCGGATAGCCAATATTACATAGAGAAAGGTAGAAAACACCTGCCAATGCTTCCCATCATGGGCTCTTACGTCCCAAAACCGCAACATGGCTGTGAGAGACGCCGTAGTGGAGTGCTCCGGAAATTCCGACCACCTGGGGTCCTTTAACGCTCACTGACATCGCACAGTACATTCCGCCTCCATCGATATGCAGCCGCCACGGGATTCGATCCCGCGGCCCTCGGATGTTCCCATCACTGGGCCGGCACTTCTGCTAGCATTAACCAGCTGTTTCGCAAAAATTAGCCTGTAGCAACTCTGCACGGATAATTAAGGCACTTGAACATGCTCAGAAATTGTCTTCAACGTGGTATCCAGTTAGACTTTAGAGTTGTCTTCATTATGTTGCAGCCGGGTAATGAGACAGGGTAATGATCGAGCTGTCGCCGAGTTCAGTTCTTCTTTTTGTATACAATAAATGGCAGGAAAAAAATAGCGTAGATTGCACTAGTGGTGCAAGGCTTAAAGGAACAGCTGAGCTAGTGTTCGGCTTAGCTTCTTCTCGGGAGCTTACCTTAAACGAAAAACTCCGCGTTCGCGGGAACACGTCACATGATTACTTTTTGCATTATCTCATGTTCTTTTTACACACGTCTCGTGAGCAGTTTTTAAGTAATTTGCGTTGTTCCGACGGGAATACGCCACGTGAGTTCTCGTTACGTGATCTTACGTGGTTTCGATCATTGGGCTATCAAGTGACCAGCTATTCGTGATTTTGCGTTGTTTCGATCACGTGGGTAGCTGCTACGCGATAATGTAGAGCAGTATCTTATTTAGGTGACGCGAGGTGCGGCTATCGTAGGTACTGCCGTAGCAGGTGTCTTTTTTTATCTGTCTTTCTCTCTTCCTTTGTTTCTCTCTCTCTCTCTCTCTCTCTCTCTCAGAATGCGAACGCAGCGGCGGCTGGAAGGTTTCAACCCGCAACTTCGAGCGGTGCCTGTAGTATTGTGCATTTCACGTGGCGAACTGCCACCGGGATCGGCCCACATTTTTGCGAACGCCTACCGGCGGTTTTCCGAGCTTAAAGGGCCCCTAAACAACCCCGAGGTCCAAAATTTGTTTTAAAGATATAACTGCGCTCCTGTGCGATGTGAACATGCTCCCGCAAGAATTTTGCGAATAGGTGCAATAATAAAGAAGCTACACGGGTTTAAGTGGCCGCTTGCGTCCGTTTCGTTTTCTCGGTCGGCCTCCCCACCCTTCTCTGCCGAGGAGAGGGTAGGCACGGCGCGCCATCGTGACTCCGCCCACTTTTGACACGTGACATGACGTGAGCATTTGACGTCATTGACGCTTGCATTGCAGTTCCGGTTGCTCCGGCCAGCGCTGCTCCGGCGCTCACGTTGGTGGGATGGCCACAGGATCTGACATAGACCTGGTTTCGACCAATCAACGAGCTGCAACTGCGCTAAGTTGTTCGCGGTAGAATGTGACGACACCTAGGATGCGAGGGCGACAGGTCAATCGCAGGAAAGAGGCGCGGGAATGGTTTTTTGAAATACGGCGTCTGTGTGGCGCGCAGCGCTGTCATATTCGCAGAATATAATCGCCGCAACCTTCTCTATGATTGAGTTAGCTGGTTTGGGTGCCTTAAAAAAAAGTAGGAGGCTATTTAGTGGCCGCTTAAACAGCATCGCTGCTAAAAGAAAAAAAATCCTACGAGTACCTTGCTATCGGTTTTAAGAGGCGTAACGGTGAAAGCCAAGGCATTTGGTAATAAAACCCAGGACCTACGGTGTTCGAAAACGGCGCCTTTAACAGTCGAGCTTTACATGACCGTAATTCGGCATAGGCTATGAAGGTTAACGCTCAGTCACGTGTGGTTCATGCCCGCATAACTAATGCGCGTGTGAGCTGCACGTGGTCTCATTATTTTTAATTCTGAACGAACTGACGAGCATTTCATATTATTAATGTCATGACCTGTGAGTCATCTTTTCACGCATTCAAAATACTACATGACAGTTATGGTGCATACCAAGGAATCGAAATGCGAACTGTCCATCTTCGCACTATATCTTTCACCCTATTTAAAGGGGTCGTGAAAAAAACGTGGAGACGTCCGGTTGCAATTTTCACTGCTTCAATGTGCGTTCGACAAGCCGACATCGAGATATTCCGGCAAAATATTTAGTGCATATTTGAAAGTCTAGCGTACGGGCGCTCCCGGAACGACTATGCGACACTGCTGGTCGGCATGACACTATTCGGTGACATTTCAGTAAGATATCTTTAAGTGTAAAAGTATAGTGAACTCGTGTTTGCTCTAAAAAGAATGGATTTACTTGTAAGCTAGAAAGAAAGAAAAAAATAGACACCGTGCAGTGCCGTCTTTCGTAAGCAAGGCTGCTGCACGGTTTGTTTTCGCGTGACCTCCAAGGGCACGCCAATCTCGGAGGTCTTGTGGCGACTAAGGTGACGTCAACTGCAGAGTTGAGGGGAACGAGCGCGGTAACCGAAACCACGTTTCTTATCGCTCTAAATCAACCCACACGATGGAACAAAAAATGAATATTGCTGATTGGAGGGTTACGGTCCCGACGAACATGCACTTAATATAAAATCTGCAGAAAACTTTTCAGGGCCCCTTGAAGCACCACACTTTTCTCTCACCATTATTTCAGTGTCGCCTTCGCGGAAAACCTATCCGTCTGTTGACTTAAACCCTTAAGTTTATGCAAAAAATGGAGGTAAGCTGTGTAGTGTAAGAAAAACCCAGGCTCGAAAAACTGGCCAATAAAAATATTCAAGGTCACCTAAACCACGCGGAGGTCGAAATTTAGTTTTGGCGCTGCAGTTGTACAAGAGTCGGCAACGAACACGTATAGCCGCAAGAATTTTTCGGAACGGTGAATAGCGAAGTTACAGGCGTTTTCTGGTTGAAAATTGGGTACGGTTTGGGAATGCTTAATTTTATTTCGTCTTTATTGTTCTTATTTATTGAATGAAGGAGAAGCGCCTCGTTCCGTCGCATCTACTCGAGTCAAGCAAAGCGTCAAGTCAAGCGAAAGCCAAGTAAAGACGCCCTTGACTGAATTCCGAACGCGCGCTCCACCACACCGCCCGCGTTCGAGGGAGAGGAGTACAGGGGAGAGGTCCGCAAAGACGCCCTTGACTGAATTCTGAACGCGCGCTCCACCGCACCCCCACTGCGCATGCTCGGCTTGCTGAACGCCCGGTGGGCCGGGACGAGACGAGCATGCGCAGTGGGGGTGTGGACGGCGCCGCCGCCGACGCCGAAGCGCGACATCGTGCGACTAAGAAATGCTCCGCATTTAAAACTGGTCCCCACTTCTATCGCCCTTCGCTATGCGCGGTCCGACCGGTGCCGTATTTTCCTCACCGAGTACTCCTGCAAACGTCACGTCACGTGCTATCGCCAATGCGCCCTGTTCCTTTGTGTCGGCTTGGCGTCCTGCGAAGGGCGCAGCTAATGGCCTTGCCAATACAACGAAATCGTATGGTGAGTGGCTGTGTTGAAAAACCTCACAGGGTGACCCTTCTGTCGGCGTGTCTGTTCTTTGCCCCTACTGGCTGCCTACAATGGCACGGTGAGCAACGAGCCGAGGAAGAGGGAGTGTGCGTAATTTCTTCCAGACCTTGCAGGCAGTCGTTCCACCAGTGACAGCACCAGAGTTGTGACATCATCAGAGATGCCTTATGTCGTCAGGACGAGCTGGGGAGCATAGGAAATGCACAGACGGTGTGGTTTTCTTCGTTTTGTGGCTCTCCCGCGGCACGTAGTGCTGCCGCGTTTGGCATCGATCAGTTGTGACGTTGTACTCATGTCGGTGCGCTTCTTTACGTGAAATGTTAAGAAATGTCGATGGGTGGTTTAGGGGCCCTTTAAGAAACAGCGGTCGCTTTTTTTGCCGAAGACCTGTGAATATGACTACCGCACTGCAGAAATAGAGACCAGGTGTGCTTCGGCGCATTTAGGGCCCTCCGAATGTCACGAACTTGGCCAGGATTATTACTACATCACTGGCGATACAGGTGCGCTCGCTGAATCACATAAGCATGTCTTACGGTGAGTTGGAAGCGTTCGCGAAGGTTGAAGGCGAATAATTTAAAAGAGTAGTGTCTGAAGTGAGACTTGTAGCTTATGTAGGTGCTATGACGCACTAGCCATTGCACAATAATGTTTGGCACAAGCAGTACAAGATGTACACAAGGTCTGATATTCAGTATTTATTCCAGAGCATTTATTTCAAATACGCGTAATGTCTTGTTCGCCGTTCATTAATTTAATTTCCAGTTTTGAGCCTCTGAGGCAGTATCGCGGGTATACTTCGAAGTCAGCCGCCAGGCAATTTGCTACGTGGTTCAGAACCACCTTGCTCCTTACACGCTGGTTTGATTGCAATAGTGATTGCATACATTCGAAACAAACTTTTTCTAGCTGTGTCGGCGCCTCTGTGGGAGGTCGGTACACTGAGTGGACACTGTCATACGAATTCGAAGGCCCTGTATGCTTCATGACTCGAAAAGCGTCTTCTGCGAACGTAAGTGGTGCCAAAGGCCGCGCGAAGCATTGATTACGTAACGTCTTGGTAACATCAGCACCTCACGGGTATGATGTCGTAGGACGTTATGACATCCTCGTAACGTCATCATCGCGACGTCATTCCGTGGTGACGTCACGACGGTTTCATCGGGTGGCGTCATCACGTGACGCCATTTTCACGTGAAGAGAGCTTCGATTTGTGTCGGATTTCCTACGGAGGTTTCTGCAAACGAAATCTCTTCATTGGTTTGGGAACACAGTTTCGCGATGCAGGTGAGAATCTTTTCTAAGGGCCATGGTGGCGACTAAGATGACGTTAGCTGCAGAGTTGAGGGGAACGAGTACTGGAAAATGGAAACCGTGTTTTTATTACCCTAAATCAACCTACAAGATGCGACGAAACATTGTATATTGCGGACTGGAGGATCAGGATTCCGAATGCACATGTAAAAATTTTCAGAAAATATTTCGCGACCCCTTTAGGTGACGCAAGAGGCCGCTGATAGTTCTACTGCTCGCGTCAACATTTCCGATAAACTGGTATCCGTAAACACAACTAAATCTACGGACAAACTAAAACCATCTATATTTTTTCCTTACTAAACACTTGCCTAGTGTGCGCGTGGTTGCACGCGGCATATGAGTGCCGCCTGGCTTATTACACGTGCTTTCACATTGCGACACGTAGGCTGTTTATATAGCCTTCTTTTAAATGCCAGCGTTGCTCTGGCAGCGTTTCTCAGAATTTTTCATAACTGCCGCGAGTGACGAGTCCTAACGTTCCACGTGCCTCACGTGTGTTTCCTGATAAATATTCTGAACTGAATAGTATACCGTCACAAGAGCACGCTTCCTTTTTTTTATTTATTTCTTCTCTTTTTTTGTTCCTAAGCCGTCTTTATCTTTAAATGCAGGTGTGTATCGCAGCAGGCACAAGTCTGCGACGATCTCGGTTTACGAATACCTTCAGGAAACGCCACCGAAAGCGTGTCGCTATCAGAGTATATGGTTATGCAGAAAATGACCAATTAACCCTCGTAATAACTATATGAAATATTTGCTTGGCCCTCAAGTCGAGGCTGTCCGTATGCGGCTCGTCATTGCCATTGTGTAAGACAGGGTTATGTACTCATGAGCCGTACGTAGAAGGGGAACAAAAAAAAAACGAAATATTATTGATGATCTCTGGTGTTTTAGGTCGCAAAACCACGATATGATTATGAAAAAAAGCCGTGGCGCTATGCTCTGGAATTTTTGACCTCTTGGGGTTCTTTTAAAGAGCACTGACATCGCATAGTACACGGTCCTCGACATTCCGCCTACATCGAAACGCAGCTGCCCCGGCCGGGATTTGATCCCGCGACCTTCGCATCGGCATCCCAAAAAGAGAGAAAGAAAGAAAATGTGACATATCTTACGCAAAGAAAGAAAGAAGGAAAGAAAGAAAGAGAGAAATTGTGACATATCTTACGCAAAGAAAGAAAGAAAGAAAGAAAGAAAGAAAGAAAGAAAGAAAGAAAGAAAGAAAGAAAGAAAGAAAGAAAGAAAGAAAGAAAGAAAATGTGACCTATCTTACGCGTCCTGGGAACCAGTGTCATGCGAAGCTGTCAGAGAGGAAAGTCCGCATTCCAAATTCTTTCTCGATTCGCCAAGTGTTAACAGTAGCATCAATGTCATTGCGCAAATTCAGGAGTTTAAGGGGTAGCGTGGGCTTGCCAGGCAAGAGAAGCATTGTGGCTAAAAAAAAAAAAACGATAGCTCGTCGCACGACGTTACTGTCGCTATTCACGTTAGTGCAGAGACGTCGGCTTCATCGAAGTGCACGTTACGGTTTCCCAGTGTGCTTGTTGGAATCATCCTTATTCGGAGTATTTCTACGGGGTGTGTGAAGCAGGGCGTAAGCATGCCGAGGTGCCTTTTTAAATATGTATAGTTTATCACATTGCCTACTGGAGCAGTCAATTAACACTCACTGCAACCGTATCGAGGTTAGACAAGCATCAACGCCACGAACATGGCGTTGAATACAACTTCCGCTGCAACACGCTTTTTACGATTGCGTAGACTTTGCTACCCGAGCAACTGGGTCAACCCCAAGCCTAGCCTTCTGGCCACCGCATCGATATACGTATTCACGATGTGGCAAAAGCCACCGTCGGCGGCTCCTTACAAGCGGTACATGTCGTAAATAAGTGGTACATACGTTTATTTACGATATGTACCGCTTGGCAGTTAGAGCCCCTACGGAGGAGTGGCAGCGTCCTTGCTTGGCATCCAGGGTGCCTGGGTTTGATTCCTACCCCTGCCAAGTGGTAGTTTGCCTCCGGTCATTATAGCTTGTTTGCGTGTGTCTGTCTGCCTGTTACATTTACGTCTCAATCGAAAGTTACGACAAAGGGCACATCTCTGTTAACCCACACACAGTGTGTTAACAAACTTTCATTGCTTTGACTGGTCGTTCATTGCACAGCCTGCAACATTAATCGCATGTGGTTCGTACTCGCATACTTAGGGACGAACAGTGTCGCTATGAGCCCCATGCGTCTTAATAGCGTAAATCCTCACGTGCGTGCCAAGAATACCCCTCTATAGGTGTGAAAATAAATTATTCATGTTGGTCTTCTATCCCTACCCTACCGTTCCATTTTTGTTGTGTACCAAGAGACCAAAGCAACGTGGGGAGCACCGGGACTTAGGCGGGTAAATTATACATACATACATACATACATACATACATACATACATACATACATACATACATACACATACATACATACATACACATACATACATACATACATACATACTACATACATACATACATACATACATACATACATACATACATACATACATACATACATACATACATACATACAGATAGATAGATAGATAGATAGATAGTAGATAGATAGATAGTAGATAGATAGATAGATAGATAGATAGTAGATAGATAGATAGTAGATAGATAGATAGATAGATAGATAGATAGATAGATAGATAGATAGATAGATAGATAGATAGATAGATAGATAGATAGATAGATAGATAGATAGATAGATAGATAGATAGATAGATAGATAGATAGATAGATAGATAGATAGATAGATAGATAGATAGATAGATACGGTCAAAGCACCTAATGTCGGCCGAAGTCAATGAAACGTTCACAGAACTGTAGAGGCTAGAACCAATAAGACACTCAAACGAAACCTTAAGAATTCTGCAGGTATAATTTAATCGAAAGCTGGACGAAATAAGCCCACAAATGTGCCTATTCAATATGAGTACATTTTCTTTTCTATCTCTCTCACTGTTTTCAGAGAGAGAGAGTGCCTTGTAATGCGCAGAAGAGCGCAGAAGTGCGGGCTGCAAAGCACAACACGCAATAACTGCGACAAAGCTTTTAGATTTCTTTGCAACTCCAGATACTAAACTCGGATACTGAAAAAAAAGGTGTTTTAATATGCTGCACATATTTCATCATTGAACGCTCATCCGTTTAACCGATCGGCTATGCCGCCATACTGTTTATTTTCCACCAACATGTGTGCCATTGTGCACACTGAGTAATGTCACCTCACTTCTTAAAATAACAGCGTGAAACGCGCGACGCAGCAGAATCGGATATGATTGAAACAGGAGCGACCGAGAACGTCTCCAGCCAAAAGAAAAAGGACATTTCAATCACAAAGGTTATAGTAACAAGTCTCGCTGACAGGAAATGCCACACAAATTCTTAGTAACGGGCGTCAATTTCTTTGACAGAAAGGGCAGTGACGACGTAAAGGAAAGTGGCTGTTTTTGTAAAACATTCAGGTGGTCAAGCTGGCAAATTGAAGTCCGCCATCAGAGCAACCAGCAGTAACGTGGCTCCTGCTAAAATGCTGTACACTCTAAACACGGTGACCTTTAGTTTATTTTATAGTTACACAAAAATGTGAAAATATGCTCCTTTACTAAAGGTTAAAGCACTTTGACCTTTAGTAAAGGAGCATATCTTCAAATATTTGTGTACCTATAAAATAAACTAAAGGTTACCGTGTTTAGAGTGTAGGGGCAGGATTGTGTAAATGGCACATTTGGTGTCCATAAAAACGAATTTTCTGTCTTACAGCAGATGCAGTCAAACTAAGTGTCGCTCCATTTCAGTCGGTATACTGACATGAGCGTGTGGCGTGATGACACCTTTTAGACTATTAATTACATTTACATATATAGAGGCAGTGTTGTTTAATTTATTTCAAAAATTTGTGAAGCGACATCTTGTTTTGTTTTTTTTTCTTTTTTTTTTATTGTCTCTGTTGTTGCGACGCATCACTTTATTCCTCATTTTGTCTCGACCGCTGTGTGTGTCCTACAGAACTGCTATTAGTCATTGCCTTTATTCATAACTTTTCTTATTTTTATCAAAATTGTATGATAATTCACGGACAACCTCTTTGCGGAGGCGAACAGGGACGCAAGACAGATAATGTCGTAGGCGCTACCGCCATGAAAAAAGTACGTGGTGCCTTCGGTGCGATAAAGCAGCAATATTTGTTCTTCGCGTTTAGCTGAGTGAACTGCGTTCGCGAGAGCTCGAGAGTGACGGAATTGCGGGAAACCCTCAACGGCAAAGCTGCTTCAGATAGGCGTAATTTGCCAAGCAGCATGCAATACCGCATGCCACTGCGTTGCGTGATTTCGGCGGAAACCTGTCACGTGTCATTGCGTTACGTGATGTTGGCGGGAACATGTCACGTTACATTTCGTTGATTTTGGCGGGGACGTGTCACGTGACATCGCGTTACGTGATTTTGGGTGATAACGTGACACGGTCCCGCCGAATTCAGGTAACGCAATCTCCCCTGACATGTTCCCGCCAAAATCACGCCGCGCAATGTGACGTGACATGTTCCCGCCAAGATATCACATATCAATTGAGTGACCTATTTCAGTATAGACTGTCGGTCAGCTTCGCTGTGATCTTGTCTTACACGACATAGCGGAAGCTACGTAACTTTTCTCGCTTGATGTGATAGGTGGACGTAACGCTGCCCTCTTAGAATGATCACTAGCATACGTCTGCACTGCAATGTTTGGCCCTGCCTCAGTGCTTCGCGGCAGTATTATTATCTATTCTTTTGAAAAACGGTAGCGGCGGTGGCAGATATGACATCAGATTGAGCTGTCGACAACGCTTGTACACACCGAGAAAGTACGTCAAAACTCAAACGTAGGAGATAGTAATTATAATTAACTAATTAATTAATTAATTATTCCTCTGAACCTCCTTTTGAGGTTTGTTACAGGGAGAGTACCTTGAACAATGCCTTTAGCACGCACATTTCGCAGTGGTCAACAACCAAGTGACATCATATTAAGGGAAATGTCCTTCAATGAACGTTTTAAAATCACATATATCGTTTCCTAAACAGCTTCTTATGGAAAACTTGGTGCTGCGCTAGGCGATGAGACATAGTTAGCGTGGTGTTCTATACATATGGTTCCGTGTGTGTGTGTGTGTGTGTGTGTGTGTGTGTGTGTGTGTGTGTGTGTGTGTGTGTGTGTGTGTGTGTGTGTGTGTGTGCGCCTTCGCGCTTCGTGGTTAGCACTCGTAATTTCAACACAGTTATTCTGGTAAAGTCATGCAAACTTATTCCGGTAAGTTGTTCCACGAGTTTACGGCGACAGAAAAATAAAAAATCAACACGAAACAAATCAGCGCGTGTTCTTGCTGGCTACACTAGGAGGGAGTCAGTTGTTCGCAGCAGTCTTTTATTAAACTGGCGTTCTACACAGGTATCACAAGAGATACTTGAGCGAGTTGGTGTGAATTTGACGTTACGTGTATCTTTGTTTATTTCTCGCTATTTTTTTCACGTATTTTCTGAAAAATAATGGAGCACTCTCGATGGCCACTTCTGCTTTCTTAGTGCATTCATTAGATATGTCTAGCAAAAAAAACGAGCGCTCGATCAATTCCCCTTTCGTTAATCTTAAGTCTAACAACTCCAAATCACACGCTTTTAACATTTCTTAACATCGCCACGAAGTCTTCGCGCCTATGTTTCTACCATATAAGGCGCACAGAGACGCGTTCAATACACTCCAATTTCTTCTTAAGAACCTTTTCATGCGGACTCTTGAGTGCACTAGCATATTCAAGGATCCGGACGTATATAACTTTCATATTCCTTGTAAGCACTCTTTTAAATCGTTTCCGCAGAATCTGAGAGGAGCTAGTGGTTTAGCTAGCAGGTTATATTAGTGAGTCATCGTACCTTTCGGCTGACCTTACAATCGGCCGCTCATTCCGTTCCCTGCACTAAACAATGAGATCGCTCTCCGCTATATTCTACGGGTCACGAGCGCATGTGTCAAGATTCCTTCTCTAAGAACATCGCGAAAGTCTACGCTAGAGATTCTATTCCGAGTGAAGACGTATCGAAGACGACATTTACTATTGACCGCAGGAAACACTTTCTAGTGTTTCGCTGGAAGTGTGCGTCTTATTTAGTTTTGTTGATACCCGTGTTATACTGTGCGATGTCAGTGCACGTTAAAGAACCCCAGGTGGTCGAAATTTCCGGAGCCCTCCACTACGGCGTCTCACATAATCAGAACTGGTTTTGCGACGTTAAACCCCACAAATCAATCAATATTTAGTTTTGTTCAGCGTTTTTGTCCTGGTCGTTCGTTCTAGGCTGACAAGAGCAGTTTCCATGATTGTCAAGTGATTAGGTTCAAGTGTGGTTTAAAGTTCAGCATTACCGACAAGAGAGAGAGAGGAAAAAAATTACAGCATATCCACGGAGTGAATGATGATGAGTGGGCGAAGCTCGGGAGGTTCATCGTAGATCGTCCCGAGTTCCGGATTAATTTAGTTAACGCGCACGCTACAAATCCATATGGTTCAACTACGCACAAGTGAAATCTCCCACCGGCACTTCATTGCAAGTCAAGATCCAGTGCCTATATATATATATATATATATATATATATATATAGATATATATATATATATATATATATATATATATATATAGCTTGAAGGAAAAATTCGATGGGTCCGGGTATTTTCTATATTGAAAGAACTTGCAGGAAGCACACATTGAAAAGGAAGATATTTTACTAACGTTTCGGCCGTGGCACTCTGACGAAGGCCGTGCCACGGCCGAAACGTTAGTAAAATATCTTCCTTTTCAATGTGTGCTTCCTGCAAGTTCTTTCAATATATATATATATATATATATATATATATATATATATATATATATATATATATATATATATATATGGGTGGCCGGTGAACGGTTCTCCAACGCGAGCAATCGGTATTTCTCAATCAAGAAGCTCGCTAGGAGACACTGCCTGCGCCAACGTTGTCTCTCGCGGGTGAGGGCGCGTTCTCCTTCTTTGCGAGCTGGTAGAGCGTTCATCTAAGAAAGAGCGTTTCCATAGTCAACGCGCGCCTTTCGCTCTCTCTCTCTGTCTCTCTCTCTCACACAAGACAGCAGATGGAAAGAGTGAGAGAGAGAGGCACGCGCCGGGAGGCACGCGCCGAGGGCGAGCGGTGCCTCCCGGCACGCCGGTTACGCCTGACGCAGGACAAGGTTAGACTAAGAGGAGCTTCGCCCCTAAAATATGATAGTGACCGTAAACTATAAGCGTGCCCTGCGAGACTTCTTGGACATTTCAAGAAAGCGGTGCCGATCTGTCGCGGAAGCTCCTGTGGACGTGCGAGCCAAATGTTACTGCACTGCACGCGCACCAGGAAGATTCGCGATTTAGGTTCAAACGCAGCTATAGTGCCGTCGCTCTTCTTTCAGCAGATGACGTAATTGGGGCCACCGAGAATGTCGCTCGACATTTTATCTTTTTTTCGCTGCTCTTTAGAAGACAGATGCGCACATTTCCTCCATTTGTCGAATGCAAACCGAACAAATTATGCATACAGCAGGTGACATTTCCGCTTTAGCATGAACCACCAGCGAGCGCTGTTTCCGCCTCAGGCGACGCAGTCGCTGACCCCAGTGACGTCTTTTCTTGAGAGAAGAGCGCGCGCTTTTCCGATTGCGTTTTAGCCGAATTGATTTATTGTGCTTTGTCTATAAAAAACGACGTTAATTTCTGCAGCCCATGTCTGGAGCAGGGCTAAGGGTCCGTTGGTGTAAGGGCAGAGGGACTGAAAGAGACAGAAAGGAGAGAAGAGCCGTAGTTGAGGGCTCTAGAAGTACTGACCATCTGGGGTCCTTTAAAGGGCAAGTCCGACGATTTTTCAGTGTCCACGGATCTCAATGAAATTTTCTGTATGTATTCTCCTTGGTACCGTAGTAATGTATGTCAAACCAGGCGGTTGAGGGTCATTTAGTTTTTCTGGAAATGAATTCTAAAAATTTTCAGCGGATTCCCCGCAGGGGAATCCGCTGAATCCGCTGAAGACACCCTGTGTTTTGACGTAATCTCCTTCAACGCTACCCACCAGAGCCTGCGGGCCTTAAAAGGCAATACGGCGATACTTCAGCGCTCAAATCGTCGCTGTCAAGTTCAGAAAAGCTGGCATAACTCAAAGCATCATCAGATGACCTCGCCGCTGTCATTTCTCTGGCACCAGCTCCATATTTCTGATGGCGGGGAGACTGTGACATCATCGCATACGCTGCATGAAGCGTCTACATGTTTCGGTTTCGGTTTGAACACGCCTTTCGATCGGTTATTTAAAATTATTGGTGCGTTCTGAGCAAATTGAACCTCTGTGGATGCTACAGGACTATCAGTACCATTCGAAAACATCGATATCAGATCATGGTGAAAAAAACCGGCGGAGTTGCCCTTTAACCTTCACTGACAATGCACAGTACGTACGCGGGTCTGCGTAGTAGTTAATTGGGGGGGGGGGGACGATTCAACGGAGGGGAGTGTATTGGGGTCATCGTATAATAGTCAGTGGGGCCATCGTATAATCAAATTCATTCCAAGCAGGCGCTTTGGCAGCGGTACCGACGTCTTTTGCATAATCCACCGACATAAGGTGCTTGCAACCGGAGCACTGCTGGCGGCGCTCTCGATCCTGTAGTCTAGCGTTGTTCTTCCTCATGGAACTTGCCGACGAACGCTTGTCGCTTAGATGCCCACCCTTCGCTACGTGTTCGAATACAGTGGATACCTGGTCACTCAGGGATAAGAGGGAATGAAGTGGCACACGCTAGAGCACTGCACGGGCCCGGGCCGGCCCGAAAGCCCGGGCCCGGCCCGGCCCGCGGGCCGGGTCGGGCCGGGTAAGTAATTGTTGGATCGGGCCCGGGCCGGGCTCGGGCCCGTGAGCTTCGGGCCCGGGCCGGGCCCGGGCCTGGGTCAGGCCCGAATCAGGCCCGGTTCTCATACGTGTCGGTAATGGCGCGTGTATGCTTTTTGGTTTTGTTGTTTCTTGGGATTTAAAGTCCCGAACCTAGTCAGGCTATGCGAGACGCCGTAGTGGAAGTCTCCGGGTAATTTAGACCACCTGAACTGCATTAGCGTGCACTGAAATCGCACGATACAAGAAGTCTAGCATTTTGCCTCCATCAGTATGTTACATGCAATTTCGGGAAACTGCCTCATATAAGTTCCCGCCATTATATTAAGTGAAATACTTTATTGCGTACCATGTATCGAAAGAAGTGGTAGTCAGGCAGCACTGCGAGAAGTGCGAAGCAACGGTACACTGCCCAGATTAGTGCATATAAGATGTACTCATCGGTATCATGGGAAACATTTCTAGTATGCAGCTACACTTCCATGCCCGCCTCGCCTGCTTCCGCCTTCGTGACTCTGTAGACTGGTCAACGCGACTCGTAAGTCATTAAGACTTGAGGAGCTGTTTTTCCTGCAGTTTAAGCGCAAGAAGTGACTCTTGTCACAGGGTCGCCGATCCACGCAGATGTTGCTGATTTTTGTGCTAGCAAGGCAGTTGCAAATATTTATGATTTGGCAATTAGCGAGTCAGAACTAGCATTTAATTCGGATTCTCATCACATCGAGTGTGTATTTGCTGATTCTCACGGCCACCTTTGTCTTCGTCACACTTCGTCAGTAATTCATAAGTTTCTTCATTCGTCGGAGCACAAGTGTTCTCATGGCGCTCAAAAACATGGACACGCTCCCGAGACAGAAGTGAGCCAGCACCTAAGGAAGGTGATAATATGATTTACTGCAGTACACTTTATAACAGGCGTGTGTATTGGCACCCTTTACCACACAAATATCTAAGGGCTCCAGAGACACCCCGTGTGGACGATTTTTTCATCCCTTCAAGCTTCCACCTGCCTTGGAACTTCTGCCGCTATTAGATTTTAGCGGTTAAGTAACACACATCAAAACGGGAGACATGAACCCATCCTCTAGTTAAAAAAAAAAAGAAAAAAAAACGTATGGCAGCTCCGCTGCTGTGAAACCTCAGGAAGTGCGCAGCACGGGCACCCAGCGATTCCCGTTCGTAGAGTTCCCACTGTTCCGTGGACCAAAGCGTCAATGACCTCAATGTTTGTAACAAGCAAGTAGGGTTTCCCCGGCACGAGTAGAATTTGTTAGGCAGATTCGCTGAGTTGGTGTGCGACATGTGCGCTACTTTTTTGTTTACTTTTATCGGCTCACTTGAGATGCTTAACACCTATACATGTTGAAACAAAAGCAGAAGGGCCCAAGTTCATTCATATGATGGAACACATAACTTATTTTATTAACGGAGCAGTTGACACCTTCTGAAATGAAGCCTATACTGAAGCAATGGAATATGCGAGATCCGCATGAAATGTCCTTCCACGTGGGCGCTACCCCTCTCAGAAGTTTGCTTTTCTTTTACTTTCCGCCTTTTCCTGCCCATCGTAGTCACCGCTTTTTCCTTTCTGGCACACGTCGCCTCCACCGTCACAGCCGCCGGCTGCAAGACTACAACCACGACTGCGAGCCACGACTGCAGCCACAGACTTCGCTCCCCTGTTCGCACCGAGGTCTCTGGCCCTCGGCGGCAACCAACTCTCTGGATTACAGTCATTGCGTGGGATCACGCTCCGGACACCAGACCCGTCGCGTTCGACGTGGAGCGCTTAAGAAGCCAGCGGCTAGTTCACTTGGGCGCTCTAATAAGCAGTTATTTCGGAAGCCCTTAGTCCGGTCTTGATTTAAAGTACAACACTTTCAAAGACCGAGGACGGTCACACAAAGGCGACGAGATAGGCATCTAAAGCGAACAGCGAGGACGGTATGTCGCTCGCTAACGTGTGTGGCTTGCTTTGACAGATCTATGGCACTTATAGTCCCAGTAATTATAGTAAAGCCAATTATAAATGTCCGCCGTTTTTCCACTTTATGTTGGCGTTGTACGATGTAGTCGTTCTTTGAAAAGAAATAAGAACATTGCACCGTTAGCACTGCGTGCATGAGACAGCCAGCTATGCCTCCTCATATAACTCCCTGCAATTCTTTCGCTAAAGCGTTACAGGTGTAATTAACCGAAGGTAAACATAGTACTAGTGCAAATCGTGACACTGTCATACGTTTTCACAACACTCTCCGGAAACTATCTTGAGTGCTGCTGGTATCTTCACTATAGGAGAAGATTCGGCAGTGCCTTGTTTATGCTCAAAGAATAATTGGTCGAATTGGGCCGGGCCGGGCCGGGTCGGGCCGGGCCTAAACCTTTCGGGCCCGGGCCGGGTACGGGCCGCATTTAAAAACACCGGGCCGGGCTCGGGCGGGCCGGAGCTCGGCGTTTTCGGGCCGGGCCGGGCCCGGGCCGGGAAAAGCCGGCCCGTGCAGTGCTCTAGCACACGCCATGTCCCGTGTAAGTCTCCCGGGCCCTCCCCTGTGGTGGCCGGATTCACTGAAGCGAACCGAACTGCTTGCTCTAGCGCGTTTAGATAGGCGCGAACGATTAGACGAGATGCGCAACAACCGCAGGGTTTATCCCGATCCTCCTCACTCCGTGACGAGACGCGAGGCAGCCCTGGTGAGGCGTGCCCAAACACACTCTTTGATGACACCTCACATTGAGCACTACATACAAGACAAGGACGGGTCTCCTTCCTGCGTGGCATGCGGTGGATTCCCCGATAACGCCCACGTTCTGTGGAATTGTCCGGGTGGCCGTGCAGCCATGGGCGAGAGCCTCAAACACATACCTATCAACCTAAGGCCTGCGACCCTGGAAGAGTGGCTAGCGGACTCCTCCCCAGACATCATGAAGGCACTGCTCAGACATTTGAAACTTCTAGGCCTGTCTGAGGGCTAGTCCTTTTTTTTTGTATTAGTGGACCTGGACGGGGGTTTTCTTTTTTTTTTAATAAAGTTGTTCTCTTTCTCTCTCTCTTGTTACGTTGACTAGCCTCGTCAGCGCACCTCTGCCTTCATCACTCCCTCTCGTATAAGTGACGTCTGCGCTTCTCTTTGTTGGATTATAGACTTTCCCTGTAGTTCTCCTGGGTTTTTGGATGTGTACGGTACGCTCACGTAAAGGGCAGCGCTATACGCGAAGGTCGATTGACTGATTTCTGAGGGTATACGTCCCTATTAACAAAAGTCCTTCGTAAGGCCATGAACAGAGCTAAACGATGCGGCAAAGCGGGCTCCTCGAGGTCTTTCTCGCGTGACATAGCTTCCCACTTTCGTTATTTCTTGTAGAGGAAAAAAAAAGAAAAGAAAGACCTGACAGCCACTTTGACTACCGCCAGAGTGAACGCAGGCGAAATATCAATGCCCGAGTCACCTAAAGTGAGCGTTCCCTCGTGCTCCCTCAATTTCGACAGAGGCGAAATGCTAGAGGCTGCTGTACTCGTACTTAGCTGCACGTGAAAGCAGTCCTACGGCTTTTCTCTCCCTTCCATTCTTTCATTCCCTTTCCCACACCCGTTGGAAGTTGATCCACGCACTCTACTAGCTTGCACTAATCAGCTATGAGCGCTGCAAAAATTGGATCACCACAAATCCACCCACCTTGTTCCCGAGCCTTCGCGTCGCTTCCTTATCTTGCATATGCAGGTTTTTCGGTTACGCACGGGCTTGGTGCAGCTAATGCCTGAGAGCCCCCCGCGGCGCTGCGGAAGCTTGCTCGGTTGGTACAAAACAACGGGGGAGGAGGGGGCAGGCAGGTTTATATTACCGTCCAGCCCCGGAAATTTCTTTTTTCAAATTGAATTTATTCAGCGGAACCTTAGTGAATTTTTTTATTCAATCCGAGCCTTATTTGACGTGTATATGTGCAACATTCTTCTTAATGACCACCTCGACGCCAGCCTTTTGGACGCACATGCCACGTATGATCTCGAGCTAAATAGCTACTTTGCAGTAGCGGACCATTTAGTATCAGCTAACAAAACATCTCTGTCTAGCGGCTATAGTGGCCGCTTAATTCGAGCAAGAGCGGTGATTGCGTAATGCGGGTAGTCGAAGCGATCGGTACCGAGAGGTCGGCAGCACCCGTCGACATTATGTATTCGCAGCTGCTAGCTTTTGCCACTCGTTTTGCTCTCAACACGCTGACAAGTTACAACATGTGGTCTCCCAGTAACAGGGTTAATGTACAACGTCCGTTGCGGTGCAGCATGTAAAACGCACTTGCTCCGATGACATAGTGCGGCGAAATTCTCCTACTTTTCTTCTTCTATTGAACATTAAGTATGTAGAATAATTTAGGGCGGAGCTTCCTTTGGCTAACCTGCTTTTTACATTTACAACGCACGAAGACAAGCGCAAGACATGACGCTCTTTTAATGTCTTGCCTGTCAATCGCTGTCGTCTTACTTAGCTCTTTTATAAGGACGCTATCAACGGGCACTTCTGACACAAATGAAGATTACAGAATCTAAAGCGAGGTACGCCTCCAAATGACGAATAGTGTCGGGGACATGGCCTCTTACAGTCGGTACGTTTACATTTCGCTAGACTATGTCATCATCAAAGTTGTAACTAGCCTTTTTACGTCCACCGCATAATGAAAGACTCTTTGTATTGTCCTTAGATATGCCGGTTTAAGCGACCGAATTCCACCTGATACCTGTGAGCTTTCCAGTTTTATCGGGACATCTAAGTCTGTGCCTCACTCGCCGAGTGTCCACTGCCTTATTGTGAAACAAACAGCCGCTTCATCTCCATTTTCGCGCGCTTATCATCAACTTAAGTATGAGCTAACCGTTTTATCTCTATAGTTCGAACTCATCGCGCCTTTTCTTTCATTGTTTTCACCGCGTCAGTTATCGTATAGCGGCGTACCAACCCAGACAAAACAACCAAAGAGCTTGTACGCTCTTTCATGTCTACGCGCAATTTTATTTCAGTCATTCAGTCATTGAATGAAAGAACTGTATTTTCACCGAAAACAAAAATATTTGCGGTGAAAAAACGTGCTCAAAAAAAAAAAAAAATCCACGCGTCTCCACGAAGTGGACCATGACGAGTGGGCGAAGCACTGGGGATCGTTCGGTGTTACCGTAAATCACCCGTGACCTTGCCCACTCATGCATGTAAATGAGTAACAACGCGTGTGTATGTTTACACACGCGTTGTAATTTACGCTTCTGGTCTTTATGAGGTTCCCGCGCTCCCACATCGTAGATCGTGCCGAGCTCCAGATTACTTTTAGTTGACGCGCACGCGGCGAATCCTTATGGTTCAAGTATGCGCAAGATAAATCTCCCACTGGCACTATATTACAGGTCAAGACGAAGTGCCTATATATGAGGGGTGGGCGGTGAACGGTTGTGCAGCGTGAGCAGTCGGTTTTTTTTTAATCAAGAAACTCGCTAGTAGACGCTGCCTGCGTCAGGGTTGTCTCTCGCGGGCCAGCGTGCGTCCTCGTTCTTTGAGAGCTGGTAAAGCGTTCATCGCAGAAACAGGGCTTCCATAGTCAACGCACGACGTTCGCTCTCTCTCACGAGACGCTACGCCCGAACTGTAATTAGATGGCTACGCCGAGTCCGGCCGTGGCCGAGTGTACGCCGCAAGCTCAGCCCCTAAAATAAGCTGTGCAGCGTTAGTTGGACAACGCCCAGCTACCCATCGACGGTGAAACGCCATGGGGTGAGCGCTTGCTTTAAGAAAAGAACAGCGAGAAGAAAACAGAGGTAAAGCATGAGAAAGGAAATTACGTACAAGCAGCAGGAAATTACGTTCAGCTGGCCTTCTCAATTGCGCCGCACAACGACTGCCCAAGTCGACACGCCTAGACATCCGCAGTGCTATACGGTGCTGCCAGAAAGCGAGAACCTGAAGGAAGAGTTTATCTAGTGCTTCAACAACCGAATGAAACCCTTGGAGGTGCGGCTCCTGCCACATCCGTCGAAAAAGTGGTCCAAGCCCGTGTCGACTGATTTGCTACTCAAGACCTGCCAGGCCCCGCCACGGTGGTCTAGTGG
The DNA here is from genome assembly GCA_013339685.2 of Hyalomma asiaticum. Taxonomy (NCBI): domain Eukaryota; kingdom Metazoa; phylum Arthropoda; class Arachnida; order Ixodida; family Ixodidae; genus Hyalomma; species Hyalomma asiaticum. The sequence goes on along the minus strand of CM023487.1, from coordinate 69,184,722 downwards.
CTATGGCACTCGGCTCCTGATCCGAAAGTCGCGGGATGGAAACCCGGCCGCGGCAGCTGCATTTCGATGGAGGCGGAATGTTGAGGCCCGTGCTGATGTCAGTGCACGTTGAAGAACCCCAGGTGGTCGAAATTTCCAGAGACCTCCACTACGGCGTCTCTCATAATCAGAGCTGGTTTTGGGACTTTAAACACCACAAATCAATCAATCAATCAAGACCTGCCAGAACGACCATTTCCTGCAGGCCGCAGCAACAGAGGAAAAATGCGGACGCCTCGTGTGCCCGTTGGTGTTAGCGACCGCTGGCCTCTCAATTCTGGACTATGTCAGGTCCAAAGTCCCTCACTTGTGGACCTGACATGGTCCAGTGCCCACCAGCACGTGACGGCGGATCAGCCTGCGACAGTGCGTCCCGCACTAGACTCGTGATCCCGGTGACATGTCATCTGCGCAGCAGACTTGCGCGCCACCGCAAGGACAGACTAATGCGCAAATCAAGGAGCTGGATCCAGTTGTCACCCGTGTTCTCGCTCCGAACCCTACCATGACCGGTACAAATACTTCTTCAACACCCCCCTCCCTGACCCCGGGTGTGGCAGGCCACATGAATTGCACCCTATCTATGAACATTGCTTGACTGCCGGTGCGAGCCGTCTGCGATTAACCCCCACCCCCCACCTAGTGGAGGGGTGTTACGGGATAAAGTGACTGACAGTGGGGCGTTGGCTCGGCACACAGCTAGATGGAAGATGAGGAGGTGGTAAAGTGTTTTTGTGTATATTTGACGTGTGCTTGATGTGTATACGTGACAACATATATCATGGGACGTAAGCGGGCGATAGCAGGAGAAGCCGACCTTGAAGAAGTAGCGCGTGCAATGGAATAAACCATGGTGCATCACCATGGCACTGCTCTCGTTTCTAGCGTCACATATAATATGTATATATAGAACCGGTGATTAATGCAGCGCCCTTATAAGGCCTGAGCTCCTATTGACGTAAGTATATATCGCTGGTATTTCGCTCCTCTGTCGAGCATCCTACTGAAGCATTCTGTATTATGGACATTCCGAAAATTCTATGTGTTGCCGCAAGACTCGGATGGAATATATGCCAATATAAGAGTATATATCATGTTCACGTGTGAGGGAAACATACCAAAATATTTGAATGTGGAACGGATTGTTTCAGCAGTGGTTTAAAGAACTGTCGCGATGAGTGGTGCGAGCTTTTTTTCTCCTTAGTTTTTCTTTTTATCACGTAAACGTAGATGACCCGTACTTAAGTCGTGCCAAGAGCGCGCTGACTTTGCGCCCCTATCGTCTCCTTCTGGACCAGCCAGGCCTCTCCTTTACTATATTTCTCTCTCTGGTGTCAATAGTTGTCATTTTCCGGCATAGAGCTACGGGTGAACACGCCCATGACAACTTGTAGCCTAGAAGTCATGTCTACAATATTTCGGAACAAGAGCCCCAGAGCTATACGAGGGGAAACATAATTCAACACCTCATCCCTCCAACGCCTTCCGCAGCGCGTAGCGCACACCGCCGAGCGTAACGCCCGACTGCGCTCGCCCAGCATCGCAGAGCTGACCTTTTATACCCGGCGGCGCGCGGAGCGCGAGAGACGCCGGAAACGGGCGCGCGCTATTGGCCGCGTCGTCGTGTGACGTCACCGATAGCGTCGGGGATCGGGGGCGCCACGCGCTCCACGTGTTCCTGCGCGCCGCTTCGCCTCCATGTTTCAGTCACACGGCGACGCGCGCGCTGAGAGTCGATCGCCTGCGTCGGGTCACGGCGCGCCTCCTGGACGTTTTTGCAGCCGAGAGAGGAGAGCCTTGTGCGTGCGCGTTTGTGTGTTAGTTGCTCCCATTCGGAGGCGCCGGTCTCGTTTAACGGCGCGCACTGCCGGCAGTTCACCGATCTCGCGGAGGAAGAAATCTGCGGAGAAAGGAACCGGTGATCTCCGGCGCAGGAGTTAGCCGCCCCGCCCTCCGCCAGATTTGCAAGCGGTTCTCTGACACTCTTCTTGTGGTGGTGGCTGTGATAGGCTCAGTGTTGTTTCGTTCCGAATCGCCTTGCTGACCGGAGGATAAAACCGACTGTGCTTGTTGGAGAACGGAATTTCCGCTGTCGTACTGTGTGCTTTAATATATTGTGCTCGCCCATCGTCGCTTCGGTTTGGCCGGTGAAATCCGGTGTGGAAGGAACCGCTACAAACTGCTTCCCTCCCCGGCATCACCTCGTAAGTGATCTCTTTCGAGCAGCATTCATTTTTTTTTTCTTTTCTTTCTTTCACTGACGTTTTTCGACTTCTCATTTGCATTGTGGGTTTGCGACCGTATCGAGATCGTTGACGTTTGTGATTTCTGACGTTAGCGCACGCTGCTGTCGGTTATGGTTATGACGCGAAGCGAGAAGCGCCCTACCCCGGCTGTCGTCGGCTGGGCGAATAAAATAATTAAAAGAGAAGACAATCAGTGGCAGGAACGATACTTCAGCTAACGAGCTGTCTGCGATTACTTTATGCCGTCGCACCGTTTCTCAGTAAGGTCGCCTCCAGCAGCTCTAATATCAGAGGTCTTTAACTTCTAGTCAGCGCTGGTGAAATTAATCTCTTTGCCGAGTGATTCGTGCTCTGAACAGCTCGCTTATCGTTCAGTGAATACCGCTGGTCCCGACTCCCAGTCGACGATCCGAATGTGAGTCTCGCTAAACTTTTTTTCGACTGTATTCGCTTCTTCTTAGGTGAGTTCTCATTATTTCGAGTTCATGAACTGACCAGCCCTTTTCGAGAGGCCGCAACTGGAGCAGCTGGTTAGAATTGCTTATCGGAAAATTTCACGTGACGTATATTTGACACTATAAGCTAATTATTTTATAATGACGATTAAGGGTGTTAATATATATTTGATTATTATTAAGACGTTGTGCGTTGCGCAGATATGGCTCGTGTCAGATTTGCCATGTACATATATATATATATATATATATCAAGAACAGTTCTTCCTGGCTATCGGGATAAATATACTATCAGAAAGTCACAGTGACAAACATAGGATTTATTCTGAGGTTTCGGCCGAAACGTCAGAATAAATCCTGTTTGTCACTGCGACTTTCTGATAATATATATATATATATTATCAACTTGGACACACGTTTTTCCAATCTAGAGGCATCTGGTGTTGACAAACAGACTGCAAGGAGGCGAGACTCTTCTCTATTTTCCAACATCTACGTCGCCACAGTTTCTTCATCACTTCGCCTCGTAATTTCCGAGTGATCCCGCGCCCCAATGCCGTGTAAAATTCTATGGCGTAATCGGTTCAGAGACGACAACAGAAAATGATACGAAGGTTAAATATGTTTTCCACTGCAATAAAACTGTACCAAAAGGTGCCTAGTGAAGGCTTCAGATGTAGGGAATTCTGTCACGAAAGTCGTTTACTGCTTCAGCGAAGCGCGCGTCGATTATCACATCGCTTTCGCCACCTGTCGTGGTCCTCGACACGGTTGTTTCTTAGAAATATTGAGAACAGAACGGTCGCAAGAACGTGCGGGGTGACGTATTTTCCGAGATCCTCCTTCACACCCGAACTAAGTAAAGGTCAGCGTTTCGAAAGCAGTTGAGCACGAAATGTAACATCGACAGAAATGCGTCACTGAAAGGGCTGCAGCAAATGTCCGCAGGAGTGTCTTACAGCGAAGCTGTTCGGCTGTGGTTCATCGGAGGTCTTCTTTTTTTTTCTTTTTTTTCTGGGCGACACAATCCTCACAAAGAAATGTGGGCTGATTTCGGGCGCTTTCGAATTGTATGAGAGGTGCAGAAAGGCTCTGGCACTCCGCCCATAATAATAATAATAATAATAATCAGTTTATTTAAACACGCCCAGGAACAACCGAGAGGTCTTGGTGCTGGCGCACGCAAAGCAATGGCGATGCTATAAATGAAATCGGGAAAATCAATAATAACAGTAATAATAATCAATCAATCAAAAGTTTATTTAACGTGCCCAGGAACAATCATGAGGTCTTTGTACTGGCGCATGCAAAGAAAGAATAACAAGAAGCAGTACAATAAGGACACTCAACAGAAGAAAATACTAATAAAGACCAACGAAAGCCAACATTCATAATAATATCATGGATAAATAATAATAATAATGTGGCAGTGAAATCAACATCATATGCTTCAAAACATTCGACGGTTCTATGCGCGGTAACTTACGACAGTCGGGCTACGACTATTGGCTGTAGTAGTCACGCTTTAGTGATTGACGACGGTGAGTCAAACGCCTTTACTCAAAGTCCTGGGGCCTCCTAGGTACTTCGTTCTACGGGTAACTTCGTTATAACCGGTTGACGAGGGCAATATCTCAACATAACCATTACGTAAGGACTGCTTCTTTACTGCACAACATTTCGTTGCAGAAGCGTTTGCTGAAAAGGCGTCCGATTTTATTTAAGTTAACGAGAGATACCGGAGTTGCAGGGGATAAGTGGTGAAAATGGGAATAAATTCGAACGATAAGCATTGTTGGTTTGTTTGTCTTTTCATTGCAGCCCAGATGTAAATATGAACATGCTTGACCCGACTTGCTGACTGCACCTGAAAAATGAGCCTAATGCACTCATTTTTATGCAGCCGAGGAAGCATTAATCGCGGCTGACATTGCGACATAAGTATGTGACGCCGACGAAGAAACGTCACCAGTCACGTGGGCACACGTAACGCATGGCACGTGTGCGCACGCGGTCGTACGTCGCACATGTTGCGTTTCTCATCAGAAAAGATTGTTCCACTACAAAGAGGCAAACATCGACGTGTGGCTCACATATGTAAAGAGAAAAATGTTTACGTCGAAGGAAGATGAAGTAATTAAATTCTGCACAATCCGTCAGTCCAAACGAAGCAGGAGCCGACTTCTCCGCAAATATAATATAATTTATTTCATCATCATCAGCCCATTTTAAGTCCACTGCGGCACGAAGGCCTCCCCAACGATTTCTAATCTACCCTATCCTGAGCGAGTTGGTTCCACTTTACGCCCGCAAACCTTTTAATTTCATCGCTCCATCTAACCTTTTGCCTGCCTCTGTTGTACTGTCCCCCTCTTGGTATCCATTCCGTCGTTCTTACTGTCCATCTGCCATCTTTCCTCCTCTTGTCATGTCCTAGCCATGTCCATTTCTTTCTTTTAATTGATATAATAATAGCACTACTGTCTCATAGCTACTCCTGTCTGTTTTGTTATCCATTCAGCTCGTTTTTTATCCCTTAGCGTTAGACCTATCATTCTTTTTTCCATTGCACGTTGCGTGCTCCCTAGTTTCCATCTCTAGTTTTTTCGTTATCCTCCACGTTTCTGCACCATGCGTCAGTACAGTGAGAATGCAATGATTAAATACTTTTCGCTTTAGTGACAGCGGCAAATTTCCAGTCATAATTTGGGAATGCCTTCCGAATGCGCTCCAGCCCATCCTTATTCTACGGAGAATTTCCTTTTCATGAGTAGGTGTCCCTGTGAATAATTGTCCCACGTATTCGTTCACACATGCTAAGGATTCATTGCTAATTACAAATACCTGTTCTTTAGCTAGGCTGTTTAGCATAATTCTGGTCTTTTGCCTATTCATTTATTACTTCAATTCCAATTTTAATACTGTCCCGGTTTAGGTCAAGAATCATGTTTTGTAGCTCGCCACCATCATTGCTGAAGAGCATAATGTTGTCTAGAAACCTTAAATAGCTGAGATATTCTCTGTCTATTCTAGATATTCTCTGTCTATTCTGTCTTTCTTCCCAGTCTAGCCGTTTAAGCACTTCCGATAAACATGCAGTGAATAGCATCGGGGAGCTCGTATCTCCTTGTCTGATGCCTCTCTCAACTGGAATTTTTCTGCTTCTCTCATGTATAGCAGAGAGAAGCCGAACCAAGAGTGTGTGGGGAGGGGTTCCTCCGGACTCAATAAAGTTATTTCCTCCTCTCATGTAGCATCATCCATCCATCCTCTCATGTAGCAGTATTGTGGCTGGGCAATCTTTGTAGATTGCAGAGCTGCACTACTGTAATTTATTTATTAATTATTTATGTTTATAATTTATTATTATTAATCCTTCGCAAACTTGAACAACTTTGGCCTTATCTAGATAGATAGATAGATAGATAGATAGATAGATAGATAGATAGATAGATAGATAGATAGATAGATAGATAGATAGATAGATAGCCACCTCCATCTCGGCGCTCTCCTGGTCGCCTCTTTCGCTTCATGCGCATCAAGGTTGGGATGGCAGGGCACCAATGTATGGCGAACATGAATGAATGGTCTAGGCTTCGCTAAAGTGACGTACTGGTCCCGTACATTGCGATTAACGGCAATACAGTCACGTGTGACTCACACGTGACTGTGTATGCACGTGTGTGTGTGTACTCACACGTAGCTGTGCGTGTATGCGCCGCAGCTGAATGAATGTTTAACCACCACAGCCCATGCTAATTAACGAATATCCTTATGAAAATTTCATCAGAACTCACTTTCCGGGCGCAAGTGAAGGACAACACGGTTAGTTGTAACTTTCGACTGGAACGTCGACCTCACGAGCGCACAAACACAGACAGGCGTCAACCTATATACCACGCGTTTGGTAGATGGGAATCGAACCCGGGACACAGAGGGGCCAGGCGGGCACGTTACCACTGGTCCACGGCTGCTCTCCCAAGCGCTTCACGTATCGCATGTAAACCCGTCGCATCAGCAGTCGCGGTTATGCCGTTTGTGATCAGTTTGTCGTTGTGCTCTGTTTGTCGTTATGTGCTTGTGTTCAGTCCTCATTTCCCTTATCGGGAGCAGGGAAAATGACGACAATCTAATGTAGAATGACATAAGAAAGAAGACAGCAAGAGAAAATAAGCGGACAATGTAAAAAGTGAACAAGTAAGACGGAAAGATGAAAGAAAAAGGAGAAAAACGAAGTAGAGCTCAACTTGCGTTCCCCGAACGGTGGCCCTTAATTGCTTGGCAGCTATACACTGCTTACTCAGATTTCACAGCCGTGGAAGTGGCTTCAATTATTCGTGCCTTATTTTCTGTATGCTACCTTTCTGTCACCGTTTTGTTAGTGTTGCCTTTGAGGCAGGCATATCACTGTCGCCTTGCAAACCACTCACAATCTCATAGGCATTATGATACCGGTAAGCGGTGTGTCAGCTTATGTTCTTTCGGTCCTTGTTTTTTTCTTTTGTTCTTTTATTTTTTTAAGTCGCGTTTCATTCAGATTCGCGTTCCATGGCATTCGGATTTCGCAGTTCCATTCGGATTATTATGGTTCGCAGCATAAAAAAAAGGGGGTCTCCTGCGAGAGGTAAGCACATGTGAAAAGTCGTTTTGTATAGAAGGTTAGGTTATGCGTTGACACCTCGAGGTTTAAAAAGACTGACTTGAACTCGTTTGATGCAGCTGTATAATAGGAGACTTCGTTCGTCGCGGATATGCATTAAAAAGTAATAAGTTAGTGACCGATCAGATGTCAAGCACGTGTCTCGAAGCCAAGGATCTTTTTTTACTCGACTCCAATGCTCTATAGGGCACAGTGTGAAGTGTGACAGACAAAACAAACAGTAAAGACGCATATTAACGCGCCTTCCTAGTCCATTTCGCGCCAGTTTGTCACGTCCGGACAAATCGCGTACAACAGCTCTATTTAAGGCGCCTTTTCCTGCCTCCAGCTGCGCGCCTGTGTAGGTTGGAGCTTTTTTGTTACTTCGGAAATCTGTCAAGCACGAAAAGACTTTCGCCGCTGCGTGAGGACATACGGAACCCCGAGGGAGACAGGAAAGAGAGAGAGAGAACAGCGAGAGAGGGTAAAGTTGACAAGTCGCGGAGTCGCCACACTTCAACTTAGCGTGTGCGTCATCGACGGCATATGGCTTTTTAAGCTTTTCTCTTAGGTGTGAGGAAGCAGGGTGGGGGTGAGGGTTGAGCTGCCATGCTCTTTCTTTCTTTCTCTCTTTCTTTTCTTCTTTTCTTTCGTTGCGTCGCTCACTCCTTCAATAGGTGGATAGCAAAATGACGTTTTCGTTTGCACCCGACTTCCGGTTCGAGGCTTAGCTGCCCGGTTCCTTCGTTCGGCCTTGTATGCCGGTTCTTGCTGCACGTCTCGCAAAGAAAACACGCTTCTGTGATGTTATGGTTTGCTGCTCGGCGTTACGGTACGCGAATTTTTCCGATTAAAAAAAAGAGAAAATGTTTCGTTTTCCTGGGAATGAAGCGCACAAGTATAAATGGACACTTGCCCTCAATTGAGCGACCGTGACAGGCGAGCTCTGGGTTCCGAATGTAGAGCCAGAATACGCGAAGACCATTTCGTCACAGGCAAGTGTTTTGGCAACCAACCTGATTCGTTTAATTGCTAGTCTCAATAACTTAATTAACGATCAATTGCATGCAAACAGGTGCGCCCGGCAAGGATCCTCAGCACATCGATTATGTGCGGTGTTTATTTCGGTACAATGAAAAAAATAGAGATGCTGCACGAAAGAGGGAAGAGTGGTGAGGTCAACTTTATTCGTGCGCTTTTCATGTACTCAAAGCAATAAATGCCTTCTCCGTGCAATGATACGAGGCAGGTATATCTCTCGAAAAAAAAAAAAAACTGTAGGCAGCAAACAGGGGACAGCAGCGGACGACAACGCGCGCTCTGTGCGCCGCTATGATATTACGGAAACTCGATCGGTACTGCCTCTGGAACGAAATATGCTCAATGAACAACTGCCGCGCGTAGTGATAACTGCTATTGCGGAACGTCTAGCACTAGACATTCTTCGCCAACTATCATATTGCAACCACGTGTGTCAGCGAACGCAAGTTACAAAACCGATTGCCCATTCACGTTGACATTCGCCGATCACATAACCACGCTTCGCGATCGGAGTTGTCGGGATCTCGATCGTTGCAAGAACAAGTCATCCGCTTCCTTGGTTGACTGCCAATGTATTAGAGGCTGCATATGTTATGTTGACGAACTTATAGCCTATTGATCGTAAACGTTCTATGACTGTTCGACTCCTTGGGGGCATGACATACCCGCCACACAGAGACACAGTCCGGGAGGGTTACGAAATTTTGACAGCTCACACCTGCCTTTCGGAACTGTCGAGCGATACTTGCATTGCGGTTTTTCGCCACAAAGCTGCGTCGTGAATCAAACGTGAACGGAGAATCGTGACTCCCGCCCACGAAACGACGGCGGCATGTGGCCGCGGCGCGAAGCCTCGAGCCGGAAGTTGTAGCAGACTGCGGAGTAACCCACAATTCCTTGCGACAACCGAGATTTTACTATCCAGCTATTGCCCCCACACGTCGGAGGATATGTAGTATGTTTCAGTAGTTCCGTGCAGCACTGTGGAAGCTACACGCCCCTTCGGCCAATCAGGAGGGCAAACACGCGTTAAACGTATCCTTCCGCGCCATATGTGGCATCTGCCAATGGTGGACGCTTCAGTGGCAGGAGCAGCCTTGGAAAGAGGAGGAGGACTCGCGGGTGCGTGGCCGAACAGTGACATTTCGTCTCGCCTCGGAGGAATTCTGCGCTCGATGGCCTCGTGGCGTTGGTCCCCGCTGCACGGAACTAGTGAAACAGACTACAGTTGCGAGCGTACAACTCGTCGTCTGCTAGTGCGGCGCGTTTAGCGTCGTCTGGCTGACAAGTGCCGGCAGCAGACGGAGCGGAACGGGTTCGATTGTCACACCTTCCTGGACGTGCGCGAGTGCGTGTCTGTTACGGATGTCGGCCGATTCTCTGCCGCGTCACGTACCAGCGCGTTGCTCTCGGCAACCGGTGGATGAGCTTCGCTTCGAATCGGGTACTAGTGCCTAAAACGTGGCTGCAATGACGTCTTTCCGGTTCCGCCATTTCAATCTGGCGCTTAGGGCCGATTCACGCCACGCCTCTTTACGAGGCGGTCTCCGCCCCGCCAACGACTATAGTCTGTTTCAGTAGTTCTGTGCATCATTGTGGAAGCCACAGGCCCCTTTGGCCCACCTGGAAGGAAAACACGTGTTAAACTTGTCCTTCCGCGTCGTGGCATCTGCCAATAGTGAGCTCTACAGTGGCAGGAGCAGCGTTGGAAAGAGGAGGAGGAGGACGGAGTGAGGACCTTTTGGCAGGGGTGGCTCGGAGGCTCGTGTACTGTGCGTTGTCAATGCATGTTAAAGAACCCCAAGTGATCAAAATTTCCGGAGCCCTCCACTACGGCCTTTCTCTCCTCTCTCTCTTTCAAGACCTTTCCCCCCACTCCCACGGATTGATTGTCGCTCGGTTAGGAAAGGACGCTGATTTCTGCAGCCCATGTAGGGAGCACGGCTAAGCGTCCGTGGGGGTGGGGGAAAGGAAGTGAAAGAGAGAGAGGAGAGAAAAAAATTCCACGCATATCCACGGAGTGAATGATGATGAGTGGGCGAAGCTCCGGAGATTCATCGGTAAGAACCGTGAATCTTCCGTGAATCTTGCCCAGTACCTCATCAAAGACGTGACAAACACTGTGTGTCGCCATCTAGCGCTCTCCTATCACACTAGAGCACGCAGCGAGCGCCTCCGCGCCATCTATTGATCAATTCACGTACTAGCTAAGCAGCACCGCAGCGCTCGGACGGACAGACTCACAGACAGACAGACGTATGGACGGACAGACAGACAGACTCCCATACTACGCGTTCCCATACATCTGAACGAAGCGGGCACCGCAGCCCCATCTCGCCATCTAGTGAGCACTTCACGAACTAGAGGTGGCTACTACAAACGGAGGATGGACAGACCCACGGCATGCGGAGCTTAGCCCCTAAAAGGCCGTAGTGGAGGGCTACGGAAATTTAGACCACCTGGTGTTCTTTAACGTGCACTGACAACGCACAGTACTCGAGCCTCTGGCATTTTCGCCTCCATCGAAAATGCGACCGCCGCGGCCGGGATCGAACCCGCGTTTTTAGGGGCGAAGCTCCTTAAGGTTTGGGTCTGTCCTTCCGTTGTTCCTAGTAGCGCGTTACCTTCAAAGAAATAGGGAGTTTGAGAATTGGGGCCCCAAGGAGCTTGGGGACCCAATTCTCAAACTCCCTAATGAATGATGCTACGTGGGGGAGGCGCGCCCCCGGCGCGTGCCTCCCGGCGCGCGAGCTCTCTCACTCTTCCGTCTGCTGTCTTGTGAGACAGAGAGAGTGGAAGGCGCGTGTTCACTATGGAAACGCTCTCTCTTCTGTGGACGCGCTACAAGCTCGCAAAGAAGGAGAACGCGCCCTCACCTGCGAGAGACAAGCTTGACGCAGGCAGCGTCTTCTAGCGAGTTTCTTGATTGAAAAATACCGACTGATCGCGCTGGAGAACCGTTCACGGGCCACCCATACATATATATATATATATATATATATATATATATATATATATATATATATATATATATAAGCACTGTATCATGACTTGCAATAAAGTGCCTGTGGGAGATTTCACTTGTGCGTAGTTGAACCATAATGATTCGTAGCGTGCGCGTTAACTAAATTAATCCGGAACTCGGCACGATCTACGATGAACCTCCGGAGCTTCGCTCACTCATCATCATTCACTCCGTGGATATACTGTGATTTTTTTTTTTTAGTGGCAGCCGAGTACCGTAACCACTACACCACCGCGGCGGGGAAAAAAAAAAACGCTTAGCCGTGCTCCCTACATGGGCTGCAGAAATTAGCGTCCTGTCCTTAACCGAACCACAATCAATCAATGAATCGTGTCCGAACTATGACATTTCGTCTCGCCTCGGAAGAATTCTGCGCTTGATAACCTCGTGGCGTTGACTCTGCTGCATGGAACTCCTGAAACAGGCTATTTGTGATAAAGAGCGACGTCCCGCTGCCCCCCCTCTCTCTTCCACGATGGCGTTGCGGCCTCGTGAAGCGGGGCAGGTACCCGTTACTGCAGGTGTCCTCCGACATTCATCGTAGACGGCTATTGACGGCTAAACGGACGGCGGTCACCTCATGCATCATTCCATTTCTTCCACAGACGGCAATATAGGCTTAAAAGGACAGAAAGTTGAGCGAGTTGGTAACAGTCCATAATCAAAAGAAGAGGCGTGCAGGACACGGACACAAGGAGAGCAGTGAACCTGGCATATCAGTATTAGTGGAAGTGCATGCGTGAGTCAGCCGTCGATTAGCTTAAACAGAGAGGAGATAGAAAGCCTTAGGAGTTGTCTATCGCGAAGACCGGCACGTGTAACCGATTGACAGGTGGCGCTAGCATTCCGAGCACGCGCAGATAAGCTGTGTGTCTTCTTTCTTTTTCGCCTCTGTGCTGTGCATCAGTTGTTAGTCGGCGTTCGTGTTGTTCACTGCTCTCCTTGTGTCCGTGTCCTGCACGCCTCTTCTTTTGATTATGAATATAGGCTTGTTGGGCGTGTTGGTTCATTGCGTAAATAATTCCAGCATGGACACGACGCAAGCACAAAGAAGAAGGAATGGACAGGACAGAGCTGTCCTGTCCATTCCTTCTTCTTTGTGCTTGCGTTGTTTCCATGCTGGAATATTTTACGGCAATATAGGCAGCTTCGCGAAGACAGTGCCGAAGACAATATCGATGCAGGCTAATTTGCTGTCCTAACAAGATGGCGGCAGAGGAGAGTGCTTGGAATCCCGCAAGCAAGTGTTTGCTATATGGGCGCCTGATGTGAGCTACATTGCTATTGATTTTCTGCGGATTGGAGCACGAAATATATCATAGAAATTGCAGTTGCGTGCGTTTTCGACAGCTTAACTATTGTTGTCGGGAGGTGGCCTATCATCGTACTGACATCAGTCATAGGCACGGCATTACTCGGAGCGAAGCCGTCTTGGAGGACGTCAACGTAGAAATGTCTACGTCCAGAACGCGAACGCACGTCAAGTGCGTAGCCTTTTAGATTTGCAGACCTTATACCAAAAGAAGCGTTAATTTGCTATAGAATGCGTTTGGGCACTACGAAATTGTTTCGTTAGGCGGCCTACAAGAACTGGAGTGGGCTGTTTAAATTTCCCTATCGGGATCGCAGGAGGAACAGAAAACGAAGCAAGTTTACTCTCGCACTCGCAAAGTAGCTTTCTTTTCTTCTTTTTTTTTTGCGAAAGAAAGTAGCATTTAAGGCTGCCATTTTACTGCAGAGCAATTGCATCTGATAAACTGCTTTATATGTTCGCCCATTGATATGCAGAAGTATACCCTGGGCGAAAGATGAGGACTGTGCGAAACACTGTCCTTCCTTGACGGCACGTGAGCACGTACTGTACGGCATGTTGCTGGCCTCGTTCAGCAAATTCTGTGACTGCCAATAGCATGTACTCGCGGAAGCCATCTGTAGGTCGCTATATAACTAACGGAAGCTCCCTAAGTTTATACTTGACTCTGACAGATCGTTTATCATCTATGGGGTCGCAGTTTTTCTGGATATATTCCGACGCATCTGTGGCGGCTAGCTGACGAACAAGAACACTCCACGGCATACGCAAAGCGAAAAGAAAAAAAAATCGCTAGAAGATTGGGTCATTTAAACAATTCTTTCTCATATATTATTTTTTTTTTTGCCCTATAACTTCTTCGCATGTTGCTGAATAAAATTCACGGAACCTGCTCCCAGATATAGCTCTGCCCCACGGAAAGATTTTTATTATTTTTATTTATTTTTTTACCTCGTGTGAGAAATGCACGCATGCACTCTAATGCAGCAACGAGACGCGGCTATACCGTGGAAAGCTTTGCAGGCGCAGCAACCATTACGTAAAAATCATTATGTGGCCCCCGTCGTGTTCCTATGGCTCAAGTCAAGCTAGTGTCTGCTTACGAGCACTATAGGCAAGCGCTTATTATTACACTTGCTGCTATTTAAAACGAAGGTACAGGGATAAAATTTTAGTTAAAATGTATAACCACCCATGTAAATTGTATAACCAGTTCAATGTATGTCCCATCGCTGCCGACGCAATGAGCTAAGACTTTGGCTTCCCGCAAGTAAACGCCACGTTGTTAAGTGTGACTGTATTTTTCATTGCGAACAATTTAGGTGACTACGTGTAATGTAAACATCACTTTCATCTTTTCTTTTTTTTCACCTCTACTTCACACTGCGGCATTTAGCGCGTTTTCAATGTGCTCCCCTTCGTCAGTGGTTGCAACCACGTGGAAGCTGAATTCACCGGGATAGGCGGCTGACGTAAAGCCGCTGCCAGAAGACGCGAATCCCGAAATAGCGCCAATAAAGTGCACATCGAGAACGGTAGGCGGCGCCATTACCACCGTTCTCCGCGGCGGCAGCCACGTCGTTACGGCACGGAGGAAAGGCCGCATTGCTAATCCGCCCGGTCCCCCCCCTTCCTGCTCTTTCCTCCCCGTCCCATTACGACATGCTGGCCACGCCGGCGTCAGGCTCATCTTGCTCGCTGTTTGAAACCCTCTCGCGCGGATTGCCGGTAGTTGGGTACAGCGCCCTTTGCAACTGCCCGAGGCTGCGCTGCGGCTTCCTTCCACGATTCTTGCGCGCAATGATGTAGTTCCCTCGGTTAGCGAGGGACAGTAGATTCGATCAATCATCTTGTAAGCTGCCTCGTTGGTTTTCTGATTAATGGCACTGTTTGTTCCCATTAGTGCTAAAATACAAAGCTATTGCTTTAGCTTTCAGGGATAATTTATAGAAGAAAATAAACGCTCCAATCGTCGTAACGATATCACATTAAAGAGACACTACGGTGAAATAGAGAATTTGTGTGCACTGATAGACCGTTCTTTAAGTATTCCACTGCCGTTCATTTCACAATCATGGGTGTCATAGTAGCAGAGAAAGTGAAGGTCAAAGTGAGATATTTTTTTTTTTTGAATTTCGCGCCGAAACCTCTGCTCCTCGACGCTTAGATGACGTCACGGATTTCAAATTGATTTTTTGTATGTTGCCCATGTCCATGGAATTTCACAAAATTCGCGATATTAGCTGCCGGGCCACCCAAAAATACAATGGAATTGATTTTTACCTGTTAATAATTACGTGTGGTTTACAAGCTGCCTCCGAAATGGATGACGTCAGAGTCAGTTGGTGCGGGAACCTCAAGACGCCGTCCCCACACCTGTACGTATTACCTTTATGCACGTTTTTTCGCTTGCCGTTCGCTTTCTCATAGAAGGAACGGTGGTATTCTGAAACAGTGGTTTGTTAATACGAGAAAAATCGTTTTGCTCTTTGGTGTCTCTTTAATTACGGGAGTGCTCGGGTCCCTATTTCTTTCCCTAATTGTCTACTTAGAATACGCACAAAAGGGCAACACTTCACAGAGCACGCAACTAACATGACAGGCAGGAAAATAATTTTATTAGAGGGACCCGACAACGCACTTTCAGCACTTCGAAGCTGAAAATGATGCCCGTCAGTCGCGGATGCGCCTGTCACCGTGTGAGCAAAATATTATTTGTGCTGAACCGCACAAGGTAATTTGCAGTTTGGTTTTCAAATATATTTAGAAATTGCCCGTTTGTTCTTTCAACAGACTGCGTCACAAGAAGAACCGGATAGGTCTCCCGATTTCTTTTTCGACGTTACGAAAGATAGATAAATACATTTCCATTTGTTGAGCTCAAGACGAGGAAGTGAAGCATGGCAGATGATATTTCCGGAATAATGAAATAATCCAGGGCTATTTCTGTCTCAAGCGCCGTGTGCCTAGCGTGTTATGTGATTTGTTGAAAGGGGAACGGGGGCTTTCCAGCGTTATTTGAAAACAAACTGCGATGTCCGTATCCTGCGTCGCAATAATATCTAGTAAATCTTTTTGCCGGCCTTGTCGATTCATGTTACAACGTTCAGCATAATACTTATCGTCACTTGGGGAAATGAAGACGAAGAAAAAAAGCAGGGCACACTGTAAGCAAAAGTTGCCCGATATTTGGGTTTCTGCGGCTCATGAGCCTTGAAAACTCCCTTGTTTTCAAAATTACTACGTCTTGTTGAGGTAGAAGGAGCATATGACATAGTTTTACTACCACCTGTTAGAAAGGTAGCAAAATGACGTTATTGCCCTATTTTACAACGTAGGGGGTTTTGTGTCACGTGATAAAAAACCCCAGTCTAGAGTTTAAAGCCACGTGATCACGTACCACGTCACGTGGTAAAAAAACTCCAAACTGCCGTGGCGCAGGGGTGGAGGCCGTGATAGGCCTAGCCACATGGTACGCGTTTGCAAGCAACTGTTTGTCAAAAGCGTCGGTCGCGGAATAGGGGACGCGGCGTCTCGGGGCGTGAGTGTGAACGGCGTGAGTGTGATCAGCGCGTACGCGTATCGGCGCCCGCGCCGAAACGCGTACGCCGGCGTCCATTAACCAGAACGTGATACAGTGACATCTCCGGCAGCTATGCCTAGTGACCGTCGTTTCGAAGGCACCGCCGAGTTCTGGGAAAGCACGGAAACTACGGTCGCAAACGTTCCTGACTGACCGCATCGTCAACCAGTACGACGACGACACGGCGAACTACCCCGAGTGTTACCAGTGCGGCGTGGTTTTTTGCTGAGTTCGAGCGATGCTCGCTGTCCTAGCGCCGGTCTTGGTGGACGGCGGCCAAGTGAAAACGCACTTTCGAGTATCCCTTCTCCCGCGGTTGTGCCTGTTTTTGTTGCGCTCTCAACGAGTGAAAACGTGTTTCCAATGTTATAAGTTTGAAGGGTGAGTCCTCGTTTGCTGCTTAATAAATTGAGTGATGTCTGCATTTTGCGTAAGCCTAGTGTTTACCCAGCCACAGTAAACCTCGAATGAGCTTTAAAAATAACTAAAAGAAAAGCCGAGAAAACATTGTTTAGGCAGTAAAAAATTACTCCGCGTATAGTCGCTGAAAACCTCCAGGGGGGTAAATAATTACTGCCGTTTCTACGTTCGAAAACTCGGCTAGCGTGAGAGTAAATTTTATACCTTGACTGTTACGTAGTAAAAAAACCCAGAAAACGTAGTGCGCTAGAGGACACGCTGTTTACTCCCGTTCCTGGTCATTTTTGTTTCGTGTGCAGGGGTCCAGAGGAGCGCCTATACTCTCCACCGTCTGTATAGTCCGTTTTTCTCCCAGCATGTGTGTGTGTGTGTGTGTGTGTGTGTGTGTGTGTGTGTGTGTGTGTGTGTGTGTGTGTGTGTGTGTGCTGCGCCAAGCAGCGACCATCAGTTTGTGTTCAACATTATAGCAATAATATCTGGCTCGCATGGCCACAGGCGCCTCCACGATTGCTCGGCGCAGTTTTCTATGCTTGGTAAGTGGTTGACGGTCCCTTTGAGAAAATCCACTGACCTTACACATCAGAAAGTCCGTGGAATGAAAGACAGAGATAGAGAGGTGTCGTTTTCATGGGAGAGTTGACAACAGTCCAAGAGCGATGAAACAGCCGTTGCTTCCAGGTTTATACGAATGAAAACTACGGGAAGTTAGAGAAGGAGACCTTTATAAGAGCGCAAAGCAGGGCTTATCATCTTGTCAACGAGTAGCATTTCTGCTACGCGCTTCAGAAACATTTACAGCGCGGTCCTTCATGAAGGAGACAACGCGAGCGCTTGACCAGTACTCTGCAACGCTTGCCCACAGCGCTAGAAAATCCCTAAATAGGTCCTCTTTCGGCGTGATCTATCGGCCAGTAGATTAACCAGATCGGCTAGACAAGCAGCGTGATTATTTCCGCCATTAAATGGTGAAGCCAGAAGCGGACGAGAATTCTTTTGCCACCACTTTTATTTAGGACGTGGAGAATTCTCACTTAACACAAGGCACTTAACAGAGTACCGTCTGTCAACCTTTGCTTGCTATACAGACGAAATCGCACCCGCATCCTTGGCGTATATAAGCCGAATCGACCTGGACTTCAACGGCTCATTCATTCGTGTAAACAAAGTGCGGTGCGCTGGACATGCGAATCTGCGACACATTTTGTGGGGACGCGCGACACAGGCCTCTTATCTGGAGGACAAGAAAAAGTGGGACGGTGCTCTTAGGAGCAGTGACTCAAAAGGCCAACTCTCGGCTGTTCAGAAGGCTGGCGAAGCGGCGCAGAGCTTAGGGCTCTCCGTCCCGACGTGGGAGGTGCCCTCTGTATACACCTTGATGAACAGTAGAGCGCCCTTCAAGACCATTTTTTGAAAATGAACTTTTACATGCGAAGCAGGTTATGGCGGGCGCTTTGTCCTTCCCGCGTCCCACACCCCCACAGCGCATGCGCGTCCCCTCCCCTTCTCTCCTCTCCCACGCTTCCTCCTTTCTCTCCTCTAGGAATCCTCTACTCTACGGAGCGGCGCCCGCGTCCCACACCCCCACAGCGCATGCGTGTCCACTCCCCCTCTCTCCCCTCTCCTACGCTCCCCCCTTTCTCTTCTCTAGGAATCCTCTACTCACGGAGCGCCATGCACGACAGGCGGTGCGACAGCGGCATACTCCGCTGGGGGTGCCACGGTAGTTCCTCGGTATGAAAATGACGGAGCGCGCGCCTCATTCTCTCCTGTGCAGCGCCGCGATGAACGCTGGGGCCGCTCCGCGAAAAAAATTACACCATCTCCCGCTCAAGCTAACCATCTCCCCGCTGCTTCGAATCCGCACATGGTCCACTTTAACGGGAGATGGTGTAATTTTTTTTTCACACCACCACCACTGGCTTGCGCAACCCGTCGTGGTGGTCTGGTGGCTATATCACACTTGTCTGTTGACCCTAATGTCGCGGGATGGAATCCCGGGTGCGGCGGCTGCACTTCGATGGACGCGAAATGTTGAGGCTTGTGGACGGTGCGATGTCAGTAGACGTTAAGGTTGGTCGATATTCCAGTTGGTCGATATTCCCAGGTTGGTCGATATTTCCGGAGCCTTACACTACGGCGTCTCTCGCAATCACGTCTTGGTTTTGGGACGTATAAGCCCCAGAAATTAACTAACGCACGGGCTTGCGCGGCACGCAGTTGTAGTAGACCAGAAACTATAACTCTTGCGTGTGTGCCGTTGTATAAAAGGCCGCACTGTGCATCCGCTATCGTATGTAGCTCGGCAACAACGCAGGTGTAGGATCGCACTTTCCTGCCTCGCACTCCTGTAGCGGTAGCGGCTGTTGTTTTCCGGAAAGCTACTGTAGTATACTGATGACCAGGCGTCATAAAAGGACGAAATAAAAACACGGCTATATTCTTTTGTAAGCGTGCGATGTGAAAAGATCAACGACGACTAGAGAACTGGGGAGAAAAACAAAACAAGAACAACTTTAACCATCGTCTGCTTAGATATTTCCGCATGCCAGAACTTCGAAAGCGGACCTGTTAAGATGACAGTTTCAGAGCTTGGCCATAGCATTTCGGCTTAGTAGTCTTTTCATTTCCTTTTCTTTTTTTCACATGACATCCGTTTGTCAATCTCCCGTCAAGTCTATTTGAAATGTGTCCGCGCTGTCTTGAAGCCATTGACGTCATTTCGCGCTCTTTCGCGCCTGCCTTGTTCAGCGCCGAATGCCGTTCCATCTTCGTCGAATGCCGTGTCGATGTTGCAACTGCACTGTTAAGCCTGTGCGTACATGGCCCGTTGTTGCACCAGCACGCACCAAACAAAACTGCACTTGATAGCTTGGTGCATGTCGAAGAGGAACATCCATAGCTGATGCGTTTGTTATGCAAGGAGAGGAGGGTGGGAGACATTAAAGGACCCGCTCCCCCCGTCCACGAACAACTTGCATCACAACAACGCATCATACAAGCATCATTTATCGAAAAATTTTCTTATGCAGCATGTTTCTGTTAACTTGCGCCATTGTTTATAAAATCCACGTGCGTGTTGCGAGGATGCAACCATACTGGCATGATTTACTGTCCTAATCGCCGTAGTCGGCATGACGTTAAATTTGATGCCGCGTGAAACTTCAAAAAAAAAAAAAGGAAATCGCTGGGCTGCGAACTTCAGCCGACGAACGCCGCATTTGCCAGACAAGCGCACTAACCGGTTCAGTTACTGTATTTCTTTTGTTTTTCATTCATGGTATTTGTTACATCGTTAATAAACAAACATCAACTGTAAGTATACCAGGTTATTTTGTGATGTTATACAAAGAGTACTTAAAAAAAGAGCTAGATTTAAGTTCCTTTGTAATACGCTGTCTCGTGCCATTGAAGAGCAATGGCGTGCCTGTTCACACGCTCCTACTAATGGGCATGCACAGTTTACGGAAAGCCTGCATGTTGTGCAGCAATGCGGATCCGTTTGTACCTTCAAAATCCCATTTTATACACTGTAAGCTAGTTTACCCCCTTAAGTGTGTTCTACAGTGTCTATAACTTGCACCCTTACACCCTGGGAAAAAGGCATTTTCTGGCACCGAAACACCCTTCCAAAAGGGGTTTCGAATTTCCAAAACACCCTTATTTCCGAAGGGTGTTCATGCAGTAGAATACCCTTAACGAAGGGTGCAAGGCAAGCTATTACACCCTTTGCCTACCAGCCATGCATTTAGAGCTTAAGGACCTTCACGACCAGGTACAATTCCAGCCAGATCGGTATACAATGTTCATGAGTTTGTTTGGACTTGTTGTGAAGTTTGTTCTTTGTACTGTTTGTTGTGCGCTTATTGAGGCGTCGGTGCCTATAGCTTTATTCGCTGTGTTCGTCCATTCAGCCGTTGTAGCTTCAAGATACACGCGCTTTGAAGGGCGGTTATATGTGCGTGAATAAGTATACACATAGCGTAAGATGTGAGCTCTGTGAATTGAGTATAGGTGTGAACATATCTGAGCAATAGATGAATCCCTTGAATTTTCCACGCAAGACAGAAGGAAAGCGTGAAATAAAAAAAAGATGAAGGTAGGAAACAACGATAGGAGGAACGATAGACAAATAGGAACGAAGAAAAGTAAGCGATAGAAAGGGGAAAAGGAGAGAAAGCAAGAACTTGAGCAAGTAAGAAAAAACATGCACTCCAAGCTTCGGTTGTGCCCATTCCTGCAGTACAAGGAAACAGCTCTCCATTCTCTTTCTTTCCTTTCTTCTTTTTTTGAATTTTCCGTTCGTAGAGAGGCCTTCGAATGAAGTATTATTGTTTCAGCATTGTCTGCCATTCCGGTTAAGCCAAGCGTTCTTCCCTGAATTCCACATCGCGTGTCGCGTCGTAGAAAATGTGGCCTTGGTTCGACTCACGAAAGCACCACTTCCCCGATTAATTTGTATAGTTTCGGGAGTTAAGAAAAAGGAAGAAAGGTGAGGTGCATTGTTTAAAATGACGAAAACCGATGGGTCAGAAGAATGGAAGGCGACTGCCAGGCAAAAAAAGAAAAAGAAAGGATTGAAAAACTCTAAATAGGTGATTGCTGTCAAAAAGTAAATACACATGAATAACTACGTCGTCTTTCGTTCCGTTGCGTATACTATAGCGTGTGGATAAAGTAAACATTCTCCTCACTTCGCTTGTTGTAGGGGTGGTAATAGTAATAGTGGTGTTTATTGCACGAAATATATGCAAAAGTATGAGGAAAAGGGAAGCAGTTACTGGAAACCACAGTAACTGTCTAGCACATACAGAGCTCACATACTGTGTAAGCTTGTCCCTTATTCTCTTTGTTGTTTTTGTTTGAGCACCATGACGCGGAGTAACCGTTGAAATAAACGTAAAGCAAGGAGCCACACAGACGCGACACACAGCGCGGTAGCGACACAACAAAGGCGCTCTTTGAGCGTTACGGCTGACACAACTACATTTAACCAGCAGCCACTTGCGTAAACACAACTCAACGTTTACAAGGCCTTCGCCACATAACGCAGCTCTAGCGAATCGTTAAGCCTACATGTACAAGCTTTGTCCGCGGTCCCGCGTTCGGCGCCAACGTAAAAAAAAAAAAAATGTGCGCCGCACGTTCTCCTATTTGCAAGCAGACGCGCACAGCTAAACCATTGACGAATGTTTTGGTTTGCGATTTCCTGGCGCAGCCAACGATTGAAGGGTACAAACAAGCGTAGTACTTTTTTCTGAACGGTGTAGCTGCCATGGGCCGAGCCTTGGCCGTCGATTGCTTGTCACGCGCTTCAGCATGGTATAGTGGGCCGATCTCGAAGCCAATGTGCGTGTGTGCGTGTGTTTGTATGTTGAGCAGGAATTTGCGAGTTTGATCCCTGCAGCCGCGGCTGTATTTCCAGTGGGCGAAGTGCCAAGAACGAAAGAAAGAAAGAAGTGCGTGATTCGATACACTGAGGTGCACGCTAATAAAGCACAACTCAACATTAATTCGATGTGCTTCATTAGGGTAGGAGACCAGGTACGCGAAGACCAGGAAGAATAGAAAGAAAAGAATGAAGGATCGAAAGAAATCAAAGAAGGAGAATGGTCGGCTTGTTTGGGACGAGCATCTTTGGTGTAATTGACACAGCTTCGATGTTCGACCGACTTGAGGAAGTGGAAGGGGCAGCGATTTTTCTCTTCTTTCGTTCATTGTTCAAAATCGGTTATTAGGTGGCGAGTGACTCAGCTAGGATCTTACTCCGGTATAGGAACGTGCGCGTGCACAGTCTTGCGTACAAGGTTCTACAGACTACCAGGGGAAAAGAACCTCGAATTGCCTCCCTGTGTCACTTCTCTATGCCTATATGATGGTGGTGACTTCGTATTGCTTGATTCAATGCTATACGATTGTCAGTAAAGCATTTAGAGCGGCGCTTTAAACGTGCGCGACGTAAGGAAACATGGAAAAACAGCAACGCGTGTCACCATTTGCTGGCAGTTCGCCCCTATACGTTCCACAAGCTGCGTGCGCGTCGTACATTTCCTGACTCTGTCTTGTTCTTTCCTTTAAGACGTGAACTTTTTCTCATGCCAAGGGCAGCCCTGACGAAACCACCTTTATAGCCCATATGCCGAATTACAATCCCGTAATGTTCGACTCCATTAGGTTTCGGGTTCTATTATACAACAGTCTTTGTTGTCGCCTTTACGTCCGTTATACGACAGCTAACGGTTCCTATATAGGCTAGAATAGATAGCTGTGCAAGGTGGTCGATATGCATTTTGCAGAAATAACAGCGGAACAAGACAGAACAGCGGCCGTGTTGTGTTCTTTCTCTGTCCTGTCTTGTTCCGCTGTTATTCGTGGAAATTCCTATACAGGCGCCTTTTTTAAAATAATATTTCTGATTACCGTGTATTGACTGTGTTAGGACCTCGTGAATGTTACATTTAGTGATTAATTATTGCCCTTATTGAAATAATTTTGCGCGTTTTGCTTTTGATTAAACACGTTCCAAACCACAATTCTTGCCTGACCCTTGTGTGTCTAATTAGGGATACGTGTTTTGATGATGGCGCTGTTCTTGCGTTCTTGTGGTTGTTCGACCCTCGCCTCCAGTACGCGCATGCGCTCGCAGCGTAAACAATCAAAGCAGACGTGTACAAGTAACACGATGCGTTCCAAAAAAAAAAGGGAGTGGGGGAAGAAGAACGATGTCATTGTTGCAGGCAAGGCGCACTAAATTGCACATGCAGAAGTATAAATGATTTGGTCGGGACGATGTAGTACTATAGAAATTTCAGCGAAGCTCTTACAAATACCATGCGCAATCTGAAGCGTTGTTTTCGCCAAGAGCCAAAGTTCACGTTGTTTTTTTTTTGCCCTCGTCTTCTGTCGGAGATGGTGTGTGCGTTCGTTGTATGACCGATAATAAGCGAGAAGAGGAGGGAGCGGTTGCTGTCGAAATTCGTGCTCCGATGAGGGCGTCGACATTCGGGGTCTGCCTTCCACGGATCACTTAACGAAGAAAAGCAAGTAAGCCGCGTTTGAAAGGAATTATAAACGACCTTAATTGATTTGTTTTTTCAATCACATAGTTCCTGAAATAAACGTTACCTTTTTACTTGCCTCTACTTTGACCACGGAATAAGTCTTGCCGACTTGCTGCTGCTGCAACGCCTCGCGCTTGGCCGTTTCGTCACATTTCAACCTTTCTTTCGCGCGAGAGCACGTCAACTCATCGAAGGAAAAGGTCGCACTCTTGAGCTCACTTTGATTGTTTTTCATCGCCCATATTGTTTATGAACGAGCCCCGGTGTCGATCGGTGCGTCGCAAAAGGAAAGTGCCGTGTTTTTATAACTTGATGGTGTTTTATACTTGTCATAACCATGCTATGACTACGAGGCACGCCCCGCATAGTTACATTAAGTTGGGGCGCAAATAAAAATATTAATGACTAAAAAACTATGATATAAACAAATAAAATTAACACCATCTTCCCAAAGGGAACCCTGATGGGATGCGAAGCACCCGCGTTAGCGCCGTTCAACCCGTGACGCCACCCGTGCGCAACGCTGCTGCTTCGCATCCCATCAGGGTTCCCTTTGGGAAGATGGTGTTAATTTTTTGTCGGTCGCGGTAGCGGAGCGAGCGGCCGTAGCGGCAGGTGTTGCGGGCGAACGGACGAGGCGGCAGCTGCGGGCGCTGCGGCGAGCGCGCGGCAGGCGAGGGAGAGAGTGATGTAAGCGCGCACTGCGAGGGGAGTGTGACGTCAACGCGCAGCTGCGGCGTGACCTACTTGGCACCGCTC
Source organism: Hyalomma asiaticum (assembly GCA_013339685.2). Lineage (NCBI taxonomy): Eukaryota > Metazoa > Arthropoda > Arachnida > Ixodida > Ixodidae > Hyalomma > Hyalomma asiaticum. Next base: position 69,160,145 of record CM023487.1, on the reverse strand, counting down.
CAACACCTGCGGCGCGGGCAGCGCGTTCCCCTCGCCCTCGCCGTACGGACGCACAAAGGGCGTTACACAGACTAGTCAAAGGGCTGCTTCCCATCTAAAAAAAAAAGAAAAACACCCATGCAGGCCTGCGCGGAATCGCAGGAGAGTGACAGCGTTAAGCTGGAAGGGCGACCTTCTGAGAGGCCGTTGTAAACGCTTGGGGATCTGGCCAACTGATCGAGCCATCAGGTATATACCGAAGACACAAGTCAGGTTGTTGTCGGGGCTGCACACGTTGCCTGCCGCGTGACGCATGGTACGATACGACAAAACTACTTCACGAGGCAGCGCTTCGTAATAATGATGACGGAAAAGTTGAAGAAGGTCGTTTCACAATGATGATATTGACGATGCCTCTGTAATGGGTGCAGAGCTACGAAGCATGCAACCGTGTGTTGTTTTCAAATGATTCCTCGCACTCGTTATGCAATCCACTTTCCGCGACGCGTAGTGGCGTATTACTATTCAGCAACGTAACAGTACATTTGTTGATCCGATTCCTTGGCAGGCTTTGTACTTGTATAGGTCCTTTTGGCGATGATTTTACAAGCACAGGCGTTGCTTTTTTTTATGCTAGACTGTTCATATGTGTGCAGCTCATATGTGTGTTCATATGTGTGCAGCTCATATGTTCATATGTGTGCAGCTATAGTACAGTTCAAACGCATTTACGGAAATATTTCCATGCAATAAAGGAAAAAAAGGCACAGGCGTTGCTCAGTGGTAGAATGCTCGAGTGCAACGCAGAAGAACGTGGGCTCGAATCCTCCTTGGTGTGGTTGGGAATCTAACCCGCGACGTCTAACTTCGCAAGAGCCGCAAAGCTATACCACGGCGGGTCCCGTGTTTACACTTTCGTATTCTGTCTATGGAGTATTTTTCCTTCTTTTTTACTCGCGCAAGTCCTATCAAAATTCTCGAAATGAAATGCTCTTCGTTCTACGATACATCCGATTTCGCCGTGCATCGCTACGCTCGCTACGTGATTTAAATATTCAGTGTTGCCCGTTTTTTCGTAAACAGGGCCTCTCGCGCAAAAAAAAGAGAGAAAAGAATAAAAAAAAGGTTGGGGTTCGGAAAATTGCGCTCCTTCGCAGTAGCTAAAGAAAAAGAAAAGAAAAAGAAAAATGTCGCTGGAGAACTTCAGCGCTGCGACCCGCCCCGTTCGACTCGCACAATGACGCCCAACGGCCACACTTATCTGGCTATGTTTACATACGACGACTGCATTCGCTCTTCAGTTTTTCTTTTTTTTTTTCGTGCTTATCGGTTTTAGGGTAGCATTATCGTGGCGACAAAATAAGAAAGCCTACGAAGTTGACAGAGGGCGGAAAATACGACGCGCAAAATTGCCAATATATTGCGGTCACAGTGTGAGGCAGCAAACATCTAGCCGCATTTATACGTGGTAAGACATGTGATGAACACCTTGGCGTTGTATAGGCTGAAATTAGATAGATAGATAGACAGATAGATAGATAGATAGATAGATAGATAGATAGATAGATAGATAGATAGATAGATAGATAGATAGATAGATAGATAGATAGATAGATAGATAGATATGACGATGCGGACGTGACTTATCTTAATTGCAGCTTCTCACCGAATAGGACCAACAAGAATGCTACTTTGATTTGCAGAGTTTTTCGTCCCAAAACAACGCTACGATCATGAGAGACGCCGTATAGTGGAAGTGTCCGGAAATTTCGACCACACGGGGGCTCCTGAACGTGCACTGACGTCGCACAGTAGGCGAGCCTCTAGCCCTTTATCCTCCATCAAAATGCAGCCACCGCGGCTTGGATTCGATCCGCGACCCTCGGATCGGCAGCCGAGTACCACAGCCACTAGAACACCGTGCCGGGGCGGCCAACACGACTGTATTGTGCGACATATGTTCACGGATACGTATCACCAGCCTGTCACCTGTCGATCTTCTAGATGCGACATCACTGCAACGATACGGCGGCCGTAGTGACTTCATTGCAGAGAGGCGGGCAAATGAGAGAAAGGCAGGGAGGTTAGCCAGAATTAAAGGCTACCCTGCACTGGGAGACTTCAGTCCAAACCAGCACACAGTATAAGTGGGAAGCACTCGGGGAGGAGGTAGTAGCGCAACGCATGTATGCAAAGCTGTAGAGCGTGGGTCCTGTTTTTGTGAAGACTGTATACCAGGGCGCCTGGTGCATTTGTTTCGCAGGCGAAGAATCCGGCTGCACGGAGGAGTAACCGAACAAACATGCAGGCCAAAAATACCCTGCCTGAGAGATCGCCTGTTGGGGAAGATTCTGAGATCGGGAAAAAGCGAAGCGAACGCGGACGCTGTCAAATGCTGGATGCGTCAGGCGATGCGTTACTCTACTTTGTTTCTGCCGCCTTAGCATCAAGAAATGAATGAATGAATGAATGAATGAATGAATGAATGAATGAAATTTAATGGCGCAAGGGCCAGGCTTGGCCAAATAGCGCCTGTTTTAATTATAACGTTTGTAATGCGTTTAAAAAATTTTTCACAGGTGTTATGGGACTTCGCTGTAACGGGCCTAAACACTCTGAACAATGAGATGTAGTACCGTGACTCTGAAGTGGCCTAAAACCAAGTAGCTGCAGAAAAGTGGGAAAGATATAAATCCGATACAATTATGACAGTGATACGGGGCATGGTCTATGATTTTCTTTTTCTTTTTTGAAAAGCTCACTCTGCACCAGGAAAGGCTATGCCGTTCTCCTTATATGAGTGCAATGACGCAGAGTTCCCATATCACTGCAGCGACACCCGTGATCTGGGATGCCGAGCCCGCTCGAAAAAATAACGGCCTGTGCAAACCGGCATAGAAACCCCGATCTCTCAGCCTTTCTGTACAAACCGGCATGCAATCCCCAATCTCGGAGCCTGTCTGTGCAAACCGGCACACAAACCCAAATCTCCGAGCCTGGTATAGTCGCACGTTGCGAGACGCACTTGTACGAAGCGGTGAGCCTCATCAGCCACGATTGCTCGAGCTCTCTATACCAGAAGCACAACCACCTGGGAAAGCGTGCTCTAAAAAAACAAAAAAAAAGACAGAAAAAGTAAAAAAAATGAATGAAAGTGACGCTACCAGAGCTGCGGAACCTCCGAGGCTCTATTGTTGTGCGACGACCTCGGGGACATTGCGCCGAGCAGTGGTGCCTATAACTTCTCCCTGCGAGCGCAGGCATTGCTTCACGTCCCGCTGCACATGCTCGTACGTGACTAGGGGAGCCCGTGCCCTTCCTAAGAAGAACGTGCACACATTCTTGAGGGTTTGCTAAACCAGCGCCCCCTCACCCCCAACCCCACCCCACCTTTCGCCTCGCCGTACTCTCGTTCGACTTTCCAATCGCTTGATCCCTCGTTCGTTTTCCGAACACGCAGTACGTGGTTCGAGTGTTCGCATTGTGCGCCGTCTCGGAATTACGCGGGTAAGTGCATTCGAGTGTCGAAGTCGACCGAGAGCGAGGTTCTGAGGGTGCACCCGCGAAATTGAATCGGGCTCACTGACTCCACACCGCCATTGCTACCCTTCTTTCTTTTGTCCTTGCGTTGATCTAGCTTTTATTGTTTCTTTAAGCAGTGCAGTTCCGTAATCTATCGACTCGTTTTTCATTCAAGGAGGTATAGGCGGCACAGTATTGCCGCACATCTATCTATCTATCTATCTATCTATCTATCTATCTATCTATCTATCTATCTATCTATCTATCTATCTATCTATGTGTCTGATATGAAATGAGCTCCGAACTAAGCTAGTCTGCACGCGCTCCTGTTCGCCTTGGAGCACACAAATAAACGAAGGTCGACGAAACAAAAGATCTACGCATTAAAATAAAATCCTGTGCTCGACTGTACGCCAGGTGGCGCTATTTCTTTAGCACCCAAAGAACTGTTCTGAATGTTTATGGCTACGCGTCTGCATTGACGCGCACATGCCTAGCAATAGAAGTTCAAAGCGTCACGAAAGCGACGTGACGTCATCCGGCGGCGTCAGTACGAAAACACGAGAAGCCATTTAGCGAGCTTCCCAACTTGCAGCTGCTCTCGACAAAGAGAAGATGCGTGCAAGGCGCTTCGTAGACGGTGATGCGATGACGTGAATGACCTTTTGCATAAGCGAATATGAGAGCGTTTTAGTGCAGAGTACCCGACTTGCTTTGCTCACGCACTGTCTCGTGTTGTACTGTGCTGCCGTCGTGGGTATAGGGAGCCAACAAAAGAACTCAGGGAACGCTGGGCTCCTAGCGTTCGGAGCTCCAACACTAAATCTCTCCGTTTAGAAGATTACTTGGCGTGATGATTAAAGGTACATTAAGGTGAAAAGGTGAAATAGTGTAGAAGGGTGCCTGACATTTCTAGAACTCGATTTGACTAAAGGTACATTAAGGTGAAAATTTGAAATAGTGTAGAAGGGTGCCTTACATTTCTAGAACTCGATTGTCGTTAATTTCGCCGCTTCATGTTGGGTATCAAAAGCGAAAATTGAATGTCAGTATTTCGTAAATGGCGTCGGAACTCCGACATCAATGACGTCAGAAAGCCAATTTCCTTTTTTTTTTTTTGGTGTACTCGCCAGAGGCATTGCATAACATGTTCTGAAATATCTTGCCTGAAGTCTCCTCCTGCCCTAGAACGCATTGTACGTCTTTCTGACCGATAAATAGTTATGTGGACCTTAGCAGACGTCGTCAAAGGTCGATGGCGTCACGTGCGTGAGTTCTGGAACTTCAAAGGGCCGTCTTCATTTGTATTTTCTTTTTGAGCATTTTCTAGCCTATCGAAGGTCTTCTCCCCGCATGAATGGCGTTTTATTGCGAGAGCAATAAAACGCCAATCGACAGCCCATCGAGACTATCGATATGGATAGTCTCGATGGGTTTTTGCCGACGCCGTCATGCCCCGTATAGAGTCTAAATTAATAACCCTCCACCCCCCCCCCCCCCGCATCATACTTTATACCTGCGGGTAAAAGCGCGCGAGTAGGGCGACGAACACGGCTAAAGCAGAGATCAAACGATCCCGACCCATCTCCGTCACTCAGAGGGAGCATGCGATAGCATCACCCCGATCAAGACGCCTGCCGTCGAAGCGGAGAGGAAACGCCCCAAGATGCAAGGGGAGGGGGGGAGGGGGGGCAGGGGTGTGGCCGAACAGCAACTGTGGACTTCGCGCGGTCGGCGCGCGCGCTAGCCAAGCAGCTACTAGCGGGTGGCTCGTAAACCCTTCCACGTGCTGCGCTCTCAACGCGAAGAGACTGCGAAAAGTGTCCCCGGAGCAGCCGTATTCTCTCACACCAGCATTTTGCAGAGTTCCGTGAGATCGCATCCAAAAGCTTTGGCTGCCAGCCTCACTTCGAATAACATTACATTTTCTTGCTATCTCATTCACTGCTTCGCCCTTTCGGTGAAACTGCGATATTTGTTTTTGGCATCGGGAAAAGAACTACCTATACTGAAAAATCTGTCCTTTTTTTTAGTTTAGCCCGGCCATAGCGGTATAGTAGTGGCTATGGCACTCGGCTGCTGATCCGAAAGTCGCGGGATCGAATCCCGGCCGAGGCGGCTGGATTTCGATCGAAATGTGGAGGCCCGTGTACTGTGCAATGTTAGTGCATGTTAAAGAACCCCGGATGGTCGAAATTTGCGAAGCCCTGCGCTTTAACTAAGCCCAAGAACGTTCTCTTAATTGGATCAAGAGCTTACGGTTTTTGTCGTGGCTGGTTTTTGGACTGCTGATGTCCTTCCAGCTTTCCCATGTTCATTCTATTACCCCTCTTAATGTACCTTGTAATTTATTGGATGCTTGAGTTTCCCACCTTTGAAGGTCTGTCGTACTGTTCTTTTTCCGCCTGTTCTTTGTCCTGCTTCTCTTCTTCTTATTTTTTTTTCTGCGGGCCATAGTTCTGTCACAGCCTTTACGCAGCACTGCCAATTAGGTCGTGGTAATAATGAAGAAAAACTTTTGCTTAAAGAGACATTTCATTAATTCCTTCGTGAAAGCCTTCCCCGCCGTGTCTTTGAACTTTTTAAGGCGCTGCGCGTTCCAGTTGCAGCAAAGGGTACGTAAACCTAACATGCGTGCATTCGTGCAGTCCCAACTGGTAAGTTTAGTCGGAAGTGCAAAGCCCTAGCACCGGTTATGAAGTAGCGTGGAAGATCGGCTCGCTATTTCCCGTGTTCCTTTTCCTTTAACTTTGCTCGCAAAATGAATGCGCTGTCGTAAAGCCCGGCCAATCAACGCTCTTATTAATTGACGCTACGATGATTTGCCATCCGAAGGCATTGCCTATACATCTCGAATTCCTCGCCGTTCAAGCGTGCAGAGACCTTAGTCGTGTTTAGAGAACCGGCGTAGACTGGCTCGACCCTGTGTATCTACGTCCCAAGATGGATATTGTCATCGCAGACGAAGCGAAACTGTTGGAGTGAACAACCGAGAACAGCTGTGAAGTGCTCGAAGAAATGTCGCAGCTTATCCCGGAATGCCTAAGAGCGAAGGCAGAGGTATTCAAGAAGTTATATACGCGATTGCTCGTATAGTTTCATCAGCTACATAGATCATTATAGGTCTCATCACTCGCGACGTATGTCACTGACGACATATGTGCGATTTTTTATAATCGATCTGTCACTTGTGCATTGTATTATTTTTGTTTCATTCACCATTTTTACTATAGTTAAGCAACATGTTTCACTCTTGTAATCTTCGTCTTTCACCGATTGCCCATGCATACAGCCAACACGGGTTTGTAGGTGTATTTTTAAATAAATATTTAACGTGTCCTATCCGCTTCTTAAGTAAACCAACGAACCTTTTGTCTGTCGCGCATGGACCCGCAGCTCAACTTACCCTATCGCCCCAATCATTAGGCAATAAATAATTTTTATACGGTTAAGGACTAAAGGCGGCTAGGTTGTTGACTTGCGAAGGTCGAGGACACGGGTTCGAATCCCGGCCAGTTGACCATAAGTTACTCCGGAGCTCTGCACTATGGTGATAGCCTCAGAATCGTAGAGCTGGGCACGCGAAACTCCATAACTTATTATTATTATTATTATTATTATTATATTATTATTATTATTATTATTATTATTATTATTATTATTATTACGCGGCCATTGGAAGGATGCTATTTTCTGCAGCCCTTGTAGGAAGCACGGCTCAGCGTCTGTGGTGGCGGAGGAGAGGAAATGAAAGGCGGAAAGGAGCAAAAAGCAGTAGTGGATGGCTCCAAGAGCTTCATCCACCAAGGGTTTTTTTACTTCAATGCGCACTGATATCACGCACTAAGCGGACCTGTTGTACTTTCTCGTTCACCGAAAGTGCGAACGACACGGGCTGGTTCTATAAACCTCGTCATTTGGGTCCGCAGTTGAGCCTCCCAACCACTATAGACCGCGGCGGACGGGCGCGGCATGCTTTAGCGCTGGTGTAGTGCTTTCGGTATGACTTCACTCAGTGGCTTTTCATCACGTGTGGGTCAGATCCGGTTAACTCGTCATGCAAATCAGTGGACTTTAAATCAGTCAGGACTTTTAAAAGCTGTTGTCGACAAAGTAGTTACCATGGTTACCGTCTTTCCAACAGCATATCGCATCAACCAAGGAATCGAAAGTACCTGCAACAAATACGCAGTGAACTGTCCCCGATTCTATAGCTCTGAACGTGTCCTCGCTTCACAGAAGCATCATCGGTCGTCGCAAAACGTGAGAGGCCCGTAAATACATGGACTAGTAGCTACATGTTCTGAGGGTTGCTCTAACAACACGGAAAGTGCTTTTGTGCGTAACTATAATAGCGTCGAAAGTTCTGCAAGTTGCTGACGGGTTCACCTTCTGACAAAGTGCGCAGCGGGATGGGACAGAAGTAAACAAGACAGACAGACGGTGCCCGTCTGGCTCCTTTCTTTGTGTTTCGCCCTGCTGCGCAGTTTGTTTGAAGTGCTTTTGTGTTTCTCGCCGCTTGACAAATCAATATACGGAAACATGGAAGGTACCTTACCGACTGCATTGTTTCCGATGCCTTACAACGACTTGCGGCTGGGATTCGATCCCGTCACCTCTGTCTTCGCAAGCCAATATTTAGTCCCTAAGCTATACCACGGTTGGTTCTGTCGTGTGTCGTTAAGCTCAAATATTGTAGATATATAGTTACGTACAAACGAAGCTACGTACAGCTGCATTTGCATATTTTCCATGAAACTGGCTGGCAACTTTGTGCCCCCGGTAAACCAGCAGTGGTAACTGCTTGTGCAGTTACCACTCCTGGGTACCTATTAGAAATTTGTTAGCTTGGCTAGTTCTTTAAACGTAACGTGTACGGATAACCGGCTTAATGCAACTAACTGCGTACAGCAGCGGCTGAACTGGTTTTTGGCTACATTGGGTTTGCAGACTGTGCGTCATCTTGGTTGCGCTATCGCTGCCCCTAATCTTCGACGAAACAACGTGTTGCTTGGTGTGGCTTGACGTATTAATATCAAGCTGAAGAGTTAGACAGCTGCCGCAAATCCACTCGCGAGCTGTATGTACTATATATATACATATGAGCCATGCCGTAGGGCTTTCTTTACACAGACCAGTATTGGCGGTGTTCAAAGAAAGTAGCCGGCAAGTTTACAAGCTTCGTGCAGGTCGGCACGTAGTAAGTCTTCGACGATCGCTGAGCACGCAGACACTTATATAGGTACGTTTCCCTCTGACGTCATATTGCAAGGCGTTCGAAAACTGCGACGATAACGACGGGGCAACGTGCCATATATGTGGCCGAACAAAGCGAAGCCCTTATCGTAACACGCATACACCGAGTGGTGAACGCGGCAGCATGGACCAGCAGTATCTCTTGCGTAAACGCCGCTCGGGGAACGGTTAAGTCGCCCTTATCGCTGGCGACAATTTCGGGCCGCCGCGCCCCGTCCTTTTGACAACGGCTCCCTTGTGGCTCCAGGGGCTTTCGCTTTCTCTATCTCAGTTTTGGAAAAGCGTTCGACCTTGTCTGTGTACATATACCGTATATTTTTGTTCCTTTATCGGCTGCGAAGTTCGTTATGCCTCCGTGTCTGGCGCTGTTTCGCAAACAGAACCTCCCCTCCTCCGGCTCATTTTTGGCGAACATCGGCGCCATGCCGGAGTACCGTTCGAACACGTCTTCGGAGCCGCTGGAAAACGCCGATAACGGAACCGCGCCGAGGCGTATGATGGATCGCACGTGCGCGGGGTCCGTGTACCATGCGTCGGCGACAGATATCGCTGGCAACATGAGACCGCCGTCGTCAGGCTACGTGAACGTCGTGCATGTGAAACTCCACGCTCGGCGCACTTGTATGTATAGTTTGCTTGAAGGGCTTACGCGTTTGGCACACGTTGGATATGATTCCTCAGCGCGCAAAAGCGGCGTGCTATGCTTGGGGGCAGTAGCTGCATTGAACGCTGCGCCATTCGAGGCCGCTGCCTGTTTCACTCAATCAATCAATCAATCAATCAATCAATCGATCGATCAATCATGGTCTTTCCTATACGCGACATGACGAAAATAGGTGACAAGAGAAAAGAACCTGCTTCGTGGCAGATTATCAGAGCTCCTCCCACCCTTGCGTATGCAACGTACAGGACGTGTATAAGCAAGACATGAGCATGCAGAGAAGCATTTGACTTGCCTTGCGAGAAAAGAGCACATTCATATTTCTGCGCGTTTACGTCGGAAAACCACGACACGATTACGAGAGACGCCGTATGCGGAGGGCTCCGGAAATTTCCACCATCTACGGTTCTTTATTAGTGGGCACTGACATCGTACATATATACGGGCCTCGTACCTGCGACGGTGATCTAGTCGTTATGGCAGTCGGCTCCTCATCCGAGGGTCGCGGGATCGAATCCCGGCCGCGGCGACTGCATTTTTATGGAGGCGAAATGTTCAGGCCCGTGTCCTGTGCGATGTCAGTGCACGTTAAAGAACCCCAGGTGGTCGAAATTTTCGGAGAACTCGACCACGGCGTCTCTCGTAATCAAAGCTGCTTTCGGGACGTTGAACCCCACAAATCAATCAATCAACATTTCCCCTCCATCGAAATGCAGCCAGAGTTCGATCCCGCGAACTTCGGATCTGCAGCCGATTGCCACAGTCAGTAGACCACTGTGGCGGGCCCATATAATTGAACAAGAACAACGGCGTTCAATTCGTTGTGGGCGCCGCACGGGGCCCGAAACGTCAGGTATTTGTTCACTTGTTTTCAGTACAATTCGTCTTTTCCGTGTGTTAGTTTTCATTCAGCTCCCTCCAAACTGCACTTGTTTCTTGGTCATCGAGAAGGAGTACAAATGATACGAGAACGGAAAAGCGCGAAAGAAGAACCACGCTGTGATAACTGTGTCGTCGTAAAGATAAAACAGAGTGAGAATGCGATATACAAAGAAAGCGGGAAATTTCCCGAAAATCATTTTCAGCCTAGCCGGCCGCTATCATCGTTAGGCAAACAAGCGTCGATTATGCGCGCGGAGAGCGAGGGGATAAGCCGTAATAAGAACTGCACAGTATACTTCCAGCTTGGCGACCCGCATGGTTTCCGGTGCGAGCGATAACCTACCGCTATTGTTTCTTCGGCTCGTCGGAAATATCCGTGGCGTAAAGCACCCGACGAGCCGCGCAGAACGAGGCGCTGTTGCCTCCGCGTTCCCGAAGCTCTCGCGCTGCCGCATACGCCGCGCCCGACGCAATTAACCGTCCAGCAGCGCACGCGTTTATGTGTGTGTTCTTGCGTGCGTGTGGGTTGAAATTCGATTAGGAGCGAAGCTCCTTAGGGTCGAAGCTTGTCTCCCGTTGTTCATGATGATGAAGATTGTGGTTCAGATAGGAAAGGGCGCTAATTTCTGCAGCCCGTCTAGGGAGCACAGCTAAGCGTCCGTGGGGGGTGAGGGTAAAAGGAATGAAAGAGATAGACAGGAGAGAAATGCCGTAGTGGGGGGCTCATGAAATTTAGACCACCTGGGGTTCTTTAACGTGCACTGACACCGCACAGTACACGGGCCTCTGGCATTTTCACCTCCATCGAAAATGACACCGCCGCGGCCGGGATCGAACCCGCGTTTTTAGGGGCGAAGCTCCTTAAGGTTTTGGTTCTTCCGTTTAGTACGCGGTATGCGCACTCTAGCAACGTTGAAAAGTGATCGTGATGCCGATAATCCTCCTCGCTTCCGGACATCGTTCCGCTTTCGCAGGAGTGAGCGTAGCTGTGATTAACTACTCACACTTCGACCTGTTCAACTACTTTTTGAAATAAAAAGACGGTGCGACGAGCTGGCATTGTTTGCCAGGCCGATCTTGTATTTGTAAGGCGTTCTTTCGCATGTCCGCGCCTACGTCATGAATGGCCAGGCTCCGGCGCTGCCACCCTGGCCATAGCCGAGCCAAGCCAGGCCAGCTAGTTCCGAAACCACGCTTTCGCACGTGACGGCAGAAGCGTGCAGTAGCAACGCGCGCTACAAACGAAGGGTTATCTGCACATTGTAAGTGACAAAAAGCTTATATCAAAAATTTCATGCGGTCCGATACTAATAAACAAATAAAATATTGCGTAAATTTGTAGAAGGCCACGTGACCGCACTCTAACTTTAGTTCGTATGCTTGCCGCTTGAGTTAAGGTTTGGGTCTGTCCGTCCGTTGTAGTAGCGCGTTACCTACTAGGAACGCACTACTAGGAGGGCGCGTGTGGGAGGCGCGCGAGCTCTCTCACTCTTCCCTCTACTGTCTTGTGAGAGAGAGAGAGAGACAGAGAGAGCGAAAGGTGCGCGTTGACTATGGAAGCGCTCTTTCTTCGATGAACGCGCTACCAGCTCGCAAAGAAGGAGAACGCGCCCTCTCTTGCGAGAGACAAGCTTGACGCAGGCAGCGTCTTCTAGCAAGTTTCTTGACTGAAAAATACCGACTGCTCGCGCTGGAGAACCGTTCACCGGCCACCCATGTATATATATATATATATATATATATATATATATATATATATATATATATATATATATATAGGCACTGGATCTTGACTTGCAATGAAGTGCCGGTGGGAGATTTCACTTGTGCGTAGTTGAACCATAAGGATTCGTAGCGTGCGCGTTAACTAAATTAATCCGGAGCTCGGCGCGATCTACGATGAACATCCGGAGCTTCGCCCACTCATCATCATTCACTCTGTGGATATGCTGTGATTTTTTTAAAGACGATAGTCTTTCTTGGGATACTTGAACGCAGAAATTTCGGTCTGTCTGTCTGTGTGTCTGTCCTGCTTTTCTGTCTGTAATGGCGAAAGTTTAACCCCTTCCTCAACGACCACCCATCTTGAACTGGTAGCTGCGTTCATACTTGTGAACACAGCCGACCAAAAAGCAAATATTACGCATATCTGAGGCGCAACATCAATACGTAAGTAGTAGATGGTGTGCTCCTTTAGTAGAAAATACATAGATGCCTAATTCTAAAGACCCTACTGCTTGTTAGGATGCGCTAAAGATGCGACGCTATGAACATAAAGCGGACGTTTCCTACGCTTCGGTAAAACGACACGGTGCTGCCACCTACCAGTAGCTCTGCACTACGCAAGCTTCTTGCGTTTCTCGATATAATGCCCAGATGGCGTCCATATCTCACGCAGCGTTGCCTCCATTTCATCAATGCCAGCCACATGTGGCCGATTCAACATAGACGGGGCGCTGTCTGAGGTAAGGCAAAACATAAATGGCCGTTTGATGATATAGAAAACACTCTACAAGACATGCCCAGACAACGCAGGGAAAAGACCGACGAGCAGATTGCAGCGGAGAAGCGGCGGCGTGCCGATGCCCGTCGTCGCAAGCGTGCCCAGGAAACGTCAGAGCAACGAGCCCAGCGGCTAGCGAAAGATCGTGGATCGAGGCGCGCCTGGAGGCAGCAGGAAACAGACGAGGTACGCGATGCGCGAATTGTCACTGACCGAGAGGCTAAGCGAGCGTACCCGGCGGCTGAACAAACGCCCGAAGCTCGTGCCGAACCGCAGATGAACCGGAATTCATGTAGTACGGCCGGTATTCTACTATTGTCTTTCGAAGACATTTGCAGCGAAGCACGGAGATACGCGGCCAATTTTTTTGGGTGGCAGCCGAGTACCGTAACCACTACACCAGTGCACTAAGGCAGTGTCATCTGCTGTCGTCAGAGAGAGCGAACGGCGCGCGTTGACTATTGAAACGCTCTTTCTTCGATGAACGCTTTACCAGCTCGCAGGGAACGAGAACGCGCCCTCGCCCGCAAGAGACAACGCTGACGCAGGCAGCGAGCTGCTAGCGAGTTTCTTGAGTGAAAAAGCCGACTGCTCGCGCGGCACAGCCGTTCACCTGCCAGTCCGTATATATAGGCACTGCATCTTTACCTGCATTGTAGTGCCGGTGGGAGATTTCTCTTGCGCGTAGTTGAACCATAAGGATTCGCAGCGTGCGCGTTAACTGAATCAATCCGGAACTCGGCACGATCTACGACGTGGGAGCGCAGAGAGAGAGAGAGAGAAAACTACGGAAGGGAAGGCAGGGATGTTAACCAGTCAGGAGCATAAATGACAATGCGTGTTAAATATACACACGCGTTGTCTCTCACTTACATGCATGAGTGGGCAATGTCAGGGGTGGTTTACGGTAACACAGAACGATCCCCAGCTTCGCCCACTCGTCGTGGTTCACTTCGTGGAGATGCGTGGATTTTCTTTTTCGTCTAGATAACGCGGACAACATTAACAAATAAACACTGCACGTGAATTGAGCTCGTGCAAGCATCGTGATCATGTATATTGTCGTCCGCATTATTAGAGAGTGCAGGGTGTACCGAGGGGGATTTCAGTAGGCGCGTTCTTGCGTTCTTTTGTACTGTCTCTGTGGGCACCCGGCGAACAGGAGGTGAGCAGACAAGAAAGGACCCCAAGGCCGCACGGCCCCTAGCGGTTGGGGCCCCCTACACGAACACGCTATTAGGCGCAAACGAAGGAACGAAGTTATATTTTACGAAAACAAAGTAGGCCTATACCCATAGTTTATCAGTCTATCAAAACATTGTGTGTATATAATTTCGAGCACGTGTGTGTGTGTTTTGCAGCTGCGCTGCAGAGTAGCAGCCCCCTTCCTCAGGCTGTGCCCTCAAGGGAATTATACGGGCGTCGAACCCGAGGAGGCTCACCGTACAGCCAAACGCTGCTTGGCGCTGCCCACGGCTGCAACAAAGCGCTTGCCTTTGGCGAGCGAAGCAGTTCGCGCGAAGCTCCGTTTAATCGGCGTGAGAGGGCAGCGACCTCGAAGGCAAATAGCCTGTATACGCTAACGGGTTCGTGACGTGGCTAATAACCACTCGCGCCTTTCCTGTTGACTGTAATCGTCGCTGGGCGTTATGGGGCGGCGCGCCGTCGATGCGGTCCTGGCTGCTCGCGCTGTTCGCGATCCCCCGAAAAAGATATAAGAAAGAAAGATTAGGAAAAGTCGCCATCGTAAAACAACACGGCTCTAATGGCCGGGGGGCCGGAGAGCTAAGCACATACATTCCTAATAGTAAACAGCTGCAGTTCTTTTTCTTTATTTCTAGTGTTACCAACAAGGACTGACTTGACGCGTAAGAAAAGGAGAGACATGAAACTTAGTAATAACGGTGGCTCGGTTCAGGAGGGAACGCTATTTTCTGCGGCCATTATCTGGAGCATGGCATTGTGTCCGTGGGAGTGGGGGGAAATGCAGCCGCGGCAGCCGGGATCGAATCCCTGCTGCGGTGGCTGCATTTCGAGGGAGGCGAAATGTTTGAGGCCCGTGTATTGTGCGACGTCAGGACACGTTGAAGAACCGCGGGTCGTGGAAACTTTCGGAGTGCTTCACTTCGGCGCCTCATGTCGTGGTTTTGGATCGCAAAATACCAGAAATTAGACAAGTGGCACCAAAGTGCCGATTCCCTGGTGCGTGCAGTAACGTGTCCGCAAGAACTTCCACGATCGCGGATTTGTACGAGTGAGTGAGTGAGTGAGTGAGTGAGTGAGTGAGTGAGTGAGTGAGTGAGTGAGTGAGTGAGTGAGTGAGTGAGTGAGTGAGTGAGTGTGTGCGTGCGTGTGTGCATATATTTCACAAGCGCACGTGCGAGATGCATAAAATTTTAGTTGCTAATGAACGAGCGTGAATATAAATGTATTTTCCTTCATCTTTAAGGAAAACACGCCGTTTTCATTAGCGCTGCTTGCGGGATGTTGAAAGGACACGCATGCACTTACACCGTATGAAAGGCTTCCATTACTGTCATTCTTGTAGCGTTAATCCATTACGC
This sequence comes from Hyalomma asiaticum, assembly GCA_013339685.2. Taxonomy (NCBI): domain Eukaryota; kingdom Metazoa; phylum Arthropoda; class Arachnida; order Ixodida; family Ixodidae; genus Hyalomma; species Hyalomma asiaticum. Next base: position 69,144,778 of record CM023487.1, on the reverse strand, counting down.
CTTGCACTATGTCTCGTGCGGTGATTCCGAGTAATTCCGAGATCTTATAGGACTCCATTGACATCCGGCTGAGCACATACAAAGGCAGCAATACTATGAAAGCGATTTGACGCACGCGAGCACTGATCTGTCTGGCGAATCCTGGGAGCCTTTGTATGTGTAAGTGCACGCTGCGACCACGCTGCATCGCCTTCTGCAATTACGGCGCCGTGTGCAAAGAACCGACGGACCAACGTGGCGAATCGTTTGCGCGCTTAGTTTCTGCCACCGTGTAGGTGTTCCAATTCGCGGAATATGCAGAGCATATAACTAGGGCGTGCTCCCATTGTCTCTTTATTTGGGAACAGTACTGAAAGCATTTCGAAGGCAGCGTCTGAACCGCGTTGACCAACGGAAGCTGTCGTCCACGATGATGTTGGCACATGTGGCGCGCGAGAATGTTTCTCCATTTCGGAAGAGGAGCTTCAAACTTTCGCCCAGTGCCCCTGACTTTTATCGGCACCGCGCCACATAGGCCCCTATGAGAACCAAATTTCTGGGTCAACCAAATTTAAACGATGATGCATCGTGTGCTAGAAGCAGAAGCGAGACTCCAAGAACAACCTGTATTTGCGGAACAGAAAAATTAGCTACACCACGCCTGCTCTGTAATCTAGAAGCAGCTATAGTGAAACGATGACGCATAGTTTTTAAGCAGAAGTCTGTGGTAGACGTCAAGGACAACCTATTTCCAGAATATAAGATTTAGCATCGGCATGACTACGGTAATTGAGAAACAGCTACCCGGTCAAGCGATGACGCATAGCTCCTTAGAAGCAGCAGTCCGCGGCAGACGTCAAGGACGACCTATTTCCAGATCAGAAGAAGATAGTAACGTCATTGCTGCTCTAATCAGAAAAGAACTATCTGGTGAAGGGATGATGCATATATGTTTTCTCAGAAGCAAAAGTATGTGGGAGACGTAAATAACAACCTTTTCTTCTCTAAGAAGGTTCGTGAGCGTAATTAAGATAAACTTCGTTCCACTAGTTGTCATACAAAATGATGGGGCAAAGTTGGCGCCCCCCCCCCCTCAACAGTGTGGGAGGGGCGGCCGTCCTCACCGCCCCCCTCCCCCCGTTATCCCGCCCTGTGCGCACGCTTGCGTGTCGGCAATAACTTATAAGCACCTTCTTCTACTGCCATATTTCGTTGCATGTCACAAGCACTACCTAACGTTGGCTAGCGCTGGCTAAACCTTGACAAGTGTAGGCTGAATGATGGCTATTTTAGGTTAGTGTAGGGCTACTGTTGCATTAATGTTGTAATGACTTCCCGTGCTTCGCTAACGATAGCAAATGGTCGGTGCATAGCGATGGCTAATGTAATCCGTCGTTTTAGCAGCAACGTTGTCTCAACTCAAGGTCAGTGCAACTATTTATTCGTTTTCATGCAATTTTGCATTGCAATCATCATCACGTCTCCGTCTGTATTAAACGTCAACGCATATTTTCATTCATTTAACAGCAAAGGTGCCACGAAGGCAAATCACTACAATCAATCAATCAGTCAGTCAATTTCTGTCTCGTAACCGCCCTTTTCATAATATATACGATGGTATGCGTTTCCTTTTAATGCAGATGTCTGCTGTAATATTGCCATTCATTACTAGCTGCGACTGCACTAGCCGTCGCGACGTGCAGGTCTGTTATTCGAACGTTTATGAAACTGTACGGTGGTAACGTTGCGCTGTTTACTCGCTTTGTCTCGTTTGTTTATGGGAGGCAGCCCGTATTCGCTACAGGCACTGTTCGACGAAGAGTCTATAGAAGAGTCCCGCATCAGCCGTAATGTCGATCACTACCTGACGCTCGCGAAACAATAAGCAAGACAGGTCACGATAATCTATAAGGTGGCTGCTTGTCTTGTCTTGTCAGAAACAAATTTCTGGGAGAACCAAATTTAAACGATGATGCATCGTGTGCTAGAAGCAGAAGCGAGACTCCAAGAACAACCTATATTTGCGGAACAGAAAAATTAGCTACGCCACGGCTGCTCTGTAATCTAGAAACAGCTATAGTGAAACGATGACGCATAGTTTTTAAGCAGAAGTCTGTGGTAGACGTCAAGGACAACCTATTCACAGAATATAAGATTTAGCATCGGCATGACTACGGTAATTGAGAAACCGCTACCCGGTGAAGCGATGACGCATAGCTCCTTAGAAGCAGAAGTCCGCGGCAGACGTCAAGGACAACCTATTTCCAGGTCAGAAGAAGATAGTAACGTCATTGCTGCTCTAATCGAGAAGAACTATCTGGTGAAGGGATGATGCATATATGTTTTCTCAGAAGCAAAAGTCTGTGGGAGACGTAAATAACAACCTTTTCCTTCTCTAAGAAGGTTCGTGAGCGTAATTAAGATAAACTTCGTTTCGCTAAATAGCGTTCAGTTACGTTCGTGCTTGTCGCAGCGGTTCCTGTGAGTACACTATCAAGTTGTTTGAACAACACTAAGTGATCCCAGTTAACACTGCCCCGCCACGGTGGTCTAGTGGCTATGGTACTCGGCTGCTGATCCGAAGGTCGCGGGATCGAATCCCGGTCGCGGCGGCTGCATTTCGACGAGGGCGAAATGTTGAGGCCCGTGTACTGTGCGATGTCAGTGCACGTTAAAGAACCCGAGGTGGTCGAGATTTCCGGAGCCCTCCACTGCGGCTTCTCTCATAATCACAGCTGGTTTTGGGACGTAAAACCCAATAAACCAATCAATCAGTTCACATTGTCACATGCTTCGAATCGAAAGTACGTGAGGCACGCTAGGGGCGCTGACCTCAGATATAGGAAACGATTTTGTGCGTCAGCTTTCTGTGCTATGATCGAATGAGCTACGCTGGCGTACGGTACGCTACTTGAGACACACTCAAGTACTTGTCAGGACTTGTCAAAAGGCTCACTGAAGGCTGGTGCTAGCTGTAGTGCGTACTGCATGATTTTACGTTGTTCTTGACTCCTGCTGTCGAGCTCAACATAATTGTACGCCTCAAGTCCAGGAGGTGAGTTCCTCAGTTTGTTGAAGCGCAACCTGAAATCTGTAACTACAGCAGTAACTTATATATCGTTTCTTTTTCTCTCGAAAACTGGCGTTGTCTTCCTTCGTCAACGAGCTAACAGTTGCGAATGTTGGTGGTGAAAAAATTAGCAGCAGTTGGGGTGTCGCTAAACAACTCGGCATGATTTCGACCGATTTATGCACTGATGCCACACAGTCAATTAGACGCCGCAGTTAGGCTCAGCTGAAGAAGTGAACGAAAGAAAGAAGAACGCTGAAGGATGTTTGATTTCGTTTTAACGCTTGTACTAAATATACCGCGGATGGGTGCGCTTTGGGGGAGTGTTCTTCAACGTGCCTTTCTCTGCATGTCGCGCTTTCGCATTTACCAGGTTATGAAATTACGCGTCTACTCATCCAACTCGTGCACATCCGTCAAAAATTTTCTCAATATTTTTGTCGTTATCCCCCGTCATTACAGCTACGCGAATCTCTTTAGATTTGGCACATCATCCGAACTTTTTTTTTTTTTCAGTCATATGTGATTTGGTGAGGGGCGTATCCTCAGACACGATTTGGACTTCTGCCAGCCGGCACCTTCGGCTGTTTTCTGTAGCCGTTTTCTGTTTGTAACAACTAAATTAAGGCTACTAGGGTACACTTGTACGCGTGAATGTAGACGTACGGACTTTCTTTTTTTTTTTCATTTCGTGGCTTCGTGAGTGTGACGTCACGGCATTCAAAAGCGAGAAATCACTTGTGAAATCCCAGGATTGCGGCCCCTACGCATCGAAAATAAAGTCATCTGTATATGGCAACGTCGCAAATCGATATATGCATTCTGGCTTATCACTGTTCTTCAATATTCTGTGCGTGCCGACGTTTCGAAAGAAAGCTTCCACTTTTCTTTTTCTTTTCATTTTCTTCCTTTCGATGATGGCTAAGCAGTGCGTGCTGAAAACGGAATCGGCTATCTTTAGTGCACATTCAATTATTCATTTGTGGGGTTTAACGTCCCATAACCACTATCTGTTTATGAAAGACGCCGTAGTGGAGGTCTCTAAAAATTTCGGACCAGCTGGGGTTCTTTAACGTGCACTGACATCGCACAGCAGACGGGCCTCAACATTTCGCCTCCATCGAAATGCAGCCGCCGCGGCCGGGATTCGATCCCGCGACCAAAATTTTAGGCACAGTGTCATCCACTCAGGGCGAACGTGCGAGCGCCTGGCCGTACATGACAGCAAATCTACGCAGGTGCGATGCACAGTACTCTTATTAATTGACCTCGTGCTACGAAGTTCACTCCGCTTAACGTGCTACGTCTACCCGTCTCTTACAGTTGCGATGTTAAAGCGAGAAGTTCCGTTCGCTGCTGCACATCCACGACACCGCAAGCAAAGATTGTATCTCCGCAATGCAAGTTCGAAGCGCCCAAAACCGCGAGCGTGTAGCAGTAAACGTGAAGCCACGCCTGCGGACAGTGCCAGGCCTGCGCATGCTGTCTTCTATGCGTGGCCGCGCCGTATGCACTGGCGCACTGCGGAGCGCAACCAGGCGATCGCGTGTTCACGCTAAGAGTGTACGACACTGTACATGGGCCCTCGCGACGGAAACGGTACAGTAAACAACGTTAAAGCAGCGATAATAAGACGAATAACAGCGAGTCCTGAGCGACAAGTTCTCCTTTGAAAGAAGCCAGACGCCCCTATAAGGTAAGTATCGACGTCTGGACGAAAAAAGCTAGCAGACGACGTTATCGTAGCGTTCGCTCACTTGTCCGCTCAGCTGCTTACGTATTTCGGCGCTGGGCTATGGTTAGCTACACCACTCCGAACTAGACCTCTTACAGCAGTCACGCACAGTTTCTTTTTCTTTTCTTTTTTTTTTCACTTTTGCTTCCCACTTTCTGTTTATCCTTCCAATGTCTGTAACAATAACACTGCCCCGTTTTTACGGCCCCTTCCAGTCGTAAACAAGAAAAGACCCCCACTTCGCCCCCGCCCCCGCAGCAACCGTGCGCACGAATAAATGCGCCTGCTTTTCGTGTGTCAAAGCCGCTGCCTCTACGAAGCAGCGAGTATGGCTGCTGAAAAGAAAACAACCGTCTGCTTCCGATCGACTCGTCATATATCTTTGTCATGCTTTGCTTCGTAATGTCCTTTTAGGGCCACAACATTTTAGCTTTACTCGACATAATGTTTTCATTATTACTTCCCGGGAAGAGCGCTGCATACGACCGAATTTTCTGCATCTGTGCACATATCATCATTGCTTGTACGTCTTCCTCATCTGTGCATATCATCACCAGGTGCCTGGCTTGTTTTTCGTCGTAGTTCGATCTCGGCTGCAATAAAAGAGGTACCTCATAATAAAGACGTTGAAATTGCAGGCCCCTTAAGGCTAGAACCACGACACGACCATGCGCGGTACACTGTATAACAGTGGATCTTTGTTTATTTAATTATACGGATATGTTGTTTAGGAGATGTTGCTACTTTATGTCGTACAGGCTACTTCCTTTTACTGGCAAGACTGTGCAACAAACACACATTATTTATTTTATTTATTTATTTTATAACATACTGCAGATCAGAATTCGGTCCGTGCAGGAAGGGCAGTCATAATACACACGACAAAAAGAAATACAATACCAAAATTTCAATACAGTGAGTATAGGAATGCGTAAATTTTCACACTCAACCCTCGTTATACGGCCTCTGATAGATGCTCTTTACACGTTTATCCGCAATATTGAGACACCGTCTGCACAAAGTGCCTTGCAGACACTGGACGCGATGCGTCCGTTGTTTGCATACCGTTAGTGGGCCCATTGAATTAAATTTCAACAGAATCGCCAGTTTCCCCTACAAATACAAGAGACCAGCATATCTTGTATGCCATCGAACACCGGAGCATTCTCATGCCCCTTCGGCTGTCATCCTGCCCTGCCACTTAAATTGAACTATTGAATAAGAATACCTTCAAAAGCTAATCCACACCGAGGTTTTCTGCTACTAAGTTCCGTGGACTGTTCGACGTGTGATTTACGCCATGCGGTTGCTTGCGTCGTCGTAAACCTCGCATGCGTTCCTTCATCTCATGTCCGACGCCATGCCTGGGATACATGCCTCAAGGCCAGAATCTACATTCTATTGACAGCAGCCAAAGACTTTTGTGACAGTGTGCACTCTCGGATGAGGCGGCAGTCTACTTTTTCTCTCCCCTATCTCTTTGTATCCCTACTGGACTAATTAACCGTCTTTGAAAATGGACAAACAACTTCCATAACGTCAGCATCACTGCAGTATCTTTATTGCTTCTTTTTTTGCTCTCTATCTTCAAGAACTTTCCCTCCCCTTCCCCAGTGCTGGGTAGCCTACCGGGCTCAGCCAAGGTTAACCTCCCGGCCTTTCTTCTTCCTTTCTCCTCCTCCTCCTCCTCCTCCTCGCCGCTCAACTCAGTAAAGGCACTCAGTCTGCGTATGATGAAACAAATGCAGTACTGTAATTACAACAGAATTAATAATAATAAAAGAACAAAAAGAGAAAGAGAAGACGAGGAAAACATACAAAATAGAAACACAACACATAACGAGTAATGAACCAAGTCACAGATAATTGTACGTAAGTCCGGTTTGCATAGATCAGTCTATAGCCGTAAGTAATCTCCCAGTACGATGTCCATTCACGTGGCTACGCTTAATGGATGTCGCAAATGCAGTCCACGTGACTGCAGTCGTATAATGCCAGCGATAAATTTGACATAAAGTGGAGTCATGCGGACGCCAAATGCGCGGCGCAAGACTTTACCGTCAACAGCAAAAGTTTGCGGGATCCAAAACTTCGGCAAAATCTACATTACCACCTATAGCCTCCGAACATGGGATCTAAAACTTCGGAAAAATCTACGTTACCACCTATAGCCTCCGAACATAGCCTCGAAATGAATGTTACAGCCTATACATCGGAAAAGCGTCTACCCACTGAAACTATTAAATTGAGGTTACGTTGCGAAGCTAAGCGGTAATACAGTTTTTTCTGAAGTTTCGGATCCAATAAGCTTTTGCTGTTGACTGTACACATGTACATATTTTAGAACTTCCGAAGCCTTTTAACCAGCAACTATGCAGTATCTTCTTATACATGAGAAAATTTCCAACCACCCACTTGCAACATCTAGCCACAAAGAAATTCGTACGGACTTCCCTTGGCCCACAAACGGGAAGGTGCGAATTTTCTCCTTCGTAAGAATCGTTGCTCCACATTGCACAGTTCCTCAGGACTCATCTAGGAATAGCGATATCTCATTTGCCCGTTTTCTTCCTTTTTTTTTTTTCGTTTTAGCCGCTGACCTCTATCACAGCGGCCAGGAGTGCATATAGGACGCGTGAAGTGTGTCGCACTCGAAGCACACCTTGCCTATCGCTTCTCGCGATGAGCTCTCCTGCTCTCGTTAGGCAAGCGGTCGAGGTTGGTCTTGACGTCAATGGTGGGACCGATGACGTCTTGTGGACGGTCAATATTGTCATCCACTTGTCGCGCGTCTCATTGTTCTTTTTATCTCTGAACGACTGATTGGTCGCACCGTAACGGACACTCAGTACCTTACACGTGGCGGTGTAACGATATGTATAACGATATCGACTTGTCCGTAAAGAAGATTCGTTCAAAGTGTGCGGGCGTGGTGTTTCAATTCGCTCGTGGCATAAGTGGCCATCATGATGGTGACAAGCTCTTCTGTGGCGCTCACCGGCTGAGAAGAAGAGGAAAGAATCAGACGGCATGCAGTATAGTGACAGTCTGTGTGGGATTGAGTCATATACTGTTGCCTTCTTTATATTTTTGTCCTCTCCTTCGAGTGTGCCGCTCCTTGAACGCTAAATGTTCGTACCGCCTCCTATAATACTTGAGCCACTTATACTGCGTAAGAAATGGGGCTTCTCGGAATGAACTTCGATAACTTTTTCTTGTTGCAGTATTACTGCTGAGCCGTGAGCAGGCTTGTACGGACATTTGCTGTACAAGTGCAACTGGCAGCGTGGTGATTACTTGTGTAATTTTAACGGAAAATAATGCCTGTTGTCCTTTCCGATTTTACAAATCATCGCTGGGATTTGGCGCGCCGAAACCAAAACATGATCATGAGGTACGCCGCAGTGGATGGCTTCGAAAATTCTGACCACCATGGGGCTCTTTTACGTACACTGACGAGATCATCGCACAATAGACGGGCCTCAACATTTCGCCTCCATCGAGGTGCAGCCGCCGTGGCTAGGATTGGATCCCGCGACCTTCAGATCATAAGCCGAGTGCCGTGGCCACTGGACCACCTTGACGGGGCGTGGTTTTTTTTTTTATCAGTTCCCCCTCCATCGAAAACATGACTTCCACAGCCAAGATCAAACCCAAGTCATCAGGGTCAGCAATCGAGCATCGTAAACACCGTACCACCAGGTAGAGGACCGTTTAATATAATGTAATCCTAGGAGTCTGTAAACTGTGCGATGTCAGCGCACGTTGAAGAACTCCAGGCGGTCCAAAATTTCCGGAGCCCTCCTCTACGCGCGTCGTGCCTTCTAACCATAACGTGGTTATGGCACGTAGACCTTCATCCATTATTATTAACGCGACAATGCTTTTCAAGTTCCCGTCCCAAGGAACACCTGCCGACGGACGATGCGCTGAAAGGAAATCTGTTTAACTCCGCTTGCAACGTGGCTGACGTGAGCACTCCTCTAAACCTACGGAAGAAGATTAACGCATTGCCACGTGACCCTTTCTCTTTTTTCCTAGCCTTCAATATAGATAGCTTAATTCTTCGCAGCTCCCAAGATGGCTGCTGTCCATTGTCGTTATTGGTATCTTTGCGGCGCAATAAGCAGATCTGTTCTCGTATATTTAGTTGCACAGTTCTTGAAACACTCTCGCCCCGTAGCCTTTCATTGTTATATAGCTTTACCTTTTCTTTGTGTACATTTCGCTGTCGCGGGAGACCCCTAAATACCACCTTCGGAGGGTCTGCCTGCACAACTCATTGTGTGCGACGCGTATGCAATGCACGTGACGTGCACATGCGTAGCGAATGACGCAAACGGGCATTTATATTTTACCGTGCCGACAACGGCAAAGCAACCGACGGTTCCGTTTCGAGCGCACAATGAACACAGCGTGCAATTGTTCGCGCCAGTTTTTAACATATATATATATATAGACTTACGCACAAGTTCCCTCTTATCTTAACGGAATAATAGGGTCGGCTCGTCTTTGTTTTGCTTCTTTTCTGTTTCATTATGTCGCGGGAGAAGAATTCTCTTAGATTTTCCCTCCAAGTACGTATCTTGAAGGCGCACTAACCTTCGGCAAATGCAAGGATCATTGTAGGCCTGTGAATCGGATCTAGTAATTTTATTTCTCAAGAGAGCCACAACGATGTGAGGAATAAGCAGGGTGGTTAGGAGCACCGCACGCTCAACCCGCTCAGCCGCACCGCACGCTGCGGTACATTACCGCTCCGCCTGCGATTGTGAAAAAGGAAAGGGGCCTCCGCATGACCTCTCTCCTTTGTCTCTCTGTCGTTTGCGGATCGGCCACCGCCTGGTGCGGTGCGCCACTGCGGCTTCACCGTATTTCGGCTATGGTTCGAAGGTGACAGCCAGTGGACTGTACCCTATACTCGGAAGCTAAGATCATTGTCAGCTGGAGTAGCAGCAGCCTAAGCTATGTCCATTACAACACCAAGGCCTTTCCGAACGATCTCCATGCTGACCGGTCCTGCTCGAGCTGATTCAATTTTATGCCTTCAGATCTCCAAATTTCAACCCCCTACCCTACCCTAACCCCCTACCCTAACCCGCGGGCCCGCGTTCCCTCTCTTGGTATCTATTATGTCCTTCTAGTCGACCCTCTGATATCTATATTCAATATGTGCCCTACAGAGCTTCATTTCTCCCTGTTAACGTGCAGTAGACTATCGGATACATGTGTTCATTCTCTGATATGCTCCATTCTCTTCGTATCTCTTAGTGTTACGCCTATCGTTTCTGGTATCATCGTCCGTTGTCTTCTTGTTGACTTCCTGTCGAGTTTCCTTGTTAATCTCCCATTTCCCGCACCGTAAGCTTGTGCAGCTATTATTTAAAGATTTTGCACTTCGTTTTAAGGGTAATGATAGGCTTCCATTCGCTCTGTTGGAAGTGCCTACCAAATGCCCATCAGCCCATTCTTATTCCTCGCAAAGTGTATGTGCTCGTGGATCGCGTGCTATCACTTCGCATATTAGGAAGGTAGCGTTATCTTTTTGCAACACTGCCATACATCTTGATTTTCATGCAGGTGAACGCAGTTCGTTGAGAAGCTCACGTGGCATCTTAACATTATCGCGCAATAAGTTCTTGCGTTTAACGACAACAGCCTTCCTCCACTTGCTTTTCCTCGAGCAAATTTCTCACGACGCCACTTGGTCAAAAATTAAGTGACCGTTTACTAGACACTGCATGTTTCTCTCTGTTTATTAGTGCCTTAGCGGATGACCAGCAGTGATATTTTACTAGAAGCGTTAGTTCCAAGAATGTGTGCTTTGAAAATTTTGCTCCCATCTTGACAAGTTTTGGCCTGACATAATTGTGAGTGGCCGGTTTAGCAGCTACCGTTAGTCTTTTGGGCGCCGCAGAAGAATATATATATATATATATATATATATATATATATATATATATATATATATATATATATAATGTGTGTGTGTGTGTGTGTGTAATGTTTTGCAAACTCTGTGCTGCCAATACTGTAGGGGCCTTCGTCAAAACGCTAAACCAGCGGCTTTTCGTCTCTGTCCTAGCATGTGTGCCTTTACAGATGTATGCAGAAATAAAGGAACGAACAGAGATAGATATCTAAACTGCTATGTCGTTCGGCGCTGCTGCGGATGAGCTTCCTTCATCCATTCTCTATGTCATATATTGTGGCTGCAGTCGTTTATAGTATACGCACTGCTGAATCGAGAACAACCTAGCTGAACATAAACGAATCGCGAGTTGTGCTACGCAGCACCGATTACGACATTATGCGGCGTCGCTCGTAAAAAAAAATGCTTGTTTTAGTCTCCATAATATATAAGCTCGCCGACTTCCTGTGTAGGCGGTCTTTCTTTCTTTCTTTTTTTCATCTGCGTTTGCCCTGAGTCATTGCTGCAATGCGCTGATGCACTACATTTCCTCGCGTTATTAAGGAACTAGCCAGAAGCGTGAGCTTTCTCGCTAAACCTGTTGCTTAGAGAGCGTTAAACCGCCACGAACTTCAACACCTTTTACTAAAGTCTCTAGATATCTTTTTTTTTTTTTTTTTTTTGCGGAAGACCCTATGGATTTTATCTTTACCGCTAACGGTCATCCGCGTCGTAATAAAATGGCGGCATATAATTGGCATAAGCGAAGACGCTGACGACTCTATACAAAGCCTGCGAAAAGCAGCGGTACTTAAGCAGTTGAAGCACTCCTAACCGAACTGCTGTAGCGAAGAAAGTCAACGATGTGCACAGAGAAAGGAACGTATGAATCAGTAGCAACGACCGAAGTCTAGAGGACCGAGTCTTTCGCACTCCGTCAGCGCCCCGCTTTGCTCAATCACCTCTATACTCCGCACGCGGCGCCGAAGCCCTCTGGCGAGGTCGGAATTCTTGCGAGTGCGACGGCGAAGCCATCTGCAGTCTCTCCGGTTCTCGACCCGCTCACTCTCTTTACTCATTGCTAACGGGCGGGCTGTCTACGTCACTACCACTCGCGTCGTGACGTCATTCTACCGCGCCGGCGCCTCTCGTGCCGAACGAAGCCTTAGGCCACGCGGTCGAACCCCCTCTCCCTCGTGCTTCACACTCTCACTCTCTCTCCCTTCGAATGACGCGATATGCCCTTTCGTTGTTACACCGTGGCCCCCGGAGGGGGCTGCACGGAGCGGGGAGGGGGGAGGGGTCATTTTTTTTATAAACGCAGCACGGCTCCAATCTGCCACATATCTCGTGAGTGCGTCTCCCCTCCCTCCCCCGTTTTCTCCTTTTTTTTTTTCGCACTGCAAGCCGCGGTCGCCGTGCGACGTGTCGAAATGCTAAACGAGGGTAGCGGTGGGCAAACACAGACGCGGGTAAAACACGCGTACACAGACAAACACACACGAGTGGAATGAACGCCCGACAAACACGAGGAGATTACTGTGGTAATAATAACCGCTGCCACGGCAAGGCCTGCTGCCTTCGACTTGGACTGCCGAGTCCTGCAGTGCTGAGATGCGAGTGGGCGGAGTCGGGCGCACGAGGTTTAGACTCCGAGCCCGGAGCTAGGGCGGCAGCTGGAAATTGTGGAGCTGCGCAACGAAGCACTTTCGTGCGCGGAACGAAATCCGATTTGGTTTTTCCGCCGACTGAAGCGAAAGAGGGAGAACGTGAAGTCGATGGGCGGAAAAGGGAGGAGGAGTGTGGAGGCGAACTATACCGTCTTTCGCTAGTTCCGTGCAGCAGATACCAAGGCTGCGGGCCGATCGAGCGCAGAATTCTAGCGAAGCGAGACGAAATGCCATTGTTCGAATACGTACTACCTGCAAGCCACTACTGCCAGTACGACCCCCCACTTCATCCTCCCCCTTCCAAGGCTGCAGCTGCCACTGCAGCTCCCGCCATTGGCAGATGAGAAGCCGCGGAAGAACACGTTTAACGTGTGTTCATCCTCCGGATTGGCTGAAGAGGCCTGTAGCTTCCACAGTGTTGCACTGAACTTCTGGAACAGACTATAAGTAGGTTCGAGGGGGACTTCGCTCAGGAGTAGGGGATCTTCGACGAAGCATTTTGCTCGGGAAATTTCCCGTAACAGGTTTCTTTCGTTTCTTTGTTCCGAAAAGTAAGATGGACGCAGGCAAACGGTCTCTCAGTAGCCTAGAGAACTACTTTAAATTGCCAATACTCGATATTCAGGTTAGAAGAACAGCAATAAAACTGTGCTCATAAAACTGCATTTTAATACGCACACGTCACGTGTCTCGTTAGCGAGTGTCCTTGAAAAATGTGCGGATAGTAAAAGCACAGTCTATGCAAACACTGGCGCGTCCTTCACTCGCTACGCACTAACGTTGCCATGAAGGCCGATGAGTGTATGACCGATAATCGCCAATAGCTCATGACGTCAATAGGTTGACATGCTTCGCGTGCATACCTCGCGAGTAGCGGTTATAAAATCACGTTTGGCGCTTTACATCTCCAGATATACGCCGCCAAATTGCAAGGATTTCACTTTTTCGCATGTTGTTTCGTGTTTTGAATAACTCTTCTCCAATCAGTCCAGTTTGCTGCTTCTCTGTACTGTGCGATGTCAGTGCACGTTAGAGAACCGCAGCTCGTCAAACTTTACGGAGCTCTCTACTGTACGACGTCTGTCATAATCACAGCGGGCTTTGGGATGTAAGAACCCCGGAAATCAGTCAATCGCCGCTTCTATCTACGCATGAGCCATAGAGAGCTGTATACCGTCCTTGTGCCCGCACCTCCACACACATGCTATCATTTCTTTATCTTTTAGTTTGTTTGTTTGTTTGTTTGTTTGTTTGTTTGTTTTGTCAGGACTGTAATCGTCCTCTCCGTCTATCACGCCCACATCAAAGACGCCAGGTTACAAGTTGTAAACGTCAACTAAAGGGTTTTTTTTTTCTACCAGCTTCATGGAAAATTCTGCGCAGAGTTCTTTAGTTGTTTTCAATAAATAGATAAATAAGTAATTAAACACATAAATAAATAAATGTACAGAACAGGAAAAATGCGATCCAATATGTAGTTTGCGTACGGCAGTGCACCAATGGCACGCAGCAAGCGCAGCCCGTAAAACTTAGCTCACCAAGAGAGCATCTGAAAGAGCCTTGCTTATAGCTGCAGCCAGTGGCCCTCGTAATATATCGATCGGTGACGCTTTTTTTTTTTCGAGAGCATGTCACTTTCAGAGCGGCGTTCACTTCTAAAAGCTGATTGAACTCGACGAGTTAGGGAGGGAGTTACCCAACTCGCGTTCACGATTGACGCGAATCAGCAGCGCGTTATAGGACGACGTCCCCTTGCAGCGTTCGCAGGTTTAGACTAATGTTTGCCTTTAGTTTTGTCTGAGATTACCGGACCCGACCCCCTTTTCTTTTTAAATAGGATAGCCTTTCTTGGGACACTTGCACGCAGGAATGTTGGTCTTTCTGTTTGTCTGCTGTCACACGATTCAGCCACCCGGCGAAAGTTTAAGCACTTGCCTAACGCTCAGCCATCTTGAACTGGTAGCTGCGTTCATACTTTTGAACATTGCCGATCAAAACGCAAATATTACGCATATCTGAGGCGCAACATCAATGCGTGAGTACTAGGTGGTGCACATGTGCTCCTTTATTAGAAAATACATCGATACGTAATCCTAAAGACCCTAGTGTTTCTTAGGCTGCTCTAAAAATGCGACGCTATGCACGAAAAAGGCCTCTGCCGACGACTTGGTGCTGCCACCTGGCAGTCGCCCAGCGATTCTGCACAAGCTCATGTTTCCCGACGGCGCTGCCAGATGGCAGCGCCGTCGGGAAATACGCGGTCAATACGCGGTCGGGAAATACGCGGTCGGGAGATACGCGGTCAATTTTTCTCGTTTTTTTTTTCGACAGAGAGAATTTAACTCAATGTTTCGAAGGAATGAGTCATCATCATCAGCCTGCCTACGCCCACTGCAGGGCGAAGGCCTCTCCCATAGATCTCCAATTATCCCTCTCCTGTGCTAACTGGGCCCAATTTATCTTTGCCAGCTTCCTGATCTCATCTGCCCGCCTAACTCTCTGCTGCCCCCCGCCACGCTTGCCTTCTCTAGGAATCCATTCTGTTACCGCTGCTCTAGACAGACTTGACAGCCGCCCTTTGTCCGAGCAACGAGTTTTGGGACACTGGCCAGGACCATCGTCAGCACGGAAAGCGCTGAACGCGCTGTTACGATTTTTAAGGACGAGCGGTCTAAAGGACAGACTCTAATTAGTGTCGCGTTTCCTTTCTTTTGCTGTGCGTTTTTTTTTTTCTCTATCCTTTTCCTTTCTCTCGTCGTGTCTCCTTTCCATTATCTTTCATTCCCCTCACCCCTCTTCCCCCGCACAGGGTAGCCAGCCGGTCTCAGCACTGGCTAACCTCCCTGTCTTTCCTCCCTCCTTTCTCCTCCTCCTCCTCCTCCATTCTGTTACCCTTAATGGCCAACGGCTGTCTTGCCTTCGCATTACATGACCCGACCACGTCCATTTCTTCTTAACCTCAACTACGGCGTGTCCGTAATCACGTCGTCGTCTTGACATCAAATTTCCATCTGTTATTAGTGGGACTTTTCCGTAATCATGATAATGAGGCGCCCCATTGTGGAGGATTGCGCATTAAAAGGGGGCCTTTAATACTCTTTGAGCTCAGAAAACGGTGCCGATCAGTCGTGGAGGCTGCTGTGAACACGTGAGCCAAATATTATTGCACTGCACGCGTCAGGGATTTCGCTCCCGCCAGGGGAGCTGCAACACTCCCGCTCTGTTCTTCTAAAAACGGCGTCACCGACAACATCTTTCTATTTTCTTCGTTCCTGCCCCGCCACGGTGGTCTAGTGGCTAAGGTACTCGGCTGCTGATCCGAGGGTCGCGGGATCGAATCCCGGCCGCGGCGGCTGCATTTCGATGGAGGCGAAATGTTGAGGCCCGTGTGCTGTGCGATGTCAGTGCACGTTAAAGAACCCCAGGTGGTCGAAATTTCCGGAGCCCTCCACTACGGCGTCTCTCATAATCAGAACTGGTTTTGGGACGTAAAACCCCACAAAACATATTTTCTTCGTTCCGCTTCAAGAAAGGTATACGCAAATTTTCTTTCGTTGTTGAATTGAAAACGAACAAACAATAATGAAACACCTAAAGCGCGAAAGGACGAGGGACGAGACGAGTGGACACACACTGCGCTAACTTCCAACAACCTTATTGTGAAAAATTCACGCACTGTATACCAAAACCGTGATGTCACGACCGTACAGGTTCAGCGGAGGCGCAGGTAGGCATCTTTAGCTTTATCTGACAGGTGGATAGAAGGGGTACAACACAATAGCTTCCTAACCTAGCAATCTAGCGCTTTAGGTGTTTCATATGAACCAACAAGCCCAACTTTACATTTCTAAACAATAATGAATAGGAGAAGCAGACTACCTTTCCGCGATCACGAAAATCAGGCGACGCTATTTTCGCCAAGAGCGAGTTATTCGGTGCTCGCAGTGACGTCAACGTGACGTCGCTTGTTGAAGGAAGGGCTGGCAATTTCCGGCTGTGTTTGAAACCGAATTGCGAATTCTCTGGCGCAATAACACTTCGCACGCATGTTCGCAGAAGCCTCGGCGACTGATCTGCGCCGTTTTGTGTGTTGAAAAAGTCCCGCAGGGCTCCTTTAACATTTTAACCACCGGGAGGTCTCCGACACGCACTTAAATCTAAACGCAGGTGTGTTCTCGCGTTTGGTCTCCGTGTAAATGTGGCGGCGGGTCAGTGTCTGGGGAATCGAACCCGTGCCCTCAAACATGGCAGCGGAACGTTTGCTAACACGGTGGAAGAAGGTCGTGGAAATGCGATGCGGTGATCCCTGCGTCGTTTGAAGTTCGCAGCGAATTCCTAGTGCGATTAATTGGCAAGTAGCAATCAATCCGAAATGTGCGCGTCTTCTTGGAAGGTTTCGTAGGGGATCTGTGGCTCATCTAATGATAATGTACGCAGTGACATTGTATGCACACTTTAGCACTGTTCATCTTAAACAATGTAAACTGCACGTCGCAGCCCTTGCGTATACACTATCTAATTCGCTATTCTTGTCAAGCTTGAGCCTACTTCTCAACGGATCATACTGTGTATTGTTCTGTGGATCCGCTGTCGTATGCTATAAATACAGGCGCGTATGTTTTGTGCCAATACGCTGTATAGTGTCTGTTAAAATATTGATTCGAGCGCTCATTCATTTGTTCGTTATGTCGTTAGTTAGTTAGTTAGTTAGTTAGTCAGTCAGTCAGTTAGTTAGTTAGTTAGTTAGTTAGTTAGTTAGTTAGTTAGTTAGTTAGTTAGTTAGTTAGTTAGTTAGTTAGTTAGTTAGTTAAAACGTGTATCGACGCAGTGCGGTAATATTGCCGCTGTGCACGCCTTTTGTAAAATCTGCGCAGAATTTGCAGGTTTTCGTTATGAGTTTAGCGTCAGCTTTTCCATGACTACAAAGTAAAGAGGTCGAGGAGCGAGTCTGAACAGCTTGCTAGTGGGATGGCTGGTCCGCATACGAAACATGACATCGAAGATCGCTTAATTTTGTTTAAAAGCTTACTTGAATGTAATAACTTGAAAGAGACCGGTAATACTTTTATTAGTCCTTCTCCTTCGTTGTTTTCCATTAAACGTACTAAAATTTGTGTACAGCAAGTCTCTTGCTGGTCAGATTTAAAGAAAAATGAAATGTCAAATCAGAAACGACGACAAATTCTAGACGATGTACGCGGCGGTGATGTATTAGCTCTGGTATATGATCACAATGATCTGTCTAGGCGTATGACTGTGTCGAAACTGTCGCGGCGGACGTGGACATTTTGCATCCGTTTCTGACCCGCAGCGCAGTTCAGTACTCATACGCCTTCGTGCGTTAAACATAGGTCATCCATTTATTTAACTCGACACGTATCAGTACCTGATATTTGTTATACCGCAAAACTCTCTTCCCCCCGTTTGAAAGTTGACGTTCCTGCTAATGTTCACTCCTAACGTCGTTCCCGTCTTTAGTCGGTCTAGCTATAAATAGTCACCTGTACGGTCTGAAAGCTACTCCAGCCCTGTGATGTCGTAATCTATGAAATTCTTTTGTGTCCCTGTCCTTTGCCACGAGTTAAAGCTATGGCATGTTGCAACACAAGCAGATGGCGATCGCTGTCCACCGAATGTTAGGAAGTCCGGCAGTAAATTGTGATAGTGCATTCTGTTGAATGGCGGAACATTTCTTGGCCAACTTGAGCAACTTCGACCGTTATCTATCTATCTATCTATCTATCTATCTATCTATCTATCTATCTATCTATCTATCTATCTATCTATCTATCTATCTATCTATCTATCTATCTATCTATCTATCCTCCTAACGTGTCGGTGCTATCCTGGTGGTCTCGCTCACTTGGTACACACCAAAATTGGCATGGCGGGGTATTGATGTACGACGAACATCAATAATTGGCCTATATATCACTTACATCGTATTTGTGTCATGTGCAACACGATTAACGATAATAAAATTGCGTGTGGCTTGTACCCGCAGTTGTCGGCACGGAGTAGGCGGCTATGCGCTACAGGGGATTGAATGTTAACATTTAACTATGCAAACACTGCGAGCATAACGTAATGCTTTCCCGGAACTAGGTGCGCTAAACTTCGAGAGGAAATTCGACATTTTCCGCGTAAACCTTTAGTGACGTCTCCAAGCAAAATATACAAACAAACGAACTCAAGCCTGACGGGGGGGGGGGGGGTGGGGTTGCGTGAGCTAGTTGCAAGAGCATGTGTCAAGAAAAATTCGATGCGTCAACGTGTGTATATGACAGCGGAAACGCGAGACCTCAATATCTACACAGGAGATCGGAAAACCTGGCTTCATCGCATGCGGTGCACACCCCTTATACGCAATGCAGAGGCCGTGATTTGTTTCACTGTGCCTAAATACAGCGAGCGCAGATAAAAGCCTGAGATGAACGTGCGTGGGAATACACTTCGAAGCAATCGTTTAGCAGTACGCAAAAGCAAGAGCTGTGTGGGCGCGATGTCAGTGCACGTTAAAGAACCCGAGGTGGTCAAAATTTCTGGAGCCCTCCACTACGGCGTCTCTCGTAATCAGAGCTGGTTTTGGGACGTTAAACCCCACAAATCAATCAATCGATTCCCACGGTGCGCGGGGTCTGCAGATTTCTTCTTTTTTTGCCGGTTCTAAAGCAAAAGTAATCATGAACTGTTTAAGCTATTATGAACAACATTCGGTCACAATTGAGGTAGAATAAACTATAATCACGACGTCAGCAGGTGAAAGCCAATAACATTAGTCGTTCCATGCCCACTGCACGACCCACGGGCAGTGGTTGAAAACTATTTCACTGAAGTCACTCACGCATTTGATGGCGCGTTTGAAGCCCTGCATTAAGTTACACGCTTAACGTTGGAATTATGTACGAGGTACGTTGGAATTAATGCGATAATGATCAGAATGACTAGATCTGCGGGTGCAATGCATTTGTACCTAAAATTGCTAGAACCGTTTTAGGGTCCATTTAGGCCTTGCCATTTGAATCACAGCATGACGTTGTTCGGCCCAACAATAAAGCGTATGATAATCAACGAGGGTGTAGTTGTTAACAACAGACGAAAGCGTATCGCGGAGGCGTTCTTTTCAAAGATTAAGTCGCAATGTCGACATTGCCCAGTTCGTGCCATGTGTTGTATATCCCAGTGCTTTCTCCAGCACTACTCCTATAATTTCCGTAGGTGGGTTATAATACCTTCAGTATCCTACTTAAAGGTAACCTTATAACGACATCTGGAATGCTCGTGCACATTGTAACCCCTCTGAAACGACTGAATAAAACCGCATTCAGAAGTCGCCATGACGAAATGTACACGAATGTCGGCGTATGTTGTCAACCGACGATTGTCGCTCCCGTCGATTTCAAACTCGAAAGCTTCGTCTTGCTTATTTCTTGCTGTGTTTTCTCGTGGCCTTATGCGCCTATCAAACCGATAAGGGCGATCGAACGACTTCGGTATGACGTCGTCATTTATGATTAATCGTTTTGCTCAGACGCTTCAAAGGGCACTCACTGCCGCCTCTCTGGCGTGCGTGTGATAATAAACGCGCGCCTGTCGACCAAAGGTGAGCGAATGCGTCATACGTATGAATCGTCGCTGCGATGATAACTTTCAAGGAGGCCCTGCGACAGTTCTTGATTTTCGTAAAAAAAATGGCCGCGTATCTGCGTACTTCGCGGCAACTGTAGTCGAAAGAAGATAGTCTTCTGCCTGCCGTACTACGGTGCGTGAGATATATGGACGTCATCTGGTGGCAGCGCCTTCGGGAAACATGAGCTTGTGCAGAATCCCTGGGCATCTGCCAAGTGGCAGCACCGAATTGTGGGCAGAGGCCTTTTGCGTGCATAGCGTCGCATTTTTAGCGCAGCCTAACAAACGCTGGGGTCTTTAGAATTACGTATCTATGTAAGGGAACTCACCACCTAATACTTACGTATTGATGTTGCGGCTCATATATGCGTAATATTTGCTTTTTCATCGACAATGTTCACAAGTATGAACACAGCTACCAGTTCAAGATGGCTGGGCGTCAGGCAAGTACTTAAACTTTGGCCGGGTGGCTGAATCGTGTGATAAGACAAACAGAAACACAGACCAAAATTTCTGCGTTCAAGTATCCCAAGAAATACTATCTTTAAAACGGTGACCGATAAGTCGTGGAGGCATCTGTGAACGTGTGAGCCAAATATATCATTGCACTTACGTGCGAGGAATCGCAGTTTGGTTTCGGACGCAGCTGGAAAACGCCCGCTGTATACCATCAACAAATGACGTCATGGGTGGGGCACCGGCTAAGTCGCTTTAGGCAGAAACGTAGCGTTGACTTCTTTGACGGTCACGGAAACATTTTTTTCTTATTTTTTTTTTTAGAATCAGAATCAGAATCCACTTTATTTCCAACAGATTTGTTGGGGGTCCCCCAGGCAAAAAGCTGTGCAAACAGTTTGACGGGACCTGGGGGCCTACAGAGGGCAGCACATGCAGCGGATTCTACACAGTTGTAAACACTGTCAACAAAAAAAAAAACAGCATAATACGAAGAA
The DNA here is from genome assembly GCA_013339685.2 of Hyalomma asiaticum. Classification (NCBI taxonomy): domain Eukaryota; kingdom Metazoa; phylum Arthropoda; class Arachnida; order Ixodida; family Ixodidae; genus Hyalomma; species Hyalomma asiaticum. Next base: position 69,123,831 of record CM023487.1, on the reverse strand, counting down.
AATCTAAAAGTCACATACAAGGAACATCGGAGACTGATACAACATGATGCACACAACATGAAAAAAAAAATTATATCTTCATCAAGTAATCACGCACATCTGATTTGAACACACTGAAAGGGGAACTGAAATTTATATGGGTTTTTAAGGGATTGTAAAGAGTTGATATGCAATACTCTAGTCTAGCTCTACCGTAGTTTGTGCGTGTATGGGGTACTGGTGTTTGCCTGTTACGTATGCTGTAGTCATGACGAGTGTGTTCTTCGTGTTTTGGAAGCTTGTTTTTATACATATAAAGGGAGAGTTTATATTCGTGTAACTTGGAAGCTTTTAGCATATTATGTTTAATGAATGGGGAGCAGTGGGTAGTAGGCTTGGGTGCCCGGTAAAATTTTCAAAAATTCTTAACACCTTCTTTTGGAGCCGTTCTAGTTTGTTAAAGTTGGTGGTTGTTGTTGTACCCCAGGCTGGGGTACAGTATGAAAGACGTGAGTAAAAATTTGCATAATATATCGCACTTTTTAGACCTAGTGGAATGAATTCTCTAAGTTTGTAGAGGCATCCAACTGTTTTGCCTAATTCAATAGTTAGCTTATTAACATGCGTGTTCCAAGACATGGTGTCGTTGAACCAAACACCTAGAAACTTTTCTGATGAAACGCGCTGAAGGACTGATCATCCGCTAAGCCATACTTGTGCGCTTTGAATGCAACAAATAAAGAAAATGTGTGTGTGTCTCATATTAATGAGCGACAAAATAGTCAAGCGATGTGTTGGCTGCCCCCGGTGACGTCATTTGTTCAAAGAGGAGCGGCCACTTGCCAGCTGCGCCTGAAACCAAATCGTGGGATACCCTGGTGCTTGCAGTACAATAACATTTGGCTCACGTCTTGATTGATTGATTGATTGATTGATTGATTGAGTGAGTGAGTGAGTGAGTGAGTGAGTGAGTGAGTGAGTGAGTGAGTGAGTGAGTGAGTGAGTGAGTGAGTGAGTGAGTGAGTGAGTTATGGCGTTTTACGTCCCAAAACCATGATGTCAGAAACGCCGCAGTCGAGGACTCCGCAAATTTTTTCCACCTCGAAATATCCGCCAATCCGAAGGTCGCGGGACCGAATCCCTGCCGCGGCGGCTGCATTTCGATGGAGGCGAAACTGTGGTGCCCGTGTACAATGTGCGATGTCGATGTGCACGTTAAACAACCCCAGGTGGTTCAAACCAGCGGAGCCCTCCACCACGGCGTCTCTCATAATCGTATGGTGTTTTTGGGACATAAAACCCCACAAATCAATCTTGATTTTCGAAATCAAACAAATGGCCCCCGCCTGGTTACCTTGATCCGTTTAAAGTCTACTTTACCACACCTGTCCCTAAGCACCCAAAAGGTTGAACAAAATCTGGCTCATTCCTTTGCAATGCAGGGCGAAGCCCCTTACAGAAATGTACCAGGTATTTATTTAGTCGTTTCCTCCTCTCCACAAACACCACGTAACTTGTAACTTTCTCGGTACTTAATTCGGTATAAGTCGGTAATATTACCGTCCTGGCTTTAACTAACAGTGGACTTCCCCTAGTGTCCCGCAGATGCTTCATTTGCCAATTTCCTGCTTGAAAGTACGGTAGATGTGGATATCGTTTCCAAACCGATTTTCCGCACAGCCTTTTTGCGTTTCTTTTCCTTCACCGGTTGTTCTTCGTTTGGCCTTCTCTTGCGCAGATATTTGTTTGACAGTTTTGTCGCGATCCCTGCTTCGCACTTTGTATCAGCAGTGCATCAATGATGTGGCGCCATATCGTCGTTGAAAATCGACTCCCATTTCGTTAGCGTCAGAGTCTTTCAATGCTTTTCCAGCAGGATCCTGCTAAGCAGTGTCTCCCGACATCGACGTCAAAGGGTCGCTTTGTTTCTTCGGACTAATTGAGGCTTTGAACCAGGAATGTTGGCTGTCCAACATCACGTGCACGTCCCAATTCCGATTATAGGCTTTAAAGGTTAGCATTCAGTTAGGCGTAGCTTTAGTCGCATATTCAATGCAAGGTGTAAACTAGACGTGATTTTATTGTTAATAGTGACCTATCGGTCATGTGAGGCAAACAATCGTCTCCTTCCATGCCAACTTTGGTGTGAATACATATAGCGAACGAGGCACTACTTCTCGAATTTCTTCCCGATTTCTTTTCGAGCGTTTCGTTTCAAGGTCAAGAGAGGTCAAGCGAACCATGAGCGTTTTAAGAATTTATTTATTTTATTTGAACATACTGTTAACCCACATTTGTGGGTCATTACAGGGAGGGAGTACATAAAAGTAATAATTGGTATATAAAAACACTCAAATAATGTCAACTGTCAACAATAACAAAAAAAAAGAAAAATCATCAACATTGGCATGACAAAAAAGAAAGCAAAACATCAACACACCATCCAACGATTTTTAGGTAACATAGTTGTCAAGCAAATGTTCAAAAGCCCCCGAATCCGTGCACTCAGCAATATGTGCAGGTAGCGCATTCCAGTTTTCGATAACATTGGGGAAAAACGAATACCGAAAGACGTTTGTGCGGGTGGCATATGTTCTAATGGCTGCACTATGGTTTATTCTTCTGCTAATTCTACCAGGTTCCCGTGTGTACATACTTTATCAATATTTATTTGACCCTGAAGAATCTGAAATAATAATTTTATTCTGTTCCTATTTCGCCTAATCGCAAGAAGTTCCAATTTACATGAGTTTAGCATCTCGGTAACTGAGTCTGTTTGTTTTTTGTTTTTTTTATCTTGAACATATGAACCTGGCTGCAAGTCTTTGGATTCTTTCCAGCTCATTTATTAGGCCTTTTTGGTGGGGACTCCAAACTACGGCAGCATGCTCCAGAACAGGCCGAATAAAAGTTTTATATGCCTTCAGTTTGACGTCTTTGGTTGTGTTTCGTAGTCTTACTCGAAGAAAACGCAGTTTTTTGTACGACGAAGAACACACATTTTCAACGTTGCTGCGCCAGTTTAGGTCATTTGATATCACAACGCCTAGATATCGAAAACTAGAAACATTTGTCGCTAGCAGCTATAGCGCCATAAAAGCTGTGTTTCTGTGAATAATTGCTGCGTACATGAGGCCGCCTTTGCTGCTGTGATCCGCAGTGGCGCGCTGATCGCCACTTTATTGTGATGACGTATCTAGGAATGTTGGGTCCAAATAGAGTCAAGCATTGCGCGAATTGTGTTGAGGCCCTTGACAGTAACGTGACTTACTCGTCCATGGTTCTTCATGCTGACGTAACCCTATTAGTTTTTCCGTTTAAACGCAACATTATATATATATATATATATATATATATATATATATATATATATATATATATATATATGGTTGAAAAGAGGGACACACGTTCAAAATTCTTGTTTTATTAATGTTTCGCCAGGGGCGCAGCCGTAAAGCAGGCGTAAACAATATCGTACACGTGTGTGTGTGTCACTTTCCTAAGTTCCCACTTCGCTTTCGAACGCTCCAGTGTTGCGGAATTCGAAGCAAAACAAAAGCCACTGCCACGATTAGCCTTCCACGTTGTTCACTAACTAATCACCGAGGCCACCACGTTCTCTTCCTCTTATCACAGACACACCTCCACTAGCGATAAGCGATCGCAACGATTCCCCGTGTTCGAGGTGCACACGTGATCACACGCCCTGATCACCGCTCGCCCCCACGCCCCACGTGCAAGACGCGTTGTCCGCCCACCTCGGTGGGTGTGCGAACGCGTCGACGCGATCACGTGCAAGTGACGACGGTATCGCATCAGCGCTGCGTCACGTGATGCAAAACCAGCGCTACCGGATTGGCTCGACGGCCAGCTCGCTAGTCATCTGTTCGCAGTGCCCTTTTGTTTTGGGCGCCGGGCGTTTTTTGTGTAGCGCCATTCGAAACGGCGTGCTGTTCCCACGCCACGCCTAGTGCTACCCCTTTCCGTTATAACAGTAACTGTTAGAGTAATTTTCAAGCTAGCTTGCGTCCCGTATTCCGTGTTGTAGGTATGTGGGAGTAGTTAGACCAGCGCCATATCCTCGAACAGCAATCTCCTGGAGCTCACCGTCGGGAACACAGCGACTGCTACCCCGTAAGTAGGCCTCGACGAAAGCGCCTGTGGTACTCTGCTGCTGTTCCGAAGGTTGCGGGATCGAATCCCGGCTGCGGCGGCTGCATTTCGATGGAGGCGAAATGTTGAGGCCCTGCGTGTATTGTGCGATGTCAGTGCACGTTAAAGAACCCCAGGTGGTCGAAATTTCCAGAGTCCTCCACTACGGCGTCTCTCATAATCAGTGGTTTTGGGACGTTAAACCCCAAAATCAATCAATGGACTCGACGAACAGCTATATAATACTGCTACGCGGCGTGGACGCATTTAGTAATGACGCAGCAGAAATCCTAGCTTGCCTACCGACTCGTGACGCCAAGAGTGACGTGCGTCCTTCTAAGCCTAACTGCCCCCTCCGGGTTCGTGTACATGCCAGCTCGGTAACTTTTCAAACGAGACGTGCAGCAAATCAATTTCCGTATCAGTCAAGCGTGCTTTCATTCTAGATGCTGCGGTCGCTATAGGAAGTCTGTTCGCCGAGCCCGTGCTCGTGGGCCGATTGACCTCTTGACAGTTGTGCGGTCCATCTGTTTTTTATGCGTCATCATTGTTATAATCGGTGAAATGAGTGGCCTTTCATTGCTGGTGTTTAAATGTCAAAATGCTTGCCTGCTAGACTGCCTGCGCGTGAAGTTATCGTGGGTAGTCAGTGACTCACATTAAGGTTTTCCCCTGCGCAGTAACACATTCTCCCAGGCCCAGGAATCGAGCGTGTTTGATAAGGGAATAGAACGGTTTCAGTCGAGCGCCTGATATTGTTCTGATAACTCCGTATCTGCAATGGCCAAAGTGCATTCTTCAAGGCGCCCTCGTACGGTGTACGGTATTTTCTCCCTTGTGCATTTCAGGAACTTCACGGTACAACGTGAAAGCTTTACGGCAGTTCGACAAACGCCGACCCGTGCACACGCGTCGGTATTTTTTGATGTCCCTAAATACTTTCTTTCCTCATTCCAGGGATTCTACAATTATTAACAAAGTACGTCGGCGTCACTGAACGTCAGAAGTAGTCCTTATGAAATCTCGACGCAATATATATCCCGTTGTTTGAAGGTCATATCAAACCAATATAAAACGCGCTATCTCATAAGCACGGATGCCGAGCTTCGTCGATGGCGTAACACAGGCATCCCACGCCTACATGACTGTGGTGCCTGCGTCTGAGCGCGGGTGGTCTGATTGCGCGCCGGACTACCGCGTTTTCCCAAGCATACAGTAAGCTCTAATTTCTTTTGCATAATTATTCGTAAATACGCGGTTTGCACTCACAGTCAATCGATTACGCCATTTCCGTCGCGTGCCGCCACGATGGTCTATTGGCTATGGTACTCGGCTGCTGATTCTAACGTCCCGGGTTCGAATCCCAGCCGCGGCGGCTGCGTTTCCATGGAGGAGAAATGTTGAGGCCCGTGTGCTGTTCGACGTCAGTGCACGTTAAAGTACCCCAGGTATCTCATAATCATAGTTGTTTTAATTTGAAATAATAATTTATTCCCGCCAATACAGCGTTGATGGAGGGGGCGAGAAAAAAAGCGACTAGCCGCTTGACTAAGTTCTCACCCCCTTAGTTACATCAGACAGAGGAAGTGGTGGCGACAGAACACATAAAATGGTCGCAATAACTCGCCGTGGTTACACAATATACAAGGACGTACATAAATTGGAGTAATTTTAAATGGAGGCAGTACAAAACCCCGGGACGTAAAACCCCCGAATTCAATCAACCTCTAGTACGCCGTGGCTAATAAACATATTGTGTTTTAGGCTCGTGAAATAGCAACATATATGAAACGCGATAATAATGTCAGCATCGTAGTTATTAATTATCGTGCGATTTCTGCTGTCCTTCGAACGCCTATAGTGTTATACACGCGAGCAATGTAACAAAGCCACACGAGGAGCTTGCAAGACGTGACAGGGAGGCACATATGCGTAATGTAAGCAGCTACTGTTGATAACACGTGACACCACCGACCAAAGAAAAGAAAGAAAAAAAACACGTGCCAGTTTCTTTTACGGCGTTCAAAACGTCACAGAGGTGATCGAGGCTGACTTTTTCTTCACCATTGATCATGAGGCAATTGGCTAGGGTGTCAAGTTCATTGTGTCTTATCAAAACAGCACTACCCTCCCATCTTGTGCCCAAGGGCTCCGCTGAGGTGCTGGGGCGACGTCATTGTTTTCAGTCCTCTGTATTTGATGACATTTGCTGTCATTCGCTCCTCGTCAGCATTATTTTAATAGACGCCTACGTTTTACGCCATCTACACAGCGAATGTTTTTAGGAATTAAACAGCCGCGCCACATCCAGCATGCAAATTCATTTCACCATTCTCACTAATTTCATAACTATAGTGTCAGGGTGCTTTTTATCCATGGCTGGACCGTGCGCACCATGAAACATTATTCATCAAGTTGACCATATCATGGCTTATCAGTTGCGTTGGTCATTTGTAATATGCCAAAACGTTCTTGGCGGCGCAAGAAGAGTGCCACCAGGAACCACAAGCTGCTTACCTTATATACAAGCTATAAGCCTGTTCCAGTGGCTTGTTAGCGCAATGCTGGGACTTTCATCTCGCGGGTTTTATCATTCCGCTGATATTTTGAGCCTTCTCGCACTGTATTTTCTTTTTCATCTCATTTCTTCGTTTTTTTTTTTTTTTACTTTGGCGTACCGCCTCAAAATATCTAGACACATAGACACTAGAGGCCTTATAAGCATTGAAGACTACTTGCAAATCAAGCAACGACGCTGTCTCGCTGTGCCTGATTCATATGTACCAGCCGTTCATGGTTGCAGCTGTTCCTTCGTTCATTACGTTTTTTATATCGCTCATATTACTTCTTTTATTTCATTCGTATATTTCTCTATGCGCGAACGTCGTCGCAGCCTAGCTTCAATGTAGCCGTGTTTCGTTTCTCGCACGTGCTTCCGTGGACGTGGCGCATTTTGTAGTCTGTACGAGAGTAGTAAACTTGGATGTTCGCCATGCGTACACGTTTACGTCATGCGTACAGACGTGAGTACCGTTAGGGTGAACGCTCGACCGCACGCCTCCGCACTCTGATGAGCGCCGGCGTATGGCGTAGCTATAGCGTGGCAGCGCATCGAAGCCAGTTTGCGCATGCGCAGCCATAAGCGAAGTACTAGCTGCGTTCTGATCCTACGAATACAGCGTTGCCAAGCTCCCAACAAGCGACGCAAAGCCGGCCGGCCTTCCCCGCCGTACCTGCGCATGCGCACTCTTGTTTCAATGCGCGGCCACGCTTGCTGTATACGTTGGCGTTCAACGTAGTCTGTTTCAGAAGTTCCGTGCAGCACCGTGGAATCTACAGCCTTCTCCGGCCAATCCGGAGGGCGAACACATGTTAAACGTGTCCTTCCGCGGGTTATCTGCCAATGGCGGGCGCTGCAGTGGCAGCTGCAGCCTTGGAAGAAGGAAGACGAAGCGCGGTGGTGCAAGTCCGAACAATGGCATTTCGTTTCGCTTCGGAAGAATTCTGCGCTCGACGGCCTCGTAGCCTTGGCTCTGCTGCGCGGAACTCCTGAGACAGACTATACGCCTCGTGCAAGCCGACGGAAGCGCTACTGGTGGCGACCCTGCTAAGTATTCGCGGGAGAGTAGGCAGCTGTGCGCCGTAGCTTCCTACGACTTTGTTCGCGTTCGCCGTTTAGTTCGCGTTGTCGCAGCAAAATAAGCAACTTTCTTTGCATGTGTGGGGTGGCCGAAGCTTCAAGGGATGTCGAATAACAAAAGCCATCCAAACACGACCTCTTCCTGTACGTAGGCGTTTAACCAGAATTTTGATTTCGCAGGGTGGGAGGGGTGTTACCCATGGCGTTAACGAAAATGGAGGGGGGCTACCCACCTGGCTAAGTTTTAAGGGGGAGGAGTGTAAACAAAAGCCTGCTTGTACGTTTAAAGTGCTCACACAGAAGTCTTGCCCTATTTTACGAGTTACACCAGCTCTAATAAGACAAGAAACTCATGTGTGCTCGGTATGCGTGTGCCCCACCACTGTTACTAGAAGAAAAAAATTTATGTTACAACAGTGGCAGTTCGGGCATGTTCATACACCATCTTGAAAAGTAGAAGCACGCAGAACACACGGACGAAAGAGCATGAAGAAAGTTTGAAACCAACACAAGACTATAGCTTTGGTGCGTGCTGAGCATTTCATATACGGAATAATGGGAAGATGCTGGACCGCAAACCAGCAATACTTGCATAGGCACATAAAGCTCTAAAACAATGTGGTGCACTGCAGGCCCACAGAAGACGCATATATGACGAAATCTCCGTAGTGACGAAGAAATTCAGTAGCTGTTTAGTGTTTACATGTTTCTACATACATCTTGACGATAGAGCGAGCCCCAGCCTTGCTGTCGCTCCCAATTAACTTGACCAACCCTTCGCCGCTTTTCAATATATCATGCGCCTTCTCTTTACTCAGCATCCAAAACACAAAAATTCTCACGCAGCTTTGTGCGCTTTCAAGAAGGTCGCTCAGAAAATTGCAAGTTTTGACGGCTGCAGCAGGTAGGGTAGTTCGACGAACGCGGCGCTAAATGGTTTTATCCGCTGGCAAGTTTGGCGATATCCATGAGGAGTGTACGCAGGTTCATTAAGAATCTCTCAGTTGCGCTTCATAAGGTGACTTTTATGTCAATTATTATGCGATTATGTCACGTATGTAATCAGTGCTATCAAGATCGCTACATAACGCACGCCAGCATCACGTATTGTTTGCTTCATTGTTTGAATTACCACTCTGCTCAAATTATGTGTGTTTATTATTAAGGTACAGATATTGAGGTACAGAGACGGCAATGTGGCAACGGTGCAATTAAAAAAAAAAAGGGAAATACAAGGCGGCTACTTCGCACGAGCTCCACTTCGCAACTGGACTTTTTCACGGTGGTCGGCGGGATGCACCTGACAATTATATGCGGACTGGTTTGTCCTAAATTGTGTTAACGGCACGCGCGTGCCCACTTTCACAGAGGCCCGATTCTTTCCTGCAACTGTCACCGCAACAGTAGGTGTCCGGCACGCGAACGAAGGGGAAATCGCAGCCGCGTTCCTCGGCCATGCCTCCCAGCGCTGCAAAAAGCGTTGTCGTCTGCTCGGCCTCCCGAGAGTACTGTCGGCGGCGCCCGCTAGGTGGCCATCAGTGGCGCCTCTATAGGCGGTGCACCAGGCGTATAGTGCGACCGTCTGAGCGGCCGCACGAGGCTTAATTTTTCGCAGAGCACGTTGGGATACGACTGAACGGCACTAAAGTCATTCTCACAGACCACGACGACGCCGATGTGTAGACGCGAACAGGGGAGGTGGCCATTTTGGTAAGAGTCCGTATAAACGCGGAAGAATACGCTCTTTGATTTCTCTCGCGACGCGGAGGCGGTCTGCCGCGACGTCACATCGACAGCGCGGCACGAGTGGCTGTTGGAAGGAGGGGGGTGGTCCTTTGACGCGAAGACGCCGCTTTTTTCTTGACCTGTGCACATTGATCGACCCAGCGTTGGTAGCTTATAGCAGGTAAGGTGTTTAGCTTGTTAAGGTCCAGGTCGCAGGATCGGATCCAGGTCATGGTTGCATCAATTTGATGCGGCCGAAATGCAGACAACACCCGTGTGCTTGGATTCGGGTCCACGCTAAAGGACCCGAGGTGCTCAAGCGTGACTCCGGCTCCCTCCACTATTGGGTGTGCCTCATTATCGTATTGATGAACATATAATGAAAACGGTGTACAAGATGGAATGTAGCTGGAGCTAACGTTTCGACGAGTGTATATATTGTCTTCGTCAGGAGGGCAACTCGCTTTCCATCTTCCCCTGAGCTTCTCTTCTAGTTTGAATCGTAATCGTATTGTGATTTTACCGCTTAGGAACTCATCAAATTGTATCAAATTGAGGTCACCTATCGGCCGTACCTGTCAGATTTTGAACCTGTCAGATGTTATAGCTGAGCTGCCGTTACTGCTGTACAAGTGCTGCTTCGGGTATCGTACTTCCCTCGATTAGCCAAAAAAGGCGGAGTCACATAAGATCATGAACCTTCGTTGTAATACTGCTCTGGTTTTCGTTAAGAAAGTAAGAAGGTTCTGCAAGCCATGCGTACTATGCGTATGCATCAGTTCGTAACCGCAACGGTGGGCTCATTTCTTTGCTTCTTCCCGGTATTAGTACTGCCGACACTTAGCGTCACTTCGTTTAGGGTCGCGCTTCGTATATGACTGAAAACGCGGTACTCCGGTAGGAAATCTCGCGCGGCCTGCGCAAGGGGCCGCTCCTTTGTTGGTCTATACGGCGCCTATAAGCCATTAAGGGTGCGGCAGGCGCATCTGCATGCGCAATTCTTAGGAAACGGCGCGCCGCATATTGTGCGGCGCAGGTGTTTTGAAAGGAGCTTAGTTCGCCGAGACGCTGCCGGGGATAGTCTGCACCCTTGCGTCCTCCCGTTCTAATTCTCTCTATTGTTACTGCTATTGCGCTTAAGCAGGCGCCGTTATAGGGTTGGCTGGCTCCCCTTTCAGCAGATTTGCTCGGCGCTCTACGTATACTTCGTCGAAAACAGGTGCCGGTGAGCCGCGCCTGCGAGAAGACGCTCTATGCGTGACGTGCGAACTTGTACGGGCTTGCGTGAGTGCCTATACGATTCGTAGTGTGTCATCTCGTGCATTACACATTGTGAAAAATGTCGCGATGTGTAATAGGAGCGGCGCCGGACAGGCCGCAACGTTTAGTGGTCTCGATGCGGCCCGTCCACCGTTCGCAACTTTTATAGTTTGCCGCGAAATGTGTTGCTGTTTTCGTTAACCCCACGAGCCTTGCTTACAACTATGTGTATACGGTTTCAGCGCGAATACTTTAGTTGTATATTGATTCGATTTTTACTAATTATATATATATAGTAAAAGAAGATACCGTCGCTTAACAAACAATAACAACCGAACATTTATTAACATTGCGGCCGGTGGACCGGCGTTCATCAGACTGAATATGGTTACAGAGCGGCGTCGTGGCTGCTATAGCTAATCAAACCCGGGACCTCTAGCTAATTATCAGCGCGACGAGCTTAGCCATCAATGTGACCATGCAATCCGCGGAAGGGCAAGCTTTTTAAATTGCGTACATTCTACTACACTTGACGCCGTACCAGCGCAAGGGGTATATCGTAGCTGTGGAAACATGAAGCGAACGCTAATATAAATACACTAATACGCTATTACGCTAATACAGAATACAGCTTTTCGTACTTTTACTAAAAACTACTCTTTTTTTGTAAGAAATCTTTAGATGGGAGCAATCCGAATTTCATGTTTCGAATTAGTGTTCGTTCGAAACAGATTACGTGAGCGCTGTAGAAACGTGCACTCCGATAAGTTCATAAGAGGTGCTCGCTGGGCGAGTTCGTACACCGTTTTGAAAGAAATATATAGCCACTAAGAGTTTGGAAGCCTTGGTGGCTATCTCTTTCAAAAACTCCGATAAGGTCAGCAACAGCTTTCTGCGCAGCCATCATGCAGGTCGTGAAAACGCGGAACAAAACAAATACAAGCGGCTGCAACTCTTCCTCTACATTTTTTTCTTTTTTCTTGTCTTTCTCCCGTACCCGTTCAGACAGCACAAAGCTTCGTGCAGTCGTGACGGTGACACTGCCGTGCCGAAGCAACCTTTTTCCCGGCAGATGTATGTTGTAAAACATACGCAATACGCTGGGTGCTGTGCTGGGGTCAACGCTTGTTTTTCGAGTTCACCGAATTCAACTCCCGTTGGTCGGAAGGGTTTGGTTGCTCGGTCTCTCACACGATTTCTGACGCCTCCGATTCGACGTTTCGAGAAGTTCGTTCGCTCTTGTGTGCATACGCGTGCGGCACCACCACCTCTGTTAGTGTGCGTTTCCTACCGTTCAATTTCTCCGGCTTCTTTTTCTTTTTTTTTTAACCACTTCGTTATATAAGACGTATTATACTGCATATAGTTCGATTATGAGGCTACTATACATTGGCTCGTCACGATGGTCTAGCGGCTATGGCACTGTCGGCTGCTGATCCGAAGGTCGCGGGATCGAATGCCGGCCGCGGCGGCTGCATTTCAATGAAGGCGAAACGTTGAGGCCCGCGTACTGTACGATGTCCGTGCACGTTGAAGAACGCCAGGTGATCGAAATTCCCAGAGCCCTGCACTACGCCGTGTTTATCGTGATTCCTTCACGTTGAAACCTCAGCAATTACTGCTACCTCTTTTGTCCGGGTATCGCATTTTACCCTGTTTGTCACATGTCCCTAATGAGCATTCAAACGTTCTGTCGTTATCTAACCGAGGTGTAGCGTGCTCGTGTATAACCTCTGTTCTGTATTATGTCTGTCTTTACAGTGAACCGTGTGGGTCCGCCCAAATAGCCGTCACCACGGATCCCGTCCAGGTTCATCACCCCGAACCTTTCCCCCTGCCACAGGTGAACATGGTGAGTGTTGACACCCTGTAGAGCGAACACTCGCACACTTCTATAGCAGTGTGTAGTATCTTTTCTTTTTTCTTTAGATGCAAAGCAGTTTATGGTCGAGCCTGTTCCGTCCCTGCGCCGTCCACACCCCCACTGCGCATGCGCAACAGCTGGCCCAAGCTGGCAAGGAACGAGAACGCGCCCTCACCCGCGAGGGATAACGCTGACGCAGGCAGTCTCTGCTAGCGAGTTCCTTGATTGAAAAAACCGACTGCTCGCGCTGCACAACCGTTCACCGGCCACCCCATCTTGACCTGCAATGTAGTGCCGGTGGGAGATTTCTCTTGTGCGTAGTTGAACCAAAGGATTCGCAGCATGCGCGTTAACTAAAAGTAATCCGGAACTCGGCACCATGTACGACGTGCGAGCGCAGGAACCTCATAAAAACTAGGGGCGTGAATGACAACGCGTTTGTAAATATACACACGCGTTGTCACTCATTTACACGCATGAGCGGGCAATGTCGCGGGTGATTTACGGTAACACCGAACGATCCCCAGTGCTTCGCCCACTCGTCATGGTTCGCTTCGTAGAGATGCGTGAATTTTTTTTTTTTTGCCTTTATTTCGAACATTGCGGCTCCGCACCGAGCGTGTGCAATTCGCACTAGCTAAGTGGGTTGGTCCCATAGGCGCGTGCTTGGCTGCTGTCCCGGATGACACCGGTTCGATCCCAGCTGAGGCGGTCGCATTTCCATGGACGGCGAAATGCTTCGGGCCCGTGTGTACTGTGTAACTACGCCAGTGCATGCTGACACACCCAGGAGGTCGAACTTTCCGGAGCCCTTCATTTTATCGCGATAACCCTCCCTAGTAATCTAATCTATTCCCTGTCCCTACAACTTTCTTTCTGTACGTGTCAAGATGCTGGCGTTTCTTCCTTTTCTTTTTTCATTTATATTTTCTGTTATATTTCGCCGCTAGTACTGTATAATTTTACCACATTCGCTGTCTTCATTTCTTTTATTTTACATTTCTCACGTTTGATTTTTGTGGTGTTTCATCGAGTAGAGATGTTATTTGCTTTAGTCTTCTTTCAGGTATATATACCACGTTTTCTTTCATTGTTTTGTATTTTTCATATGTTGTGACCCGCTCCCCTCTGCAATGCTTCGGTGATTGAGGGTAACAAAAATAAATAAATACGGCGTGCCTCGTAACTACAAAGCGGCTTTTGGCACGTGAAGCCCAGTAATTATTCTTATCTGTTAGGCAAGTACGACCAGCTCTGACGAAATGAAGTAATCTCGGAGCACTTTATGGGGGTACAATCCTTACTGTTACCCGGGATACAACCTCAAGTATACACTGCATGCAAATGCACCGTTATTGCATCGTCATTGCGTCCGTGTATTTGGAGTTGATAGATTTACTCTGGAACAGAACTCGCCGTGGTAGCTCTGTGCTTATGTAGATTGGTGGTGTACTGTTAGTAGTAGTAGTAGTAGTGCTCTAATGTAATCGCCGTAGTGGTAGAAGTCGTATCAGTGGTAGTCGCCGTAGTGGTAGCATTAGTAGCTGCTACTACAGTGTTAGTCGCCGTTGTGGTAGTATTAGTGGCTACTAATACAGTGGAAGTGCTTTGAAGTTTTCTGGTTTTTTTTTCAGCTTTCGGCGTGAGCTCATAAATAGAACTAGCGTAACCACACGTAACCGAATTTACGAAATGACGTTTACAAGCCATTTAAATGACATTTAAGTCTAAATTTTTGTATCAATCCTAGCTGCTCCAAGCAGCTAGGTGTGGTTCGCAGTATTGTGTAAACAAAGTGTTACAAGATTGATAACGCGTGTGGAACCGATATGCCAAGTCAGGCAGATGTAGGTCACTTAGTTTTCCTGTAAATGTGTTTTAAAAATTTCTCGCGGATTCTCACGCGGGCCACCCTGTGTTTTTGACGTCATCACCTCCACGCAACCTATCCGAGCCAGCGGGCCTTCAAAAGCAAAACGCCGATACTTCAGCGCTCAAATCGTCGCTGTCAAGATCAGAAAAGCTGGCATAACTCAATATATCGTCGGATGACCTCGCCACTGGCATTTATTCGGCGCCAGTTCCATATTTCTGGTGAACGGAAGGTTGTGACGTCACCGCACACACTCCACGAAGCATCTACCAGTCTCGGTTTCGATTTGAAGACCGACTTTCAGTTGCTTATTTAAAATTATTGGTGCGTTTCTGATCAAACTGAACCACCCCGGCGGTTACAGGACTATCGTATACCATTGGAAAACATTGATATCGGAACATGTTGAAAAAAACCGCGAGAGTTGCCCTTTAAATGTTTGACTTTAAATGCGTCTGAATATGATTATTTCAGACATTCAGAATGCGTTAGCCGTGACGTACATGCACATTTGTCACGCTGATGTCAATAACTTCCACTGCAGAGCATCGCCTTCGTCCTGGCGCTGAAGTCATTAAATATTTCACGTCCCACGCTGCTCGAAGGGCTAGTGTAACGTTCTACGCACTCTGTGCCATTAACACTTCTCCCTCATTCTTTACTTTGACACGATATCGTCTGCGCTTTCAAAATGCTGAATTATAATTAAACATTGCCCGACAGTATGTTATTTATGTGGCCACTGCAGCGAGAGTCCGTGTATCGTGATATATATCATGGAGCACACTGTGTCGCAAGACATCGTAGTAGCTCCCGACCGTAGGCGTGACAACTCCCGACTTTAAGCGTGACAACTCCCGACTTTAAGCGTGACAACTCCCGACTTTAAGCGTGACAACTCCCGACCGTAGGCGCAATACCTCCCGGCCGTGGCGCTCGCATCTTGGATGGAGGCGAAAATTTTACAGGCCAGTGTACTGTGCGTTTCTATAGTGTTTCACTAGTTCCGTGCAGCAGAGCCAAGGCTACGAGGCCTACGAGCTCAGAATTATTCCCAAGCGAGAAGAAATGCCATTGTTAAAACGTGTACCTGCAAGCTGCTACTGCCAATAGCGACCCCGCATCATCCTCCTCCTTCCAAGGCTGCAGCTGCCACTGCAGCGCCCGCCATTGGCAGATGGCAAGCCGCGGAAGGACACGTTTAACATGTGTTCTCCGTCCTGATTGGCTGAAGAGTCCATGTAGCTTCCGCAGTACTGCATGGAACTTCTCAAACAGACTACGGTGCGCATCAGAAAGCCCCACATCGATTAAATTTCCGGAGCCCTCCACTATACGGCGTGGCTCGTAATCTTACCGTGCTTTTGGTACTAAAATCTCCATCAAATATTATTAACAGCGGAGCTCTTTAAGATCGAAGTGAAACAGTACGGAATGGCGTTCGCAGTTAACAGCGGGGCCCTCACGCGGGAGGAAAATCATTACAGCATATCCACGGAGTGAATGATGATGAGTGGGCGAAGCTCGGGAGGTTCATCGTAGATCGTGCCGAGTTCCGGATTAATTTAGTTAACGCGCACGCTGCGAATCCTTATGGTTCAACTATGCACAAGTGAAATCTCCCACCGCCACTTCATTGCAAGATCCAGTGCCTATATATATATATATATATATATATATATATATAACAGAATTGACGATGCGCCTCTTAGAGAACGACGGTTTATTACTTCAACGTTTCGGTCGGAGCCCGACCTTTTTCAAGTCTTGAAAAAGGTCGGGCTCCGACCGAAACGTTGATGTAATAAACCGTCGTTCTCTAAGAGGCGCATCGTCAATTCTGTTATAAACTAGCGGCAACCTAAGCTATTTTTGCATATACAGTATATATATATATATATATATATATATATATATATATATATATATATATATATATATATATATATATAATATGGGTTGCCGGTGAACGCTTCTCCAACGCGAGCAGTTCGGTATTTCTCAATCAAGAAACTCGCTAGGAGAGGCTACCTGCGCCAACGTTGTCTCTCGCGGGTGAGGGCGCGTTCTCCTTCTTTGCGAGCTGGTAGAGCGTTCCTCTAAGAGTTTTTTCATATGCGCGCACCTTTCGCTCTCTCTCTCTCACAAGACAGCAGAGGCACGCGCCGGGAGGCATGCGCCGAGGGCGAGCGCGTGCCTCCCGGCACGCGTGTTACGCCTGATGACTGACGCCTGACGCGAGACCAGGTTAGACTAAGAGGGGCTTCGCCCCTAAAATCGGAATCGCTCTGGCCCTTCAACTTCCCACCGTAGCAACGTGATAGTGATCATACGAATGACAATGTAGAAAGAAAGAAAAAGTTGAAGGCATAATAGAGGAATGAAAAGGAAAAAGAAAGATAGAAAGAAAAGTGTCTTGTTGCACAGACGTGGAAATCACATCCTTGCTTGCCCTCCGATCCGAAGGTCGCGGGATCGAATCCCGGCCGTGGCGGCTGCATTTCGATGGAGGCGAAATGTGGAGGCCCTGCGTGTACTGCGCGATGTCAGTGCACGTAAAAGAACCCCAGGTGGTCGAAATTTCCAGAGACCTCCACTGAGGTGTGTCTCATACTCCTATCGTGGTTTTGGGACGTAAAACACCAGAAATCAATCAACCCATGCTTTCCCTCGACCTACTACCCACATCCCTGTTCTCAGCCCACTACTACATGATAGGTATAGTGATAACAACAGTGATGCGTGATAGTGATCATGATAGTGAACTTTGCCCCCTTTTTCCCAGCTCCCCTCTTACTGAAATCTCACAGGCGTGGGTGGAAATTGATTTAGATGTTAATCATTTGTGGTATTTTTTTTTCCGTCGGCTTACTTTTGTTGCAGATGATCATGCGAGTTTCCGTTCTACCCGCGTGTTCTAATTGCTTGCAATTTCATTTAAATTTTGTCTTTGCGAAGATGGGGTGCCGTTTGACCGCGTTCCTTCTTTCTTTCTCGCACACGCAGCAGAGCGAAGGGCGCCTGGTGGCGACGCCAAGCGGCGAGAAAGGCGTGCTCACCCTCGGAGCCGAGAAAGGGCTCTCCAAGAGCGGCCTCACAGTCAGCATCGTTGTGGAGCCCGTCGACCCGTCCGCAGCGGCCTGCGTCGACGACGACCCATACAGTAAGACTCCGCCTTCGCCACACTCGAAAAATGTTGGCACCCTGAAGGGTGTAAATGACTTGTCCCATGGGCGACATCGCCTTTAGGTGTAGGTATACAGCTATACCTCTTGCTTGGGTGCGTAGCAAAAATAGAGCTTGTTATTAGCGGTCGCACTTTCAATCGCACATAATTTGATTTCATGAACGTTTGTTATGACACACTGCAGGCTGACGTGACATGGAAGCAACACTGCAAATTCGCGCGCACACATACACTCAAGAATATCAAACTAACGTACAGCATGAAACGCTCGCCTTTCACTACCGTGCGCCGACAGTCGCGTATGTGTAGTCAAGATGCCCTGACCTGCGGTGCGAGTGAAAATAGGGAGATATTAGTCGAGAAGCTCGAGGTTTTAGGGAACTAACTCGCTCAGCGGTTCTTTTTCACCGTACCAAATGTAAACCTCTGTCGCGCGAAAATTGCTGCAACGTGACGGCGACAACAGTTTAGCCCGCAGAACCTTTTCTGACGGTTAATTTATAAAGTGGACAATTTTTATTTCCTGGTGATGATTCCGGAGGAGCAACGATATTAGGAAGCACAATTTTTTCATTAAACTACAGACGTGACAGAGACGAAAACATACAAATCGCGAAGTGGGTATGCATTTCGATGTGTGGCGATAAATGCTACGTCGCTGGTTCTGCAGGAAGACTGCTGTGGTAAGCGATCGATTGGACTAAAGCGAATATTTGTCTTTCGGCAGTTTTGTGGTGCTAACGCGTTGATGGATACGTCAGGAATCGATCTAGACCCCTCGCCATTTTGACAACAGCCCAACTGTTAAAGTTGCAGCAGTCGTTTGCAAGTAGCGAAAATTTTCAATCATCGCCGTAAGATGTTACGAGGGTACCTGGGAATCCTCGTCGCAAACATCAAAGTGTGATGATTGCCATAGTATGTAGGCAAAGAGAAGAAATCGTGATATTCACTGCACCGTGAACATATGCGGTAGGTACAGGACGCGTATCGATGTATACAACAGTTTAAAAACTAAGAATACCTGATTGCAAATTCTTTGCTCGAAGCTGTTCGTCGTTCAAGGACAGATCAAAGTGCAGCGACCACCATCCAAGGCCGTACCTCATAAAGTTCGATTTACCCATGGCCGTCTGTGGTGGTTGCTGCACTTCAATCAATCGAGGTCATTGCCGTGCGTCAATAGAAATATGTTTCGAAATATATAGATCGAAATATATATTGTGGGAGGTGGCCCCGTCTCGGCCTGCAGTCACTCGGTCAAGGCCACTGCGCCACGCCAGTCCCGGCCAGGCCGTTGTAGCACCAGCGCGCACCACCACTGCACGATCACATCGTCGTCGTCCTCTCTCTGCGTCCATCTGGCGGCGATTCCCACAATATATAGTTCGATTGACGTAGGGCCGCGAATCGTGGTTACTGCACCTTAATCTCTGCTCGAAGCACGAACAGCTTCGGGCAGCGAGTTTGTAACACCGCGTTCTTATTTGTCAAGCTGTTGTACAGCATACTTCAATATGAGAAGTCACGATGAAGGCCCTGGGTTAGCCGACCAATTTGCCTTTTGCTCCACTGCGACCCAGCCGAGTGTGAATGCAGATAAATATATAATGATAAATATATAGTGTATAGCGGAATTCAAACTGAAATCGCCAGATTTCTTCAGAGGAAACTGCCACTGTGTTGCTGAGCCTGATTGGCTTTCTCAGACAGCGCGCCTAATAACTTTTCCTCCTCTTATTTCCCCGCCACGGTAGTGTAGTGGCTATGGCACTCGGCTGCTGATCCGAAGGTCGCGCGGTCGAATCCCGGCCGCGGCGGCTGCGTTACGACGGAGGCGAAATGTTCAGGCCCTAGTGCTGTGCGATGCCAGTACGCGTTAAAGGGCCCTAGGGGGTCGAAATTTCCGGAGCCCCCCCCCCCCCAACTACGGCGCCTCTCATAATCATATCGTGCTTTTGGGACGTAAAATCCCAGACCAATCGATCATTCATTCAATCAATCAATCGATCATCCCGACGAGCGCGTTGAGGATCAGAGAGGAGGAGGTGACAAAGGGGCAAGAAGGGACCAGCGCGCGTCGTGACTTTAAACCTTTTCTCCCCTTTTTGCATTGAACGTATTCGCGCTTCTACGGGACTGGCACGCGCGCCCCGAGAATCACTGCGGGGAAGTGGCGCTTCCCCGCGGCCACCATGGTAACTGCGTCGGCCAACCCATGGCCTCCGCGATCCGGCCGGCCAAGTGACGTGGTTGTTGACTCGACAGCGGGCCGCTTTGCAGATGTGTTTTCGAACGAATTGCGAATTCCCTGCTATGTGCACAGGGATTACATGTTGACAGGAGCCTCTACAACTGATTCGGCAGCGTGTTCAAAAAGTGTTTCAGGACCCCTGCAATCTTTATATGGTATGAAAAACTTTATTAGGTCCTGAGGGATCAGTCTGGGGGACTGATGCGGGCTGTTCCCACGCCGGGACAGAAAGGCCGAGCTCTTCTGCCACCACACGGGCCCTCTGGACAGCCCTGAGTTGGTCCGCCAGCACTTCACTGTGCAGCGTCCGCTGTGCCTTGAGAACCATAACTTCGTGCTCTGCTCTAAATTGCTTTGTCATGCTACCTCCTGAGCATAGGCATGAACTGCCCTCGATTTACTGGTCGTGGTAAAGTCTAACTCTTGTCTCAAATTGTGGTCATATTGTTTGAAATCTGCTGGAATCTTTGTTCCTCGGGGTACCGGGTTCCCCTCTACGTTTAGTGCTTAGATTGTTTCGCCTCTAGAAATAGTATATCGCATTCACATAGGGTGAGAGGCCTGTTTTTGAAGAAGCAATTCAACATTACCTTTCTTTTTACAAACGAAAACTGCTTATGGCTTATAGGAACATGAGTTAGTTCACGTAGGCCCCGGAATGAACACGATGTCTTATCGGATGTTATGCTATACCAGCGTTATATATGTAAATGTTAAATAGATGCCACGATCTTGAGCAATTTGAGAGAACGGAAGAGCGCGTTCCATGTACTTCTAAACAGCTTACAAAAAGATAAGTGTTACACTGAACGGAGTGCAGCCACATGGATATTCAAGACATATCGTTCGAGGCAGCTTCATACCCAACATTACGCCAGCAATGCAATTGTGTTGCCGAGGGTAACGCTTAGGAGCTTTGTGTCTTATTGCCAGCAGTAACCTATGTTTGTTGACTTCAGAGTTTCACGTTCTTGCGCCACATGTGCCTCGAGCCTCTTTCGTGCTCCATAACGCTTACTTTACGCTCTTGAATGTTCGTGTGTGCAAGTGTCTCAACATTGCCGCTTGTTTTAGTGACCGTTTAGTATTCCAAAGACCTTAGTATACGCTAATGTTTGCCGTTCCGTTTAAAATATATGCTTGTGTGCGATCGCCAACATTTTTGTTCTTGCGTATTTCCTTACAAACGTTCGCATTTTGTTCTTTACAGCTTGCAAAACACCCACACCTGCCGAGGAAGACATGGTGCGAAGCCTAATTGTAAGTTTTTCCTCCTAAATCTCTTACACTGACTGCCTACCGTTCGGAAACTTTTTTTTTGTTGCGGTTAAAATGAGCTGATCGTTTGCTACAGCTGATCGTTTGCAACAGGAAATTGGTATGCCACAACATGACTGCATAACGAAGATAAATGACAGGTCATAACATGAAAGTCATAACATGCATGTTATGAGCGGCATGATTTACATGTCACGGTCTCGGTGGTTTCCCGGCCGTTTCGTTAATGGAATGTATATGAAAATTGGTATGCCACAACATGACTGCATGACGAACATAAATGACAGGTCATAACATGAAAATCATGACATGCATGTCATGAGCGGCATGATTTACATGTCACGGTCTCGGTGCTCTCCCGGCCGTTTCGTTACTCCGATGTATACGAAAATTGGTATGCCACAACATGACTGTATGACGAACATAAATGACAGATCGTAACATGAAAATCACGACATGCATGTCATGAGTGGCATGATTTCATGCCATGGTCTTGGCGCTCTCCCGGCCGTTTCGTTAATGGGATGTACGCGAAAATTGGTGTGCCACAACATGACTGCATGGTGAACATAAGTGACAGGTCATAACATGAAAATCATGGCATTCATGTTATGAGCGACATGATTTACATGTCACGGTCTCGGTGGTCTCCCGGCCGTTTCGTTAATGGGATGTATACGAAAATTGGTATGCCACAACATGACTGCATGACGAACATAAATGACAGGTCATAACATGAAAATCATGACATGCATGTCATGAGCGGCATGATTTACATGCCACTGTCTTGGTTCTCTTGTAGCCGTTTCGTTGACTTGATATGTACCAAAATCGATATAGCAAGACAACAATGCAGATCCAGTTTACGTTCCTGATACGTGCTTCGCATTTCCTTGGTCCCCACTGCACGGAGGATCCGCCAATTTTTTCACGCCCGAAGTATGGCGTGAACCGTAGAAGCCTCTTCTATTATTGTTGTTATTATTATTAGTAGTAGTAGTAGCGGTAGTGGGAGTAGTAGTCGTATTAAAGAGAAGGGCGAAGACTACGTGACTCTTCTCTTAACTACTGTAAGGCGGAAAGCAACTTTCAGCACAGGTTTTGTTGACGGGAAGTGGCTCTCGGTTGTACGCTTTTCCCCCTTCCACCCCTTTCTTTCAATGTGACGCTTGAACATACTTATATAGGCTTATTCGAGAACGAATAAAAGCAGTTCAGTTTTTTGTTTCTTTTTGGCGACGGTCCGTTCATCCCGTAACATTTTCTAACGAGGACGTGCGCGAACTCGCCTAGCTAGAAGTTCTAAGTTAAACAGCTGTTCCTGTAGATCATGCGGCCAAATAAATAGATCGTCCAGGCCTGTCAACTTTCTCGTTCCTGTCACACGACCCTAATTTCACTGTCCACGAGTGCGTTTATACTCAACTCCGTCAACGATCGCACCAGTGCCTGCTGAGAACTCGTATATTGTGGAGTATTTAATTTTTTAGATGCGAAGCAGCTCTTTGACTATCCTGTGTAACGCTGTCCCTCCGTCCGTACGAACGCGCCGCAACGCGCTCCCCTCGCCGCAGGTGTTGGAGCGGTGCCAAGTAGGTCACGCCCAAGGAGGTTTCAAAAGAAATTCTGGTGTGGCGATTTTGTGCTAAAGGTGAAGCCGGCGGCCGCCATCTTACTCAGGGCATCGAGTAACAGCGTTCAAATAGCACAAAAGAAAAAGCGTTTTCCTCACGCTTCTAACAGCTTCTAAGCGATCAACTTTGCTAGGCAGTGTGTCCTTGTGTCACTGGTTTTTGGAAGAAACATGAACGTCGAGAAGATTTGTTTGCAACATCGCGGCATTGATAGTTGTTCAATGAGAGTCTATTAAATCAAAACAACACGCTTTTACATTACAATTAGTCTAGGCTGTACATTAGCAGAGCAAGAACGCTTGAGCTGATACTGGTTTCTGGACACTTAGGCAAGCTTTTAGGGCTGAACTAAGGGCAAACGCCGGCTTCACTTGTCGCGGTAAGGTTCAGCGGGCGCTGCCACTCCAGCATTTTTTTTTAAACCTCCTTGGTCACGCCGCAGCTGCGCGTTGACGTCACGCTCCCCTCGCAGTGCGCGCTGACGTCACTCTCTCCCTCGCCTGCCGCGCGCTCGCCGCAGCGCCCGCAGTTGCCGCCTGACGGAAACCTGGCGATGGAGAGGACGCCGGAAGACCTACGCCAGCCATCGCTTCAAACGAATCTTCCAGCGCTCACCGCAGCACCAGCGTTAGCGCCGTTCAACCCGCGACGCCACCCGTTCACAACGCTGCTGCTTCGCATCCCATCAGCGTTCCCTTTGGGAAGATGGTGTTTTTTATTGCGTCTACCCTTGTTTCTTATATAGGTCAAGGATATGTCATATGGGTGATCAATAACGTGGACGTCGCATTTTGCCACGAACGCACGTTCCGAAAAGGACGGATGTGTTTTCGTGTTGGTGCGTTGTTTTTCTGGGCGTGCGGAGCCGTGTATGTCCTCCGGGGCGCGTTATGGCAACCTCGGATCTCCACTGCCAAAGTTGCCAATTTCTTTTTCTCGGTTAATCCTATATCGGCACTTCCCTAAGCTCTAGCCATACACCTAATGCGTCCTTTTTTTAAAAAAAAATAATGTATGCTAAACAACCTGCAGAGGCATCTCCTCTCACTAATCTGCTAAACAAGGCACGAACGCCTTTGAATGTTCGACTTGTCCTGCAACGTCTCTTTCGTTATTCCCCTTCTTCCTCTATCTCCCATCTTTCTATTCCCCCTTTCCCATTCCCCCGGTGTGAGGCAGCGAACCAGACGCCTTTCTATTTTCCCCCTTCCTTCCTTCCTAATCTGCTAAAGAAAGAGAGAAAGGAAAAAAAGGAAGAGAAAGAAGGATAGAGAAATAAAGTTTCTTCACTAAACTGCCTCGGCGCCATCGGTTTACCCGAATACGGGAAAACACTTCCGGCACGCTCTTACTCGCCTAGGGCGCAAATCTTGCTTCCACCGGTCGGAAAGAAAGACAACAAACACACTGCTGCTCCACATAGCGAAGAACCGCTCGTGCAGGCGATTTCATATGCTTGTTTATTTCAGTGAGGAAAGCTTGATCGATGGCGGCTGAGCTGCATTGAGAAATGCAGTGTTTTTTTCCTGTCCTGCGCGGACGTGGGTGACAGCACGGCCTTAATGGATTGCAAAATAAGTGCCTGAAAATATGTAGGTCCCTCGTCGCTGCACTTTCTTTCTCTTCATTCTCTCTCTATATATATATGTGCTTTCGAAGAAGGGATGAAAATAATTTATTGCTTTTACATTGAAGGTCCCTTTTTTTCGTTTTTTGCTTACTCCGCCACGCATGTGTCAGAAACGCTGTATCCCTGAAAACATACCTCAGACTTCCGTACTCCATGTCCGCAGCACGCTGTGTACGCTGCCGTTCCACTGATTGATGGGGGAATGTCCCAAGGCAAAGCCTCCGCTGCGGAATACATCGCGCCATACCCGAAATCATTTCTTTTTCTTTTTGTACCAGTGAGGGCTCTTTAAAGGGCTCATCACCATGTGACGTGGTGAATTTCGGTTATACATTGCAAGTTAACTCCCTTATAGGGAGCGTTCTACCACAAGAATTTTATTTTTAATTGGCCGGTTATTTCGCAGATAAACATGTTTCAAGCAGCGCGCAAACAAGATCTTCAGGAGGCGAGAATCATTGGCAGTACGGCACCTTTCGCCGCATGCCGAAGCTCTGGGGCGAAACGACAAAAACACGAAAAAGAAATGACTACGAAGCGCGCGCTATTGTGCACTCCAGCGGGTAGTCCCTTCCCAGGAGCGAGCCGCCGGAGCGCCGCCTCCTGATTGGGCAATTCGTGGGTAGGGCCATTGACGTCCACTCTAAATGAATGCCACGTGTCACGGTTTTAGTGACGCGGAGGTGTTTTCTTGTGACGCAGCCTGCCGTGGCGGTGCTAGAGCGGTGCGGAAGGCCTTGCTCTCCGCTTGGCGCGCGGTGCTTGCGAGAAGAGAGGAACCGACATTCAGTGTCAGATTTGTGCGCCTTTCGTGGCGTGTGGCGAAGCGGTTCTTGGCAAGCATGACCGTGAGCGCCCATTGTACCAAGGCGGTTTTGATTGTGCGCGGTGCGTTTGTCAGTCCAAAATGGCCAGACCTGATGAGGGGCCCGTTAAGCTGCTCATTAAAATTTGTAACTACTCGAGTGAGCCGTCTTCTACTGCCTTTTTCAAATGAACTTTTCAAATGAGCCGCGACACTGGGCCCAACTGATCATTGCTCAACAAAACAGCAGTAGTTCTTAATGTGTCCCTGAAATATTTTTTTACATTGCGCTATTAACTAGGCTATGTCATTATCAAATCATTCACACCATAATATAAAGGAGTCGTGAAATGTTTTCTGAAAATTTTGTGCGATGTGTGTAATCGGAATCCTGGGCCTCCAATCTATGATATACACTGTTCCGTTGCATCGCCTGGGTTGATTTACGGCGATGAAAATCGCGGCTTCGATTTCCCAGCGCGTTCCCCTAAACTATGTAGCTGACGTCACCTTAGTCCCCAACATGCGCTCTCGGAGGCTGTGGAAAAACGAACCTTGCTCCGGTCTTGCTTCCGAACATCGGCACCACACAGCGTAGAAGTGTTTTGTTCATTTCTACCTTTCACATATATTTATTGATTTAGAGCAAGCGAAAGTTAACAGTATGTTTGCACTTTTAAATATCTTCAACTGTCATCACTGAAGCGTCACTGAATGGTATCTACGCCGGGCTGTAGTGTCGCATGGTCGTTTCGAGAGTGCAAGAACGCTGGATTTCAAACGGGCGTTATTAAACGTACCACGAATATTGCGCCGAAATGTTTTGGAATCGGCATGCCTGGTGCTTAGTGAAGTGAAAATCGCAACCAGACAGCTCTATATTCCTTTCCATGACCCCTTTAACAAAGCACGTTCGACCAAGGCAGCTAGAGAAGAGTTTGTATACGCTCGAGGACGCCACCACCTTGGGCTGTTACGCGAATTTATTTGTTTTGTGCGTGGTGACCTATGACAAGCATAGTCTCAACATGTCGAATGAATAGGTAGCATTCTTTCCAGGCTAATTAGCCGGTGGTATGATCGCCCATTTCAATGCTACAAATACAAAACGGCAACGTTAACAGCCCAATATAGCGGTACTGAAACGGGTGCGTGAAATTGTGCGTAGGGTCGTTACC
The DNA here is from genome assembly GCA_013339685.2 of Hyalomma asiaticum. Classification (NCBI taxonomy): domain Eukaryota; kingdom Metazoa; phylum Arthropoda; class Arachnida; order Ixodida; family Ixodidae; genus Hyalomma; species Hyalomma asiaticum. The sequence goes on along the minus strand of CM023487.1, from coordinate 69,097,372 downwards.
ATCGCCTTCCTCCTTGCACTGCTGCTGCTGCTCAACTTTCTTGAGCCCCACCACGGTGGTCTATAGTGGCTATGATACCATGCTGCCGATCCGAAGGTCGCGGATCGAATCCCGGCCGCGGCGGCTGCATTTCAATGGAGGCGAAATGTTGAGGCCCGTGTACTGTGCGATGTCAGTGCACGTGAAGGAACCCCATGTGGTCGGAATTCCCAGAGCCCTCCACTACGGCGTCTCTCATAATCAGATCGCGGTTTTGCGACGTTAAACGCCAAAAATCAATCAAGTCATCAATCATCATGTTAGCTGCCGGGAATATGCTAGTGGCGGCTGCGCGAAGTCAGCGTTGCCGCTGGAACAACAGATAACGCGCGCTTGTCCACATGCGCCATCACTCTGCCGCGACTACCCATGTTGCCAACTGTAGCCCCGGCAGTAAACGAGGCAATAACTTAACCCAGAACGCCACTGCTTAGCATTCACCTTTCAGCTATTATGTGGGGTGTGCTGAAATGTGATTCTGCATGTGAGCCAACCTCGTACATCACCCAAATCGGATCACGTAAAAGTTAAAATTTTCGGTCGCGTTAGTTTTTTTCTTTTGAGCACGCTGTACAGGATGCGGTTCTATAGTCCAAGACTGTGCGGGTGCCCCCTGTACAAGAACAGTTACGGTAGTCTACCATTAGGACCAACAGTAGGCACACAAAGCAGTCGCTAACAGGTAAATAAGGCAGCCTTAACATATCAATGTGCAAGACCGATTACAAATAATAACGAGGTTCTACCGCACTCGTGGCAGCACGCAAAGTTGTGTGAAAAAGAAAAAGAACAGCGACAACACGACAGATGCATTAAACTTCGGTATAGTTCACGCAAAGTGGTTTTCTAGCGGTCTCTTAAACTGTGGCAAAAATCTTGCGTTTTCTATTATGAATGAAAGAGAGTTCTATAGAGAAGACTATGCGAGTTTGCACTAATCCTCTACTCCCATTGTTGTTCGTTTACGTGCAGATGAACGCCGAGCTGCGCAAAGAAGAGTTCGCCAAGCTACTCGAAGAGCACGCCCAGATCGTGATGGAGATCAACAAGGCCGAGAACAGCCTGGCATAGCCGCTCGTGGCTAGGAGAGATTCGTTACCACTACCGCCACCATTGCCACCCCCCAGCTCCACTCCACTGCTGGGGACCCCTGCGGAGCCACCACCTAGGACAGCGTAGTGCCACCGGAAGACGTTGGGCCCTTGTCTACAGCAAGATGTCGTGCCACAAGGCTGCCTGCTACAAGGACGTCGTCTCGTCACAAATAGTTTTTTAAGTTTGGTCCCCTCCTCTCGCGGGCGAGGTGGTTTTTGAGTGAGAATTAGAGCCCTTAAGCAAGGAATGGTTTGAACTAGCACGTCTTCTAGTGCCGAGTTGACGTCTGGACACATTGCCAAAGGCGTCGATGGACGTCTTCCTTTTTTTGCTTTTCGACTTGCGTGGTGCGAGTACTAATCACAGTATACTTATCTCAGTGTACTCCCAAGTTAACGGCAAACACTGCTGCTTCGCTCTGAGTTCTTTAACCCGAAAAGTCTGCAGACATCCGTTTTTTTTTAAGCGCGGGGTACCTCCTAGTACTACTCCGTACGCGCTATAGGCAGTAAGTAGCACCGAACTGCACCGCGCGCACAGTTACTAGTAGCCATTCCCAGTGGTATCTAGGTAACCGATCGGCAGCGTCCTATCCCCGCTCCGAATGCGACACTAAACAACGGGTCAGTGTGTGAAAGACATTTGCATTTCGTTACGTCTAAGGCCGCCACTTTCGCAGCTGGCGCGTGCAAAAACGTACAATACTGCGCTGAGATTGTCCAGTCGTAACACTGAAACCACTGCGGCCGCCGCATATGAGTTTTGTATAGGAATGTCAACGGCATATTTCTCATTCAAGTAGCGAGCTGCGACACGTGCGTTACATGCTAACTGGCCGACCGCCTCCTGCGGCACCTTATTTTCTTCGGCACTAGGTGCGTAACCTAGACAGGAACACATTAACCAAATTAGAGCACAGCCGTTCGCGATCAGAACTTAGCACTTGTCAAACGTGAAGAAAACAACACAGTAGATCATTTCCTTTGTCAGTAGCTTGCTCTCGTGGTTAGCCTCCTAATTAGCGTGAGCATCGCAGTTTCTTTGGCACTGTACGTCGACGTAGGACCGTTCACGTAGTTCGTCCGCGTTCATACTTCGGTATCTAATTACAACACAGCGTGACGCTTTAGCTTTTAGCTGGGGCTGCGTCACTCTCACAGTCCTGCGTTGTCAAGGGCTCTAATTGGCAGTTCAGATTGTCTGACCGCCCCGGAATAAATGTGATTGAAGTACGCTCATTCAGTGCTCACCTCCCCTCCTCTTGATGCGGTTTCGTTGACAGCCTTAAGGAAAAAAAACCTGTTCACAAATTGAACAGGCAAACCGGTTGCGTTGTGTGTACCTAACTAATGTAAAGTCATTGCGAGCTTAATTTTGCACAGTCCGCCGATACTCTTTTTGTCACAAGGGAGGGATGGGCCCAATTGTCGCAGGCTTAAAACAGCTGTGACCAACAAAGGCACGTCTGCCACAGGACTACTTCAGTTGAATCTGCGACAAAGCAAGCTGACCCAACGCGATTGGCGAGCCTTTTACGCTGTCGTCTGGTGCGGCACAGGTTTAGCCACTTTGAAACGAACACACACAATATATACAACGGTACAGCACGAAAATGCTATCGTGTGGTGCCCAGACCTGTAGTACGCGATTAAGATGTCCCCTTTAGGTGCACGGACCCTCAGTCCTTTGTTCAACATCCTTCCAAACAATACCCCCACTTGACGAAGGTCTGTTGGCTCAACTGCGGCGTACATTTCCTTTGTACAAACATCTGCGTACTGTCATCAGAGTTTAGGCAATATTGCAGTAAACGCCTTTTGAACCTGTGGCCGCCAGCCTCGAAAGCCGTTCTTCGGATCAGGCTGCAACGGCCTCATCTTGACGAAGTCGTTTTGGCTGCTGATCCGGCTTTCGTTGGCTGTTTATTCTTTTTTCTGCTGCAGATACTTTCGGTCTGCCTGGGGCCTTGTTTACTCGGCAAGGCGTTCACGCCTTGGTCCCCAGGGCGCCGCATATCACATATGATCCTGCGAACCTCATCTTCTTTGCGATGGTATTTAAAAAAAAAAAAGAGCAGAACCTCCCCACCATGAACATTTTAGAACGAGATATTTATAGCCTGCACAACGTAATGCTCAGGCGTTGTATTTTTTTGAGAGAAGCAGCACAAATATGGTGTCCCCTCCCACAAGACTGTCCGGATCACGAAGGTTGCCAGATCTATATTTTTTCCCGTCTCCCACATCTCGTAGTCCTTCGTGTCGGACACCACTTCAGCTGTTCAGTGCGCGTGTGTTTACCTTGGCAACCAATGTGCGTTTGTGTGTTATTGTTATTCGAATTTATTATTATTTGCTGCTTTCGACAGCTACACGTAAGGTTGTGTGCTTTCCGAGATTTTCCCGAGTGTTATATCTCTCTCGTAGCGGTGTACATAGTATCTGTTGTATATTTGGCGTTTCTCTTCACTCGTTATTTTTCTTTGTTGCGTGCTAAACTTAGCTGAAACGACGTCCGGTCGTGTTCATACTGTATACGCGTAATATAGGTCACGTGTGTTAGAGAGGCGTCGTTATATTTTTCGAATACATATTCATTTCTGTCCTGTGTGGCGACCAGTGTGAATACACTCCGTGAACGTTTGTGATGTCAAGTGGTTAACGCGAGTAAGGCGCGTGTAATGTGATGTCCGTGCTATATCTTTATGTGCACAACCGATAAAACCATAATACCAGCTCATGGCTTCCTTGGGACTGACATCTTTTTGTTTCACCTGTTTTTTGTTTGCTTGTTTGTTTGTTTGCGCGCAGTTGCTTGCAGAACGCTGTTTTGGGATGCAGAACTCGTAGTCGCGGCTTTGTTAGGTATTTATGCTACAGCGAATGTCTTCTGGCACGTTTTTCCAACGTGTACTATGTGACTTGGGGACACTTCCTCGTCCATTGCGTCACGGGACGTTGTAATCTAGCGCAACACGTTAAGGTGTGTTTCGTGCTGTACAGCTAGTCTCCCAGAAGCGGAATAGTTTATCGTGGGCTTGCCCTAAGGCGTCCATGCCTCAGAAGGAAGAATCGATCGAACACCATCCGTCAGTGCAGTTCACGTGTCAGTTCAACGCCGCGTTCACAGGTGTCTCCACCAGCGCTGCCGTCGCTGATGACGTCACTTTCCGTAGTGTCAATACGCGTCCGCTGTGGTGATGCTCTTCTTTCTTTATATTTTGGTACACACATTCGGTCCCAACACTTGCATTTGTGTGCCCCGAATGGTATGCCCACGTTGTGCGTAGGCTGACTCCACTGTTTCGTTGTATCACTTTGCTAGGTCAGTTGAGTGAATTTTGAGAAAACCAGTGACGCTTTTTGAGGCGGAAAACCGTGTGTCGTTGAACAGTTCCTCCTGTTTCGGGACTGCAGCAAGCGCTGTCCCATCCTCTCCGTGAATATAACTTCCCGAAACTTTGTTTTTGTTTCGTTTTGTTCTGTTGGTTGTGTTCCTTTTGTTTTGTCACGTTGTAAGCCCGTTGTCTGCTGCGTAACTAGTGAACTCTGCTAGTGAATGTTTTCGCCGCGTGTGATGCGATTTTCTTTTTGTCTAAGAATTCCCCGTAACGTTACGCTAGCTGCTTTGCGGAAATCCTGCTTAAAAAAGACAAGCGCAGCAAAATTTTAGTGCAAGCGCGCCTCGTCCGGATACTACGGCGCATACTTGTGCATTATGGCACGTTACTGTGGAATTATGGGAGCTTGGCCGCCTCCTCGACAGGACATGAAACGTTATGTAAACTCGCAATCAAATTTTAATTTCGGAGTAGGCAGTTTGCCTCGAGTGCATTTTGGTCGCCGAAGACAGAGCGCGGGTCATGTGGGGATTACTTGCGGGACTTCCGTGGAATGTAGGTCATCGCCTCATTTTCCCGTGTGTCACGTTATTCTCTGGAATAACACGTGGGTCATCTGTCCTTCCGTAAAGAAACAAAAAAGAAGAGAGAGAAAGCGTGCTTAGTGGTAACATTACGGGGCACTTAGCTGTTTTTTTTTTTTCGCGTTGGGAGCGAGAGAGTGTGTGCAAGGGTTGTTGAACTTTTCTGCCTGTGTAATTTATGCTCTGTCCTGTTCCTTATTTAAGTGAGAAACAAAACCAAAGTTCGTGTTTCACTCGCAATTGAGTAGCAGCGAAATGTGATCATGTATCCGTACAAGATTGCCTGTTTATAGAGACTTGATAAGAGTTTGTTCATATAGGTGTAACTTGTGATTCTTGTTTATATATAAAGTGTCATCACACCACGCTCGTCTTGCATTGTCCGTTTCTTTTTCCTTTGTATTTGTCTCTCGTTGCTCTTTCTTCTTCAGCTTGCCTCACTTAAGGTAGTGTTTTCTTCTGTATAATTGATTTAGCATCTTAGGACAGCAGTGAGACAGAACTGCAGCACCAGTGTCGAGAATGCGTGCTGGTTCAGCAAGCACGGCAATGACTGAAAGACAGCACGGTCATGCAGTCATTCCCGGAGACTGCATTGTTGTGCACTGCAGTCTTCAATGACTTAAGGACAGCGTACATGACCGAAAGGCTTCCTGCATTTCAAGTGGACTTGCGACTTTATTACAAGTTGACCGGTTTCAACAGCACACTACACATGGGGAAAAAAAACCTAGGAGGCGTTGCCATGTGACTCCCCTAGCCTCAGCAAGCCATAATCCTCTGACGCCTTGAGCGTGGTGGCTTTCAGGTAGAATTGGATCGACGTGGTTGCCGGACTACTCGAGGCACTTGGGACGCGTTAAGATGTAGCGGCGCTTTACCCTACACAAATCTACCGCGTGCCTATCACGTGACTGGGGCCTATTTCCCGTGGTTATCCGCCTTATCTTTAGGACTAGGATTGTCACTTGATGCCGTCCCCTTGCTTTTTTTTCCCTTCCTCAGTGATACTGATGGCTTGAGAAATGATTACATATGTGCGCCGAGTCTGGATGCCTTGCGTGCAGGGATAGACAGGACTGTTGGAGACCTAGACAGATAAAGTGAAACGAGTGACACAATAACGTTGGCAGGCACAAACAGTAACAATAGGCGGCGCGGTGGACGACGACGACCATCTTTATCACGCTAGGTGAATTACCACGTTACCTTAGTTGCGTAGATTACTATTCTTACCGCAAACAGTACGCTTCATTGAGCCAGCTTGGTGTTGTACAAAAACCTAGGAGGCGTATCAAAAGTGCATGCTTCTCAGCTTAAAATATTTACTGCTTCGCACACTACTTACATACTAAAAGGCAACTCCGCCCTTTTTCCTGTGTCCACGGGTCTCAATGAAATGTTCAGTATATGTTCTCCTCAATGCTGTAAAAATATATGCCAAGTCAGGCAGTTGCAGGTCATTTATTTTTCCTGGAAATGATCTTTTTAGTGTTAGTGGATTCCCATGAGGGGCTACTCTGTTTTTGATGGCATTGCCTTCAACCCTTGCCTACCCGAGCAGGCAGGTGGTCAAGAGCACAACGGTGATACTTCAGCGCCCAAATCTTCGCTGTTAAGCTCAGAAAAGCTGGCATACCGCAACATATCGTCGGATGACATCGCCTCTTTAATTTTTCGGGGACCAACTTCATATTTCTGATGGCTAGAAGCCTGTAACATCGTCGCATACTATGCACGCAGCATTTGTACCCATTTCGGTCTGTTTGAGCACATCGTTCGTTGGGTTGTTAAAAATTATTGGTGACCTTCCGAGCAAGTTGAACCGCCATGCCTTCTACAGGACATATCAGTGCCATTGGAAAACAGCGATATCTGAATACAGCGGATAAAAAGCGCCTGAGTTCCCCTTTGACCGTGAAGCTGTGCCAGTTCGAGCCTGCACCGTCCCACATCACGCAGGAGGGAAAGTCGATCCCGTCCTCGCCTTTGAGACACTTGTACATGGCGTGCACTCTTTCCCTCCGCCGACTACGTCATGGTGGTGATTGCGAAGCGTCATGTGAGCGAGCACCTCTTTCATCTCTCGTAGTCGGCCCACTTTTGCCCGCAGCTAGATGATAGCGGGCCGACCACGAAGGCAATGCACCGTCTGAGGTGTAGAACTCTGACGAAAATGCCATGCATGGTGACATGAGGGATTGGACACATCTGGCTATATGTGGCACGTGTCCGCATGTGGCCTATTCGTCGAAATCTTGACAGAGGCATATATGGCAATAAAATACCTACACGATGAATGTCATGTACGATTCTGGCACATATTGAGCAAATACGGCCACATGCAGACGCGTGCCATATATAGCCAGGTATGCATATATGGCACATATCTGGCTGTATATGATGGCTGTCCGTATGTGGCCGTATTTGCCCGATACGTGTCCGTCATGCATGACATTCGTCGTGTAGGTCTTTTATTAGGGGCGAAGCTCCTTAAGCTGTGGGTCGGTTGTCACTTGTATCGTGTAACCTACACCACTCGCAATACCATGCAACGCCGGGAGGCTCGCGCTCGCCCTCGGCGCGTGCCTCCCGGCGCGCGAGCTCTCACTCTTCCATCTGCTGTCTTGTGATAGAGAGAGAGAGCCAGAGAGAGAGAGAGCGAAAGGCAGCGTTGACTATGAAAACGCTCTTTCTTAGATTAACGCTCTACCAGCTCGCAAAGAAGGAGAACGCGCCCTCACCCGCGAGAGACAACGTTGGCGCAGGCAGCGTCTTCTAGCGAGTTTCTTGCCTGACTGCATCTCCATAGCGTGAAATGAAATGAAAAGGAATGAATGATAGAGAGAAAAGAAAAGTGCATGAGTGGCTAAATCAAGGTGCATTTAATAAACCGCAATTCCATATTACCCCGAAGTGCTCCACTAGGACAATGGGTCACGCATGCTAAGACAAGGAAGGACAGGTAGAGACAAAGAAAGCAGAGCAAGAAAGAAGATAGTTGGACGGGTTGAAACCACATTTAACCAAATTCAACGAATGGAAAAGGCGGTGATTTTTCTTACTCTGCAGTCATATCTTGTCAGAGATTAAAACATTGCTGTATTACACCATGTTTCAGGGGCTATTCATTTGACCTTTAATCCCAAGTAACTAGCCGTCCATCGCCGTCTCATTAGAAGATGCCTGCTTTCACCGCAGTAACGTGGTGACGCAATCCATCGCAGTTTAAATGAAATTGTCACAGCTTCTTGAGGTAAAATGACTTACCACCGCCACTTTTTTTATCGGTAGATTACTTTTCAAGCCCTTGATTACTGTACATACAATTAGTAGTGTTGTTGTGAACACGTTCGTAACTGAAGTGGACAAGTGCTGGAAAGGGACTAGAATGGCACTGTCCTTATGGCACCAGCTGTTTGTCGATGCTCCATTCTGCAGAGAAATCACTGCGGGTGGCAAATAGGGATTTTTGAGACCGCATCGGATACGAATCTCACATTGACATAAGCGAATGAATCGGATACTGAGTACTTTTCGAATAATGGCGAAAAACAGCACACTTAAAAGCAAACAAGAGTATAGCTGTGGGAATAGCAAAGTTTTGAGTGCGAAACGAATCCGAATATTAACGTCTGAGTGTGAATCGAAGCCGATATTTCTTTTTATAATACCATGTTAAATTACTGAGGAATGTACAGATGAACATGGGCTAGGAATGTATTGGGCGACTAAGCTACTCTTGCGATAAATGTCGTCCTTAGAAAAAGAGCTGTCAATTCCTAAAGAATAGTCCAACAAAGAATTGTGCATATGCACGAGTTTACTTCGCTGCAGCACACAAATGATAGCTTCGCTGCAGTACACAAATGATAGCTTCGCTGCAGCACACAAATGATAGCTTCGCTGCAGTACACAAATGATAGCTTCGCTGCAGTACACAGATGTTAGCTTCGCCGCAGTACGGATATGCTAGTTTCGCCGCAGTTTAGTAGTGTATACTTCACCGCAATACAGGAACGCTATGCGGCAAAGCGTAGGTGCGGGAATGGGCCACATGTCGCCAGGCACAGCATGTTTCGCCCCTGTATTGGAAACTTCAATAGTTCGAACAGTAAAGTTGCATTGCCGATCGAATCGAATAGCAAACGCTGTTCGAACATTCACACGCCTCTACACGGGAGGCTAACTAGACGGGACAATGCGCTAACTTCCATCAAAGCACTTTCTGAAAGCGCTCTGTTTCAAGTCAACGCATCTTCCCGTCTACTCTGTCTCCTCTGTGCTTTTCAGTGGGCTGTTTATCCCCCATGAAGCGGTACCGACGAGCCCATTTGTATAATAATTGTATTTCGAGCCCACTTGAATTTCGAATAATTCAGGACTATTGGCCTGTCATTCCTACAACCAATATAAATCGAGTTTCACGCGGCCACGCATTGTTCATTTGGTCATACTGCTGACTACGGGGTTAACGAGAATAGCTAAGCAAGAGGCACTGCAAAAGCATCGTCATCAGTACAACTGGCATGAGAAAAAAGAAAATAACTCCAAGGCTATGAAGCTAGGTCAGTCAAGAGGTAAGTAAAAGTCGGAACATTTATACACCGCCTGTTTTCGAATCCTTATGAATCTAGCGCATTCCACTCAGTGATCATTAGTCGAAAATCAAGAATCCTTAAAAACGTTGTTCTTCGGTTGCAGTGGAGCGATTGAAAGACACTGCCGTCCTCTAGCATTGTACGAGTGAAAAATACCCATAGTGAGACACCCGGCTCTACAGAGGCGCCCTTCAACAATTTCAAACGTGTTAATGCTCACTTTTATTCTTCTATAAAGTTTGTTTTAGACAGCTCGTACTCACCTCTTTAGTTTAGACACCCCACCACGGTGGTCTTGTAGCTATGGCATTCGGCTTCCGATCCGAACGTCCCAGGATCGAATCCTGGCTGGGGAGGCTGCGTTGGCTTCGTTTCGATGGAGGCAAAATGTTGAGGCCCGTGTGCCGTGCGATGTCAGTGCACGTTAAAGAGCCCCAGGCAGTCGAAATTTCCGGAGCCCTCCGCTGTCTTTCATAATCATATCCTGATTTAGAGGAGCAATACACCAGAAATCAATTAATCAATCTTTATCGCAGCATCTAGAAAAAATAGGCAGGCGCTTCATACTAACATAATAGACCAAAGAACTCGAATGATCATACATATTATAGCTGGTAAGGTCACGCTCCCCGAGCGAAATACCATGTTGCACAACACGAACTGCCGTGCTTTGTGCCTATACTGCATCGGCGGGATGAAAATTATGGAGAATTCGCACCAATTTTGCGTAAACTTTGATGGTGTTATCATGTTCAAATGCTGATAAACTATCAGAAAAATATTCACGTCCTCCAACAACGGCTACTCGACCGAAGGAATACAAAGGGACATTATTCGTTTAGATATTCGAAATTTTCGAACATTCGCACAACCCTTAGAAATTACCAAGTGCGGACAAGCCGTCGTCGTAGCTTGGCGACTTGCTGTTCGCCTACGGAGGTAGACGACGCGGCATCCAATCCCAGCCACGCCTGCAGCATCTCGATAGATGAGAGGGCAGGGTGTAAATGCAAAAACGAAACCGTGTAGTTAGATTTACGTTAAAGAACCCAAGGTGGTGAAAATGTTGCACCAAAGTCCCCCACGGTACGGCGCATGCCTCATAATCACACGTGGGTTTGGCTCGTTAAACCCCATCAATTATTTTTAAATTACCGAGCGTTCTGTGCGGGAGTGACTAAGTCTACGTCCGTTATTGCGAAAGAGCTTATAGATTGGAACAGATAAGATTGCACCCTATTCTCGCGCCTGTTTCGACCGTTTTGCCGTCTACTCTGTTTCCCCGCACAGAAATTTCAAATGGCTTTGAGTGACAGGTCCTCAACTTGCCAGAAGCACCGGCATACAAGCGCTTCAAACAATATCATTCTACCTCGTGAATTAAATGCGTCGTCCTTCTTCAATTGTCCCAGCTAATCTGTTCCCGGTGTGCGCATAGGTACGTATACACGAAATCAGGAATCTTCGAGGAAACTCTGTGCTCCATTGGACAGCCGTTAGCCGGAATGCCGCAGCCGTGATGCATCAACTGGCAAGCGTTAGCCATGTGCGGTGGGCTATCCAGTTTCTGCTACAATATGGCTTCTGCCCGTAAAGCGGTTTTTTTATGCATTCGGAATGACTAGAAAATAGTTATTTCTCGATCACACATTCGGCCACGTTCTGGATCGAAGTTCGCAGTCCCCACTGTCCTCATTGCGGAAACTTCAGAAGAGGCGCCGTACTCGGGGTTCCTAGTGTGAACAACGGGTCACTGATCGGTAATAAGGAATTTTGTTGACGTCGGGTGAAATTTAACATAACAAAGGCATAGTGGGGGCAATTAGTTGCAACTGCACCAAAATTTCTTAGCTGCTGCCTAAAAATCTTTGGGAGAACGCCTGTCACGCGGGCACTTCCAAGGTCCTTTGAACTAAAGCCTCATTACTTGAAAGGACCTGGCGCGCTGTCACACGGGCGCACGGAAGAAGCATTAGTTGAAAGGAGCTTCGAGCTGAGGGAGTCGTCGTTTGTCCCTTGAGACTCTAAAGGACTACCCTCGTTCTCAGGAGGCAGACGGTAGAAAAATTCTTTTACCTTGGAGACAATACACCAATGTGCTTTTATCGAATAAAAAAAACATATTTCATCGTTTTCTAGAAGTTATAAACCGTAAAAACTCTGCTGATAGACAAAATCTGTCATATGTAGCTTAAGAATCGCGCAACTTGAAAGCAGGTGCACTGTAGCGGCAGCGTTGTCGTCAGCTGCTGGGGTAGTGTGGCTAGCTCGGCCTGGGTGTTAAGATTTTGTCTGCTACAGGCCAAGGTGTCCTTGTCATATCTTTTTTCGCAAGAACGGTGACACGTTTTTGTACTGTCGCACATTCGCGAACATGCGTCGTCTGCCGTTGCATTTCCGGCTGTTGGGCCAACGTCAAGTAAGTATATCCGAACGTTATTTTCGGCAGAAGGCAATCAAAGAGCATTTTTCTCTTCGGAAGATTCGGCATATGGCGCTGAACTAGGCGCTCCGATGAATATTTGTTCCTCACACGCTCAGTGCCTCGTTGCACATCTTTGGAAAGGTCGTGACTGAAAACAATCGAGAACAGAAACAAAACCGGAAGCGAAGTATACGTATAGCCTGCAAAATACGGTGTACGTAGCGGCGCACTGCTACCAGTACATTTGGGTTTGGAGAATTAATTCCTTTACTTTTAGACGTTCACTTTGTTTTTAAGTATCAATGTACAAAAAGAAGAATATTTGATAAAAAACAAAACAAAAGACACACGCACACATAATTTATGGGAGCATCGGATCCCAATTATCTTTATAATCTCAGAGCTACAGGAGCACCTAGCGCAGGTTGTGGTTTTTGTTAAAAGCTTCAACGGAATGGCACCGACTCAACTCCCTTGAGCTAATGCTCCTTGGAAATCGCTATGCTCGTCTACTTCAAAGGAGCTTTCGTATGGCCGTGTGACTGGGGTATTAAGTTCTCCTCAAATGGAAATTAAAATAAATGTTTGGGAACGGTGTTTACGAGGTAAGCTGCGTTATAGAGGACGTCACATGAAACGCTCTTTGATCATAGACAAAAAAAAACGAAAAAGAAGGAAAACCGCTGCCAATCAGCCACGGATGCTCTTGTGAACATGAGAGTCAAATGTTATCGAACTGCGCGTGCAAAGGAATTTGCGATTTCACTTCAAACATAGCTGGAAAGTGCCCGCTCTTCTTTCGAGAAATAGCGTCACTTTTTTTCTTGGCTCTTTAACAACAAAGACACGCACATTTTTTTTTCTCTATTTGTCGATTTCGAAAACGAACGAATAAAGCGTAGCCCTTGATCTTTCTGCAATCGTGAAAGGAGCGAAGGCTATTTCTGCATCGGGCAACTTAGTCGCTGCCCCCCGGTGACGTCATTTGTCCGGAGAAGAGCGGGCGCTTTCCAGCTGTGTTCGAAACCTAATTGCCAATTTCCTGGTGCGTGCAGCGCAGCAGTACTTGGCTCACATGTCCACAGGAGCCTCCTCGACTGATCTCCACCGTTTGCTGATCGCGTTGTAAAAGTGTTGCAGGGTCCCTTCAATTCTGAAGACAAAAAAAAAAAATGGCGATGCTAAGGGCAAGTGGAATATCGGTATAGAGTGCCTGTAATACGAGGAACGGCGTACTCAGCTGAGCGATCGATTGAACCGCCTCGATAGACGAGCTCTCACAATGAGCGAAGTGCATGGACCATGGCAACACTGCGATAAACAAAGACGTGAAGTGAGCACACTTCGCGACTTTTGGGGGCGAAACACCTTAGGGTCTCGGGCTGTCGGCGTCTTCTGTCGTCACGGTAAATCATGCTGTCCAACGATGGTCAAAAAACAAGTGTATAATGGATAAAACCGGTTCAAAATTAACTAACATGACCTTAAATTATTTATTATATAGGAATAGTCAGGAATTAATTGCATTAATAACATAAATTCCTTAAATTCGGTTGCGAAAATTGTGTGGGCCGATTCTGGAGGCAGTGCACCCAAACAGTGCATGCGTAGGGTTGCCGTGCTAGAAGCGATTCTAACGAGTTTCTGCGAATACGCCCGCGCTGTCGGCGGCTAACGTCGTCGTCGCGGCCACGGCAAAGCAAGCCCATTAGAAGCGAGTGATGTTTCCGGTCGATGCTTCGCACCTTCCCAGGTTTCACGTTACTGGAGCTGGCATGATATTTAGATGCGAAGCAGCTTATGGTCGAGCCTGTTCCGTCCCTGCGCCGCCCACACCCCCACTGCGCATGCGCAACAGCTGGCCCAAGCTTCTTTATGCGATGAACGCTTTACCAGCTCGCAACGAACGAGAACGCGCCCTTGGCCGTGAGAGACAACGCTGACGCAGGCAGCGTCTGCTAGCGAGTTTCTTGATTGAAAAAGAAATCGCAGCATATCCACGAGGTGAATGATGATGAGTGGGTGAAGCTCCGGAGGTTCATCGGTAAAAACCGCGAATCTTCCGTGAATCTTGCCCAGTACATCATCAAAGACGTGACAAACACTGTGTGTCGCCATCTAGCGCTCTCCTATCACACTAGAGCACGCAGCGAGCGCCTCCGCGCCATCTATTGTTCAATTCACGTACTAGCTGAGCAGCACCGCAGCGCTCGGGCGGATGGACAGACAGACAGACAGACAGACAGACAGACAGACAGACTCCCATACTACGCGTTCCCATGCATCTGAATGGAGCGAGCACCGCAGCGCCATCACGCCATCTAGAGAGCACTTCATAAAACTACAGGTGGCTACATACTATGTACGGAGGAGGGAACGACCCACGCCCTAAGGAGCTTTGCCCCTAAAAACCGACTGCTCGCGCTGCGCAACCGTTCATTGGCCACCCTTTTATATATAGGCACAGGATCTTGAACTGCAGTGTAGTGCCGGTGGGAGATTTCTCTTGTGTGTAGTTGAACCACAAGGATCCGAAGCGTGTGCGTCAACTAAATGTAATCCGGTACTCGGCACGATCTACGACGTGGGAGCGCAGGAACCTCTTACAGGCCAGGAGCACAAATTACAACGCGTATGTAAATGTAAACATACACACGCGTTGTTACTCATTTACATGCATGAGTGGGCAATGCCACGGGTGCTTTACGGTAACACCGAACGATCCCCAGTGCTTCGCCCACTCTTCATGCTTCACTTCGTGGAGATGCGTGGATTTTTTTAGCGAACATGAACTTTATGAATTGTCTATACCTAGAACTACTGTGCATCTTGACCATACCAATATTTTAACGGAGTTTCTCATAATTGCAATGTGTTGTCTGTCAGTGCGTGAACATTATTTCTGCAGACTGTATGCATGGTGATCTGGGTGATCACCTGGTTTGTACTGGACTCCGCTCACAGAGGCTTATTTTGACCTAGTGATCCGGTGATAGCGTCTTTTCTTTTTTCTTAATCTTTCGTTCCTTTTCTTTCTCCTTTTTCGTATGTTTCTGTTTTCATATCACATTAATGATGTAAGGGTAGCCTGCTCTTAAGTAGCCAACTTTCCCATGTTTCTTTAATCTAAATGTTAAAAAAAGTGGAATACAGGTCACGCGCCTTCACCAGCGAACGAGCTCCATGGGAGAAGGGCGCGGTACAACAGTCAACAACAGTGTGGACAAGGGAAGGTAGTCAAAGACGCAGCTTCATTGTTAGGTTGAAAGCCTTGTATGTCTCAGGTGAAGGTTACCTCGAAGAACGCTGACCGACAAAAAATATGACGCGAAAATGCCAAACTCGCGCCTCGTTCGCTCGGTATATACCAAAATTGTCGCTGAAGCGTAAGAATATATGACTAATACGACTGATAGGTCACGACATCGAAAATATCACACGCTGATCAGTTACGTCACAATTAACGATCATAAAACCTCGTGTGTACCATAGCGCCCTTCGAAATGCGGCTATGAGCCAGTTGTTTTTTCCTGGAGTTTTAAACGTCCCACAACCACTATCTGATTATGAGAGACGCCGTAGTGGAGATCTCCGGAAATTTCGACCACCTGGGGTCGATGGAGGCGAAATGTTGAGGCCCGTGTGATGAGCGATCGCTCATCACACGGGCCTCAACATTTCGCCTCCATCGAAATGCAGCCGCCGCGGCCGGAATTCGATGCCGCGACCTTCGGAGCAGCAGCCGACTATACATAGCCACTAGGCCACCGTGGCGAGGCAGGGTAAGAGCCAGTGAATGCTAACCTTCACAGCCTATGTCAAAGTGCATTTACATGACGTTTAAGCGCCAAATGTTTCGGGATCGTTCCCTAGGTCCCGCGTTCCGACCACAAGACGTCTTGCATTTCGCCTTTGCGTCTCCTAAGCGATAGTCAAGGACACTTAGGAATTTTCTGTTAAATGCACATTTTTATGGTCCGGTGGCACCAAAGGATAATAATATTCGCATAAATTTGTTAAATCTTTGCACAGATGTTTTCTTTCTTTATTTGTCTACTAATATTACTGACAAAGGGGCAGCAACGCCTACGCCTTATTTGTTAATATACTAAGCTTTAGAGTAAAGCGTAACAAGGTCTTCGCGTAGACGATCATCTCGCCGGCTTGTCGCCACTACGCACGCGTAATACGCCGACCACCCGTCCTCTAAGAAAAGTTGGGGTGGGGGGTGGTGGGGGGATATTCTTAATTCCATTTTTCATCGTCCGTACCGAAGCCTCCCACAAGCACCTTCGCACTCATCTAGAGAATATTCGGCCGCGATCCACTTGCTGTATTTGTGGAGAGGAAACACCATTCCAAAGCATGCGGGGTTCCCTAGTGCAAACCCAACTCGCCCAAAGAACACAAGGCCTGTGTGGGCAATTTAGGAGTTCCCTGGTATTTAGGCAACGTCGAAGTGCACGAATGAACGCTCCGGACGACCATTCGGGCTTTATGACGGTCGCTGATAGCGGAAAGCTTCTCATAAATGTTCACCAGCTGCAGAATTCAGAAGGATCACCTAAATGTGTGTTGCACTACGCTGTGTCAGTGTCCTGTCCCGTTCGAACACGGGGCTGTCCCAGTGCCACTTCTCACCAGTTACCTGGTTAAGAAACCGGGTGTCCTTGCTGTCGAGCTTGCGCTGCAGGATAGGGGCACTTGAGCCGTAGGAACCAACAGTGCTGCTAGTTGTGTACTAACCCAGATGTGTGGAATTTATGGGTATTTGTCAATGACATCGAATATAAAAAAGAATGTTTGCCTAGTCCATTTCGCGCCACGTGATCTGACTTTTCAGCATGAACTATAGGTATTATATTGAATGAATGAATGAATGAATGAATGAATGAATGAATGAATGAATGAATGAATGAATGAATGAAACACATTTATTGCAGAAGTCGTCGTCTACTGCGGTTGTTACTTGACAGCGTCGGCCGGGCCCTCAATTAGGGACTCTTTTGGGCAAAGCTGCCACCTGCATGCACACAACGAGGTTCCGTTCATCCTCGAGAGCTGGGATGGACGAAGCCCCCTCGCACGATGGCGGGGTAATGTGCATGATGCTTCTGTTAGGTCGGCACGACGAAACCACGTGATACGCTTAATGAAAGGGAAAATTGGCATCTTCCCGTCTGTAGCACAAACCTACTTGTAGCCTCCTGGTTGGCTCAGTTGCCAGAGCAAACGCACTGGAGAGGTGTTGGTCCCGGGTTCTAACTCCGGACGAGGACGAATTTTTCGTCCAGTAAGAAGATTCTAAATGCGAAGCATTTCTTGGCAAATTTGAGCATCTTTGACCGTATCTATCTATCTATCTATCTATCTATCTATCTATCTATCTATCTATCTATCTATCTATCTATCTATCTATCTATCTATCCTATCTATTTAGCCGCCTACGTCTTGCAAGACGTAGGCGGCTAGACAGATAGCTAGAACTAGACGACCGGAAGAGCACCATGGTGCTCTTCCGGTCGTCTCGGTATATACCTGGTGAACGAGATCTGGTGATACCTCGTATACTTGGTATATACCTGGTGAACGAGACGACCGGAAGAGCACCATGGTGCTCTTCTGGTCGTCTCGTTCACCAGGTATATACCAAAATTTCGATGGTAGATTATCAATGTATTGCGAACATGAATGATTCATGTTTAGATCTCTATAATGGTATACTCGCCGTGTACGTCACGATCGACGATACTGAAATCACGTGTGGCTCTTAGTCGTACGGCTCGGCCCGTGGTATTCGGGTATGCGCCCCAGGTGTTTGAATTTTTTACAGCCGATTTCAATCACGGGCTAACTAAAATAGGCATTTAACACATTATTAGAACGCACGCAGAAAGGAGCCATACTATTTCCTGTAGCAAGGGATTGTGATGTATAGACATAACAAACAGGCACACATGAACGCGCTCTAATCTCCGAAGGCAACCTATCAAGCAGTAAGCAAGTATTGAACCCGGGTCACCGGGGTTCCAAGCAACCGTGCTACCACAGGCTACGAGGGCTTTTCGCGCACGGTACACGTAGTAAACGAACCTGCTGCATTGTGCTCTATATGCAACACACGAGAGGACCTTGAACGCGTCCTGTGCAACTGCCAGAGCTACGAGTCGGAGAGAAATACTCTGAAGGCAGCGCTTCGTTTGCAACACGGATCGACCTTGGCGCTGCGGCATCTCCTAGGCCCGTGTCAAGACAGCGCCTGCGCACAACGCAGCACTAAGGCGTTGATAGCGTTTCTACGGGCAACCTGCCTCAATGAAACGTTGTAAACTGCGTTATAGTGTATATATGTATATATGAGTGTGTGTGTGTGTGAATGTATGTACGTGTAGTGTTACACGTGATCATTGTAAATATCATAATCACCGCTAATACCTGGAGTAGCAAGCCATGCCATTCACCAGGCTAACATCTCCAGATTCATCAATAAAATATTCTCTCTCTCTCTCTCTCTCTCTCTCTCGAACCTGCTGCACCAGCAGTTTGACCCTGTGTAACATCAGTTGCGCTTCTAATGCGTTAAGCGCTGTCACAGCAATGTAATAAGAAAGAAACAGTTATGTCCTAGTATAGCTCGGCATGCTTTTGTGCCACTTTAGTCGATCCGGTAGGAATACTTCAACAAACACCGCTTATGATGCGCACGTCACCGCACCATTTCTTTTAGATAGGGCGGTCGTCCTCGCTGTGCACTAGCTATTACGTCACTGCCTATGTTACGTCGTACTACGAGCTATACAATTCAATCGCCGCGGTACTGTCGACTTTTCTGCTTAGCCCACGTTCAGCACACACCCGCTCATGCACTTTGCACAAAGACGCTCATGCTGCATGATCACTTCGCTGAACGGGAAAATCCATAGGGAATGTCATAGCGACAAAATTTCATAGGAAATTTCCTTGCTGACTGGTTCGCATGGCATCGATTACTACAGCGCGTGGGATCTGCAGAATATTCATTTCTGAGAAATCCGTATGGGTTTCCTCGTAGCTTTGTGCTGCAAACGGACGGGTGCATGCTCATTTCCTCTCTCATAAACGTTACTCCATCTTGCGGGTTCCTACAGAACACATTCGCCACATGTGATACGGTTCGGCGTGGGCATCACAGACTGGACACGTACCTGTTAAACTGTTCTGCATTTATTTTGTGCAGTCGAAGCGCAGGCTGCCGTAACGATTAAGATATTCTATTACTTGCCGACGCCAACCTATTACAGTGAAAGCCATGGTATCGAAGAATAGAAGAACAAATTTGCATCGGTGAACCGACTATAAGCTCGACAGAGCGGTTGAATAAAACAAATCCTGCGTGCGAAAATTAAAAATAGAAGGGAAACTGCGGGAAGATGAAGGCTTCAAGCAGATCATTAAAAACGATGGAGAACAGGGAATGCCACTAGAGCCAACGTTTCGACAAGTGGACGGACATATCAAATTGTCGAAACGTTAATTGGAATGTCACTTGACCCAGCCCTTAAAAGGGAATGTCATTTGACCCAGCCCTCCGACAAGTTAACTTGTCCACTTGTCGAAACGTTGGCTCCATGTGACATTCCCTGTTCTCCGTCGTTTTTAATGATCTGTTCATCGATACAAAAATCAAGAAACAGACGTTAACCAATATCGCACTTTTCAAGTGAGGTGGTTCAACGTGCAGTGCAGGGACGATGCACCACAACGATTGGTACGTGACATTTGAAGAGTTGTACGTCCGGTAATTCCAAACGATCGAGTCTTAGAACCTGTGCCTCGTTCTACTCGATTCAATCGACGTGGGCTTGAAGCGATAATGAATTTCGATGGTAAATCAGCCACTGCCGCTTTCAGTGTATCTCGTCTAAACAAAAACTAATAATAATAATAATAATAATAATAATAATAATATGATGATGATGATGATGATGTGTCGAAAACAGCATCTCGCATACAGATAGGCAATCCAAATTATCTGCCTCATTCAAATGCATGAAGAGGCCACTCGATGAAGTCTCGAAATGCGGCAGAAAAGGTCTGTCCTCTGCCCCCCAGATTTAAAAAAGACAAAGTTTAAATGTCCCCTCTAGCGGCTCGCCGACAGCGAACGAGAATTTACGACACTGGCGAAGCACCCAAGAAGGGGGGCACTCCGGCACTTTGCAGTATCGTAAATGGCTCCAGTAAACACCGCAGACGCCGAGTCCACCTGCCGACTCGCTCAGGCAGCTGTCTCAGACGACGGCGACAAAGTGAAACCCGGCGCCATTGCGCGTAGACGGCACAAAACGGAAAGAAAAAGAAACAAAGCAGGAAGGAAGTGGACCAGTGGACTCTAACGGTCCTTCTAGGCCACTTCGTGCCGAGAGGGGGGGGCACCCATCCCCACCGCTGCCCGCCAAATATAACAAGGGCCGTAAAAAGGGAATAGCTGTCGTTTCCGAGGCGTCCTGGGGAGAGCCGCGGTCTGGACACACACTCACGGCCGCACTCTCTTGTGTTCCTTCGCTCTAGCGCACTTTACGGTCTACGCGATGAGTCGCACTATAGCCTCGTGCGAGAAGATATAAGCAAGGATCACACGAGCCTGCACTACCGCTCGCTGAGCGAACGTCCGAGGGAGTTTGGGACAGGGGAGCAAGGGAGGGGAGGGAACACTTCAAATCCCGACGGCCCAGTCGCGGTGGCGACACGCTTGGAAACGCGTCTCTCGACAAGTATAAATGAGAGCCGTCCCCCCCTCCCCTCCCCAACCCCTGTTCGCATCGATTTCGAGGAGGCGTGGGAGCTAGACGAGGATGAAGAGAAGGCGTGCCATATATACCGAGTGGAATGGATGGATATAGATATGAACGCCGTAGAGGCTACGGCCCGGATCTGGAGAGATGTGTCCCGCTGCGTGTGTTCTCAAGGCCGCAGAAAGAAACAAGAGCAAACGTGTAGAAGGATGAGAAGGAGGAAGAAGAAGGGACACGGGACCAACGATGCGTGGTCATCACATCCTGCTGTGACACGGTATTCTTGTAGTGAGTGTGTGCACCTCTCTCGCCGTTTCATGTAGGCGGGGACGAGAAAGAGGCGTGGTTGGCACTTTGGATATACAGTACTTCCGGTTATGTAGGCGTTAAGTAATGGTAGTGGGATTCGTATTTATTACGGAGCTATATAGCGAACTCGACGATGACGATGAGTAATGGAGCGCGTTCCTTCGCGTCGTATAGTCAGTTTCGAACGAGTTGGGGCGTGATTAACGGCCTATAAGTGAAATTAACGGATGTCTATGGGTGATGTTAGAGCACAGCCCGTACGGGCTGAGGACTTAAGGTTTTGGTGTTATGTTAATATAGTATCCGCTGTGAAAACACGGAAAACGAGATATATACCTTCCAGCTATTAAAGCTCCGATTGAGCACACATTTTCATGAATGTTGTGTAGGGACCACCATTAATTGCGCCGAGGCATAGTGGAATCACCCGGGCGTAACCACAGCACGCATAGCCGTATACTGGCAACCGCACATTGGTGATTTCTCTAGAAAAGTAGTGTTCTTCCCCATATACGTTAACTTAGGACACGATACTAGTATACAGAAAATTACTGTGCACTTAAAGGTTGCGCGCTGTAATGTGGCATACACAACCGGATTAGGAAGCTTAACCTACACATGTACTGCGATGGAACGCGCTCTTTGTAGAAGACCTGGGCGATTAATCTAAGCAGCGCAATGCTCCGCATCTTCTGTTGCTGCGTTTACTTATCGAAATGTGATTAGGTTGTAGTTAGCACGCCATTTTAAAAGTAGCGAAATTGTCGGAAGTATGATTGCCATTCGCGAAATTCCATCGGCGACGCGTGCTGACATACACGTAAACACAGCATAACAAAAGGATTTTACGAAAATTTTGAAATTTTCCATCCTCGTGCAATTTCAAAGGCTCCGCCTGTTCTGAATGATAATTAGTCTCCAAGTGCGCAAGCACGAGATGTTTACGACGAAAAATGACCTTGTACGCAACCTTTCCAGAGGCGCGCCACGCCGATGCTTTTAAATTTTTTTCAGTTTGCAGCGTGACCATCCAGAAATGTTCTAAACAAGCAGTGTCCAATTTACTACAAGTTAGGCGGGATGGTGAGCTTTAGCGCAGCATCACAAAGCATTTACAGGGTTTAGTCAAGTCCCTAAGCCGGCCAATATTATTTGGGACTTACTCTTATATCCACACTAATTAGGCCTCATATTGTGACACAGTTATCACTGGCTGGTTTGGGGTTACTAGTTTAAACCTAACGGCGGAACTGAATTAAGCGAAGTCTCTCAGAATATGAATGTTCTGCGGGAGGCAGCACGCTTTTAAAACAACCCCGACTCTCATTCTAACGAATCGACAATGCGATAGTTGTTTTTTTGGAGCTCGTGCAGTTATTTGCACGTACGGCTGACATTGAGCTTCAGTGTCTACGCTTTGCTTGAACTTAATTTTTTTCAATGCTTCCATTGGAAAAAACTTTGTAAGTTGCGGTGGGTATATATATTCAAGTGTTGGAAAGTGCTGCAATATACGCGTACTTGTAGATCGCTAGAACTTGAAACATTGCTATTAGTCCCGCTATTTACCTAAATCGAGTTTGATTGATTTGTGGGGTTTAACGTCCCAAAACCACCTCTGATTATGAGAGACGCCGTAGTGGAGGTCTCCGGAAATTTCGACCACCTGGGTTTCTTTAACGTGCACAGACATCGCACAGCACACGGGCCTCAACATTTCGCCTCCATCGAAATGCAGCCGCCGCGGCTGGGATTCGATCCCGCGACCTTCGGATCTGCAGCCGAGTACCATAACCACTAGCACCACCGTGGCGGGGCTCAATCGAGTTTAAGCATGGCAGCAGTGTCAAATAAATTCCGTAGAGTTATACAACCAAGCTAAGAGACAAGGCGTGAACTAAAATTCGGGATAGAAAATGCCATGTTGTGAGTGTGGCCTGCGTAATTGCTACTGAAAAACCTGAGTACAGGTATAGCCCCCCTTATGCTGGGGCATTACAGAGCGAATACTTTCGTCGAGATGACGCGCGAATATGGAGCTTACGGAAATCACTTGCTAAGTACGCAATAAATGTAGTTAAGAACGCAAGTGTAGTTTTAGGAGCGAAGCTCCTTAAGGTTTGGGTCTGTCCGTCCGTTGTAGTAGCGCGTTACCTACTAGGAACGCGCTACTAGGAGGGCGCGTGTGGGAACGCGCTACTAGGAGGGCGCGTGTGGGAGGCGCGCCCTCGGCGCGTGCCTCCCGGCGCGCGAGCTCTCTCACTCTTCCATCTGCTGTCTTGTGAGAGAGAGAGAGAGCGAAAGGCGCGCATTGACTATGGAAACGCTCTTCCATGAACGCGCTATACCAGCTCGCAAAGAACGAGAACGCGCCCTCACCCGCGAGAGACAAGCTTGACGCAGGCAGCGTCTTCTAGCGAGTTTCTTGATTGAAAAATACCGACTGCTCGCGCTGGATAACCGTTCACCGGCCACCCATATATGTATATAGGCACTGGATCTCGACTTGCAATGAAGTGCCGGTGGGAGATTTCACTTGTGCGTAGTTTAACCATAAGGATTCGTAGCAGTGCGCGTTAACTAAATTAATCCGGAAATCGGCACGATCTACGATGAACATCCAGAGCTTGGCCCACTCATCATCATTCACTCCGTGGATATGCTGTGAATTTTATTGACACATGGCTTCGGGCCTTTTATTATTCTTTTGTTTTTCGAGGCGTGCTTCGTTTGGTACAGCTTTGGTTTGACATATGACTGCGTGATGACATGGTTTTACGTGGTGGTTCCTTCGTGCTGTTACAACATTTCTCACCTCTTGGAGCTGCAGGGGTTTAGAGGGCGCCTCCAGCGATTTATCAATGTCCACGGATGTCAATGAAATTCTCAGTATATGTTCTCATCGGCTTTGTAATAATATATGCCAAGCCAGGCAAGTGCAGATCCTTTAGTTTCTCCGAAAATGAATTTTAAAATTTTATGCGGACTTCCATGCGGTCCACCCTGTTCTCTTTTTTTGACGTCAGTCACCTTCAACGCTTCCTACCCAAGCGCGGTGGCGGCCAAGAGCAAAACGGTGATACGTCAGCACTCAAATGGTCAGCGCTTAAATCATCGCTGTCAAGTTCATGAAAGGTAGTATAACTCAAAATACCTTCCGGTGGCATCGCAGCTTTTATTTTTGCGGCCACAGCTCCATATTTTTGACGGGAGGGACGCTATGACGTCATCACATTCGCTGCACGAAACACATACCCGTTTCGCTTTCGGTTTGAACGCATCGTTCATTCGGTTGTTTAAACTTATTGGTGAGTTTTGGATAAAATTGAACCACACTGCCTGAAAGAGGACTATCAGTGCCTTTGGAGAACAGAGGTATCCGAATATGGTTAAAAAACCGCCGGAGCTCTTGTCTAGAAACCATGGATAGTCGCCTGCGCGTCGCAGATCAAGGTGCAGGTCCGACAGAAGAACTTCAGTTTGGCCTTGTTGGTAATTTCTGTGCGACATGTCACATGTTTACTGCTAGATAAAGACGGTGACAGAGGAGAAAAAGAAACACAAGACCACGACGCTCGCTCTTCTAAAGAACTTCGATGAAGGCAAGGTTTTGGCAAGAACCATGACCAACCGTAAGCCAAATACTCGACAGGAGCAGTACAGGAAGTCCCTCTGACGTGCAGCAAGTCCTACGTAGCGCAGACGGCGCGATGCATCAATGTTTCAGCCAAGGAACATGAACAAGAACTTAAAGACGAACTGGCCTACGTGCTCGAGCACTGAAAAACCTGCGTCTGCGTATACCGCGCTTTCCTGCCGATAAAGATTCTATAGGCAGAAGACAGGACCAGACAGCAAGCAAGCTTACCGAGACATAGGATATAAAAAAGTACTTTGATTGCATGAGCGATACCTCTATTACGCTCCTTCCAATCATAGATACAACATGTATTTCCTTTTGTTTCTTTTGAATAGTTGCTGCCCCGCCAGGCGAAGAATGCTATTCTTGCCACGTTCTATGCAAGCCTTATTTGTGTATATTGGCAAGAGTACCTGCTTTTTTTTTTATTAATCTTAAATGAAAGAGAGATTGGTGCTCATGTGCGGCGCTGGCTACTCCTCTAAGAATTTCACCAAGTGCGGGTGCTCCGACATATTGCACTTTCTCGTTAGCCAATGGCCCTGCTTCTTTTGGTTTCATGTGGACCACCTTCTGCACTGTGTTGTGACGCGTGTTATCGGTCGGCGCAGGCCACACTTTAAATTGCTTGCAGCTTCGCGAATGACTCCCTCAGTTCCGCGAACTTCGCATACTTGACGTCTATACATGTGAGAGTACGTTGCAGATGTTCCGCGAGCGTCGGTGATAAAGCTGGAATGTAGTACGACGCATGTATACAAAAGACGAACGCGTTTGCACTCGCCGCTCTTGTTGTTAAGCGCTTTGTTTGCAGGACGCAGATTTGCCCAATAAAATAATCTAATCGTTACCGGCTCTAATTCTGCGTCCTTCACCGTCACGACCCCGTGACAATATACAGCTCTGTATTGTGATGAATACATTGCTTCTTCGCCCCACCATGGTAGTCTAGGGCCTATGGCACACGGCTGCTGATCCGAAGGTCGACGGAGCGAACCCCGGCCGCTGTGGCTGCATTTAAGCCCAGGTGGTAGAAATTTTTGGAGCCCTCCACTACGGTGTGTCTCATAATCACGTCTGGTTTTGGGACGTTAAACCCCAGAAATTATCAATCAAGGCTTTGGTCCCGGGTTCGAACCCCGGACCAGGACAAATTTTTCGTGAACTAAGAAGCTTCATAATGCAAAAAAAAAAAAAAACATGCGTGCAAACATCGACACAAGGGAAGAGGAGTGGACATCACGAACACGTTCGTGTTGTCCATTCGTCTTCCTTTGTGTCCGTGTTTTGCAAGCCTGTTCTTTGCATTATGAATCCTTACCAACTCGCCTCAGCTTGCTGTCATTTTAAGAACCTTCCGTTTCTGAAAAATCTATATGGATTTCCCTGTAGCACTGTGCTATGAACGGGTGGTTACTAGTTGCTCCTTCATCACATATGTTACCGAGTGCTGTCGCGATACCGCAGTTGTCGCTTCACTGCTTCGGTATATATACCAGGATGCGTAACGCGCGACGCTCGTGAATGATCATGAGTGACATGTCCCGACAGGAACGACGTGACGTGCACGTCGTATGTGTCGCGTCATGAAAGACACAAATCGCATTACGCACAGTGGATCGAGTCCAGCTGGCCACAATCGCCGCATTAAAAACACACCCGAGTGCTTAGGTTTATAGTGTACGCTAAAGAATCCAAGATGCTCGGAATTGCTCCGTAGAACTACGACTATGGGACGTCCCTCATAATCACAGCTGGCTTTTGCAGCTAAACATTATGAATTATTATTATTATTCGCTGGAATTCGCAGGTTTAATTCTGCCGCATATTTGTCTTCCTTGTTTTTCTGCCTACAGAGTATTCATATTCGTTACACATTGATTGTTATATTATTAATTCTGTGTAACGTGTTTCTACTGCGTTTAAGTACAGGGTAAATGAGCTCTTGATGTATATGGTGTTCTTTTGTGTAAGCTAACGTGCAAACTTTGTCGAGCATACTCTCTTCGATCGTCTGCTGATGTGCCGGGCCTAGTCTTTCAAGCCTCCTGTTGGCCTAGGCCTGTTAGTTATCCTGGTTATATTTTCAACGTAACAATGAAGATTATTATTATTATTATTAGTAGTAGTAGTAGCAGTAGCAGTAGTAGTAGTAGTAGTAGTAGTTGCACGGGGATCAACACAGTGCACCTCCACCACTCTGGAAGCGGGAAAGGAGTGACCCGTTTATTCAGCCGGTGTTCGGCAGGCTCAAATTTCTAATATGAATAAAGAAAAGGAGTGGTGATGGCTATATGCGCAAATGAAAATGATTAATTACATTACTTGTGCTTAAATTATATATTGTGATCAAGTTTAGCTGGGTTCTTGTTTAGTAGCATTTAAAATCAGCACCAGGGCTATAGAAGATGCCCTACATACTAGACGGCTGCCAATTAATTTCGGCTCCAGAGAGTTTAACGAGCTCATAACTTTAATTGCACAGGCGTACACTCGCATTTACCTAGTCGACACATGACCGGCACAGCCGGTAATTGGGTCCGCTGCGTTTAGATCAATAACGTGTATAAGACAATTATCTATCGGGAAAGGCAAATTCAATTGGTGAGGTATATATACTTCCCCGTCGGCTGCTTGCATAGGCAAGCTAAATATGAATGCGACGTTTCCGCCCTGACGAATCTATCAAAACATTGTGAATCGACCTCTGGCTGTGGATAGAGCCTGAGCAGTGTAGAAAACAATAAATCTTTTTTTTTAAAATTCTTGAAAGTTCACTTATCTAAAAGGACGCTAAAGTAAAAGGGTGAATTGGTTTAGACTGATAACTTGTATTTCAAGAACTCGATTGTCGTTAATTTCGTTATTTTATGATCAGTATTACGAGAGGAAGTGAATATCATAATATTTAGCTTGGACATTCGCACCGGAACTTCGGCCTCGTGACGTCAGAAGGCCCCTTTCTTTTTTTCGTATTCTCGCCGAATTCGCTCCATCAAACGTTCATGAAACCCCATGTGTCAATTATCTGACTTCCTTATGGAACACAACGTATACATCTCTCTTGCAGCTAAATAGTTGCGTAGGCCACATACGTCTGAATCCTTCGTAAGACTTAAGATCTTAAAACTTGAATATTTTTATGAATACTGTCTTTTAACAACAATTCGATCAGAACTAGTCCGTAAGAGCCGCTACATACGTAAATTAGCAAACTTAACTCTAAATCCACCTACACGTACAACGAGACACTGTTAACTGGTACACTCCACGGCCGCGTAAAAGCTATGGGACACAACTACTGCAGTATTGTCTACCCAGTCTACTAAACAAATTCAAGCTAACAGATGATACTGTTCGAGTAATGCCTAAAAATTCTATTTTACGTATGGTGTCTTCTAATGTCTCGTTTTCTAATGGAAATACATATTGAGTGTTGAGTGGAATACATGTTGAGAGTGGAAATACATCTTGATTGTTGCAATGCGAGTGCAAATATTTACCTCAACTAACCGCCTTCTGTACCGCACGTTGCTGCCATTGTATTGTATCGGGGTGGTGAGGCTTGTCAAGGTGCAGGTATTGCAGCTTACCCTGCTATATCCTCGCCATATATGGTACTTTTTTTCTTTCTTCTTTTTCAACCTGTTAATTGTTATAATTGAATCGATTATGGTGAAATGAACCAAATCTCAAATCTCAAGTTATAGTAGGTGCTGTCAAAGATCTGTGACGACACGCGTTTTAGTGCTGGAACTTCAAACCGTATTTTCCGTATTTTCTGTTTTCGCGTGCTCTAGCTTACCGGGGGTATTCTCCTCGCAAGAATGGTGTTTTTGGTATTGTGAAAAGCTAATCTACTAAGGCGTTAAAAAATTTTTCTTCACTTTAGTGTCCCCTTAAGTATGCTACCAATCACCCTATCCATCCCACCAATTTGGTCTAGTGGCTATGGTACTCGTCTGCTGATCCGGGGTTCGCGGGATCTAATCCCGGCCGCCGCGGCTGCATTTCGAGGGATGCGAAATGTCGAGACCCGTGTACAGTGCAATGTCAGTGCACGTTTAAGAACCCCGGGTGGTTGAAATTTTTGGAGCCCTCCGCTACGGCTTTTCTCTCCTTTATATCTCTTTCAGCCACTTTCCCTTACCCCCAAGGACGCTTAGCCGTGCTCCCGACATTGACCGCAGAAATTAGCGACCTTTCCTTAACCAAACCAATATCATCATCATCATCATCATCGTCAGAGCGTTTACGCGGAGACAAAACGCTTATAGTGGGGATGCGAGCGACAACCCTTCCGTCTATTATTTCTTTCTGCTTCATAATGCAACATGTTGTTCAACGCCTGCTGAAGACGAACGCGGCAAAGCGTCATGCAAGACGCCGCAGTGCAACGCCGGTCTACACGTGTGCTACCACAGCGCGCTCTATTAGAGACGACTGTTGCTGACCGGCACGAGACGAGGGGCTGGGAAGAGGAGGTCGACGACGTTGTGAAAGGTCCTTTCTTCATCGGCGACGGTCATTTTAACCAATCCTTGGATATTTAACCGTACGAGCCCAAGTTCCCTCAAAATAAATAGTTTTCATAGACGCAAGCGCTCTATTTGTTGGTGACGATATTGGCGACACTTGATTTAACGTTATTGGTACGTGACTAAGAGAGAGAAGCGTTTCAAAACTACCTACTGTTTGCCGTGCCAGAAACAACAGGCTTTGACGTCTATTTTCGCGTCCTATACCTTGACGAAACATTATATACACCGACGGCGACACGGCCGCAATGGTCATTCAGTCAGCGCATGACACTGTACTCAGCGAAATTGGGAAAGTGCGTCGGGTTTCGGAAGCCGACTACACACGTGCGCAGGGTGTTGACCTGTGCATTTCTCTTTCTGCCCACGGAAAACTATTACTTACACTGTAGATCACAGCTATATACGATATAGCGACAAGCTCAGAAGCAAAGCGGAACTTGTTTTGCAGACGCGTTCCTACTGCCTTTATAGAGTCAGAATTAAAAATACACTACCTTCCGCATTTGTCTAGTGCCTATGGCATATGATTGTTGAGCCGAAAGTCGCGGGATTGATTTCCGACTGCGGTGGCCGCATTTCCATGGAGGCGAAATGCTCTAATCCATGTGTACTGTGCGATGTCAGGGCACATTAAAGAACCCCGACTGGTCGAAATTTCAGGAGCACGCCATTACAGCACCTCTCATGCACAGTTTTGGGACATAAAACCCTAGAAATTATTAATCGAGACACACTGGCCATAGCGATAAGTTCTGGCATTTAGCCTCAAACGTGTATGCCAGTAACGGCTTCCTTTCTCGAAAACGTACGTACATGAATGACGCGACGCCGAAATGACGCAGACTCAATTCATGCGTTAAAAAAAAGTGACATGCACTTGAATGAAGTCATTGAAATTATGTAGCATATACTTCTAAATAGTTATAAAGAAACGCAGAGTTGAGGCACTTCCACACAAATGAGAATAATGCCCGCCTGCAGAAGACGCCTTAAATTAACCAACAAACAAATAAGCCAGTATAAACCACGATGTTAAGAGAACAGGTTTGTTAATGCTTTCTTTTTTTTATTCACAGATGCTCTATACGTACTCAAATTCAACACCCCGGTGAATTCCAATGTGCGAAGGTGCTGCGACGAGGGAGCACGTAGGAGAAATGGTCGCTCTAGCGTCAGGCCGAGAGTGTTATAGGCTTCAGGCTGCAAGACAAGGGGGCCGTGACGAAGTAGCTTATCCACGTTGTGCATCAATCCTGCAAATCACTCGCCAGGTAGGAAGAGTTGCAACATGAGTGAGGGAGAGATAGTTGAAAATGACGAAGAACAGGCAGTGTCGCCATATAGAGCCAACGTTTCGACAAGTGGACTTGTCTTCGTCAAGCCATCAACCTTTCTTCATCGTTTTGCGTCTTCTATACATCTGTATTCCCCGTTCTCCATCGCTTTCAACAATTTCTCCATCAATTCAGGCCTTCATCTTACCGTGATATTCTGTTCCAACACGAGTGAGAGGTTATCATGGTGGTCCAGGCATTGCGGCTATAGTTACGACGGTGACCATGCCATCGATAATCTATCGATGCTCATACCTGAACTGCATCGAATAGCACACAGAAAGAAACAGTTCTAAGGTTTTATACCACTTGTGGGCTCTTAAGAGTTTCTCCCCATAATCTGAAGCATTTTCCTCAATATAGCCCCGAGCCCCGCAACGGTGGCCTAAGTGGCCACGGTACTCGGCTGCTGATCCGAGGGTAGCGGGATCGAATGCCGGCCGTGCCGCCTGCATTTCTATGGAGGCGAAATGGTATAGGCCTGTGTACTGTGATATGTCTGTGGACGTTAAAGAACCCCAGGTGATCGAAATTTCCGGAGACCTCCACTACGGCGTCTCTCATAATCACAGCCGGTTTTGGGACGTAAAACCTCAGAAATCAATGGATACAGGCGCCCTCGTAAAACAACACCTAAGGACGACCAGCGCCGTGATTGCTACGACTCTGGGGCTACAAGGGAACTAGCAACTATAGCACGCGAGTGGCACAACCGGCAGACGTGTGCACACACCACGGCGCAGGAACATATATTAGAATTTCAAAACTTCCTTTGCCATTCCTTCGCTCTATGACGCTGGCTGAATGCTCCATATGGAAGCTTGACATCCGAAATGACACAAAGCATATTCAAAGTTGAAAGAAGTTGCGCGGAGGTACAGTAGGTGGCGGTTATAAGGGCGCGGGAAGGGCTTCACTGTAGACTTGAGTTTGTCATCGCATACGCTACTGTAGTCGGATACAACTCAAGTCCGCAGTGAATTAAGCCCATCCCACGTACTTACGATCGCCAGCCACTGTACGTCCGCGAATCTTCAGTTCCTGCTTCGAACATTCCATGTTGCCAAAATAAAGCTAGGGTGGCGGCGACAATGGATAGGTACATAAAGTTTTATGTCTTCATTCGTTTATCAGAGTGGAACGTGGAGAGGATAATTCTTTGTAGCAAAAGAATTGACAGCTGAGCGAGTACTGATTCATGACAGGCTGCGTAACACACACACGAACAAAAATGTAGACAACACGAGCGCCAAGTCTTGCAAAACAGGAGTAGTGCATCAAGTACCATTTAGCTGCGGCAGGTCTTGTGTTGGTCAAACAGGGCGATGTATCAACACTCGGCTACAAGAACACGACTCTGATGTACACAAATCGAAGCGGACGCATTCTTTGATGACACAATGATTTTGTCACGAGACTGCAAGAAAGTACACAAGGAAATCATTGAAGCCTTCCACATAAGAAATATGGGAGAGAAATGCGTCAGTGAACCCTGTCAGACAAATAGCTTGTTTTTCTGCGCAGCCCGTGCGTACGAGAGCAAACTCCTATTAAAGATATGTGAGGAATGCATCTAGCGCGATGACACCAGCTTCTTACACGGGGAGTTCGGACGCGCTTCACATGGACTCCGCTTTTTGTTCAATGTTTCTGAGGAACACTTCATCGTAGGACATCATACTTCGGTGAACAGCATCGTGAACGTCGTCGGAGACAGTGGACAGTAAGCATTGTGGACAATTCAACGTTTATTTTTATCCTCGAGTGTTGTTTTCTCCGAATCTATGGGCTAGGCCTACGTAAACATTAGCTGGCGTACGGCCGTGCCGGCTTGTGGCGGTAGCGTCCGTAGCTAAACCAACTGGAACCATGGACTCGGTGGACGCCCTGGCACCATCAGCAGGCGTGCCCCAGCAATCGCAACCTTCTGCAGCATCAGCGGTGAACCATCGTGTGGAAGAAATCATCACGGAACGCTGGGCCTCCAGCTCAACGACATCTGTAACGGACCCGGCACCCCAAGTGGACGCGCTGGCGGCGTCGACTGATCCGGCGTCCCCCACGCCTGCGCCACACCCTGCGACGACTTCAAACGGTGCTTCAGAGGACATCATGGAGCACGATCACAACGAGGCATCGGGCTGGGACACAGTCCACTACCGCAGATACACGACGCGAAGGCTCAAGGGCGAACTGCGATCGGAGCGGGTGAGTAGGCCTCACTTTTTCGTGCTCGTCAGGCCGCTTAACCAAACGTCTATAGATGACATCCCAAAGTCAGCAATTACTCGCCTCATTGGACAAACTGCCCCCAGTAGCGTTGCAGCCGAACACGCTGCCTTTAAGTACATAGCTAAAGCCAATGCAGTTAGATTGTCCATTTGGGACAAACAACACTTATGCAATTTGCTAGCACAGACAGAACTGACGCTAACACTCGGGTCGCCTGTTGAGGGACGCAGTATTCCTGTTGACATAGTGGACGCAACTCACCCTGCCGAAGTCACTAGCAAAGGCGTCGTGAAGATACGAGCGGAGCACACAGAGGAATACATTGCCAATCACATTCGTTGTGAATCTGCTAACATTCTGGACTTTCGCATCATGGGCAAGACACAGATGCTTCTCATAACGTTCGATAGCGCGATAATGATTAGCAATTGTTAGTGCGATTAGGTTCGTTCTTGTCACGGTTTTATGTGTTCTCTCTGCTGTATGGTTTTTGTTTGTTTCGTTTTTCTGAGGCCACCGCCAGGGGACGTTTGCTTTGTTTATCTAGGCTCCTGCTTAAGGTTATTTCCTGCTTAATATCATCTGTGACTTCTTTGTATGTTGTGCTTATTATTATTGTCATCAATATTTGTCGATTATTATTTATTTACATTACGTATTATTACATTAATAATTCATGATTTTAATTACGTCAATTAATATTTCTTTAATGCATTGCAGTCGTATTAAATCTTACATATTTGCATCCTCGTGTATTCTATATTGGTGTACGCTTCAAAAATGGCTGGGGATTTCGGAATTGCTGAAAACATGCGCAGACTACGCAACCAGCGTGGTTGTGTGGTCCAACGATCACCAGCTGCGAAATTCTTATCAAAACTTTGATTTCAGCGTAAACGGTCGGAAAGTTAGGGGGGGGGGGGGGGTGGCCCCCTCAGTTCCGGAAGCCCTGCTTATGCCGATGAAAGGACTCAAGAACAGCACAGCAGACGCTTGGCCATTTTAGAAAGGTCGCATGATGACGATTTCGTTTGCTTCTGTGATTGGATGGCGGAGTAACACCGACGTACGCTCGGTCTGTCGGCCCTTGTTTCCAACTGCTGTATTTTTTTTTAAGTTTTATCTTGCAACGGTTCATACACTGTACGAAGCCGACGAAGCATCTACCACTTTCGGTTTCGGTTTAAACACACCAGTATCTCGGTCATTTATTGGTGCACTTCTGAGCAAATTAAAGCACCCTGGCTGGTACAAGAGTATCAATAGCATTGAAAAACATCGATATCAGCACAAGGTGAAAAAAAAAAGAAGCACCGAAAAGTTCTACAGAACTTCAGGCTGACTGTATGGAAATCGAAACGAGAACTCCCGCACTCAGCGCTACCAATCGTCATTGCCAGCGAGGATGCAAAACAAAATGGCGCGCTGCTGCGTTTTTTCTTGTGCGTTGGCACCTGCTGCGATCATGCGCGTCATGTCACGCAACAGGAATTGTGCGCCTGTCAGAAACTAGGCGAATGATCCGCGCAGCTCCTGGACTGTCGTGTTGCTGTCATTATGACGGGGCAGCGCCGTCCCACCGTTTCGACGCCACTTCGCTTTCGACCGAAGCCCACGAGTGACGTAGCCGGCAAGCTCACGTAACGAGTTAGCGGCGGTGAAGAAAAAAGGCCATGACTGCGGCACACATATGGCGTGTTTATTTAACCTCTTCCACCCTAGTTGTCGCGCTGGTTATCTTGTACAGGACGTCTCGATGTCTCGCACTGGGTGCGAGCCGGCCGGACTACGGTGTCTATCACAACCTCTCCGCGGTGTACGCGGAAGTCGCCGCCTTGGCCGAAACTTACCCAGCCTACGTTCAGGTAGACCACAGGTAATGACCGCTTTTCTGAAGAAACGACGCTCTGTCTCATTGTGTATG
Organism: Hyalomma asiaticum; assembly: GCA_013339685.2. Taxonomy (NCBI): domain Eukaryota; kingdom Metazoa; phylum Arthropoda; class Arachnida; order Ixodida; family Ixodidae; genus Hyalomma; species Hyalomma asiaticum. The sequence continues at coordinate 69,062,534 of CM023487.1, read as the reverse complement.
CCCGAGAAAATTCTCAGAGCGTAACTGTGCTTGAGACCGAAGTTGAAACTCCTTCTGTTGCTGCTCTCGACTGCTTATCTGGTTGTTTCTCTTGAAAGACCTGTCTCCCGCCGCCGTAACATCGCTTAGCACTGTCAGATATTGTAATGCCTACCTGTTTATTCCATATACCTGGTTGGTTGCCATTCGGCGCCTGGTAAAAGATATGTTCATCGTTGCTTGATGCAGATGCAAGCGCTTGTGGAATAAGCTGTCTCCATAACGCGTGAAACAGGTAATGAGCTAGGCGATCTTAAAGGTCAAAACGGTATACCACGCCAGGATGTTTCTACTGTGACCTGACGCGCATTTCCGGCGTTCAAGGTTCTTCCTCTTGCTTCAGCCATATGTGAACCTCGGTTGAACACGTAAAGTTATGATGTGGTGCGACTTTTACCGTTCATTTCAAATTAACAGGGACTCTTTCGAGCAGAACTACATGTTCTGCATATCTTTGAAATATAACGCAATGAGGAACTTAGATTGTGAGCCACAGCGGAAATGTGCAGGTGTACCTCACTAATACTGCATTGTGACAGGCCATTGTCAAGACTCGGACTGCTGTTTTGTTACTGCTATTGCTTTATAGTCCTTTGTTCAGGCAGTTATTTTAATCCCTCATGAAAGAGGGGTTCAGGCATTGTTTTAAATCCCTGATGAAAGGTATGGTATTAATGTTACATCTGTGTTTGTGTGTAATGTGCTGTACTGTAAAAGTAAGCGTTACAATTGTTTGGGAAGAGGAGAAAAGAACTACCAACAAAAGGTTTGTTTGATTAAATTGATAAGTGCCCCTGTTCTTTCCTGTTTCTCTTTCTTGTGTGCGTCCTTGTGACAACATTCATATTGTAACAGGTTTATTTAGCTAATAGCCTTCAATAGGCATGCACCGTTTATCAGCAGTACAGCATTCCCTTAGGGCAAGTTATTTGTCAGCCGCTCTTGTTGTGCGATATCTGTTCTGTCAGTTGTCCCTTCTACGATCTCAGTTCATGTTCTTGTTGTACGCGTGTGTGCGCCGTAGTCTTCTATAACTATTATGTTTCCTAATAGGCCGGTTATTGGGGACTGGCCGGCATGTGTACAGTTATGCCACCAATTATTTAATATTTGACATTTATGTGGCACAGTTCATGATTTCAGAAATCCCATCAGAAGAGTGAGAACTTGGTAGCGGTGGGCGCAGATCAGCACCAAGTGACGTTAACATCAGACTGCCGAAGTGGTGGTGCCATGTCCATAGCCAGTAATGCTGTAGCGGATAAAAACAATGTTGTGTGCTTTGCAGGAACGAAACTCTAATTGAAAAGGCAGTAACGTATGCCGGGAATGGTTCAGTGGAAAATTAGCGCATGTGAACCTCTGTTCTTTACCATGTGTGGGTTATTTTCGTCTTTGTTCTACTTGCTGGGAAGTTTGCAAAATATGTGCAAAGGTGCAACATGCTTATTTAAGGGGGCCCTGCAACACCTCTTTAACAACGTCAGAAAAACGGTGCCGATCAGTCTGTGGGAATGTGAACCAAATTTTGTTGTACTGCGTGCACCATGGTATTCAGAGTTTGGTTTCAAATACAACTGGAAATCAGCTGCTCTTCTTTCAAGAAACTGTCACAAGGGGCACTGACCACATTGCTTGGAACAAGGCAGCATTGGCTGATTTGATGATGGTGGAGACATGCTCCGTAATTCTTTGCTTATTCATTTTGATTTTAACAAATCAAAGAAGTTGCGTCTCAGCACCCAATGAAGTCAAAGTAGTGGTAGTCGGTGATCCTAGTGACACAATTTTATGAGAGAAGAGCAGGCAATTTCCGGCTGCATTTGAAACCAATTTCAAAATTTGCTGGTGTGCAGTGCAATAATATTTGGCCCTTTGCTTGACCATGTTCAAAAAGTGTTGCAAGGTCACTTTAATGGCCACAAATGATTCCATGGAAGTCGTTGCCGTGAATTCAAGAAGCAACTAGTTGTTCTCTCGGTAACAGCCATGCATTTTCAGCAGCGCGTTCATTATGTTTACTTACATGGATCAGTGTTTCTCCCTGTAGTACGATTTTTACATGTCATGGCTGAACGGTCTTTGTTGCAGGTTCAAGTCGCGCAACGGTCTCTCCCAGCTAGTGGTGAGGCTAGCAAACTTTTCCGACAGCACGCTGCACGCGGCGCCACAGTTGCGAAGCTTCAAGGTTCGCGCGCTGCTTCTGTCTGGTCAGCGCGGTGGCGAGCTCGTCACCGTCGAGAGCGTGTTGCATTTCCTGCGGCAGCTGTTTGTGGGACTGTCGTCTCCAAGCCACACTGTCGAAGGAGCGATCAGCCGAAAGCTCCTGTCCAAAGTCGACTTGCACGTTGTCGTCCTGGCGAATCCTGACGGATTCAACCATGCCGAGCGGACGGGCGACTACTGCTTTGACGGGACGGCGTTGGGCGCTAAGATGAGCTCTCTTTTTGCCTGGGACCTGGATAGGCACCTGACAGGTGGGCACAGCATCATCACTTCCAATATGAAACTCATTTAACTGTGACACAGTTTACTCTGAAACAGAAAAGTGAGGTGTGAGTATGAAACTTTGCTAACAAAACATGGACACTGCATGGGCTGCCTTTGATTTAAAGCAACACTGAAGTGAGAAACAGTCTTTTCTCGTACTAGTGCATCACCTTTTCACATTGTCAGGGCACTGGTCTCATATGAAGAAAGTGCTCGGTGAATTGGAAAATACGCAAACGCAAAATACAACACACGGCGCCTGCTCCGAGGTTCCTGCCCTAATACGTGTGATGTCATTATCTTTGATGGCGCATAACAAAGGCCTACATAGTGATTTATAGGTGGAAGAGATATACGTTGCATTCTAAGGAATCCAAAGATTAACATGGGTTTTTTTTCATACAATTTGACTGAGCCAAGCTGACGAGAATAAAGAGGAATGGAGTTTGTGAAATCATCTCCTCACTGTTTTGGCACGGAATTTAGAGATGACACTTTGGCCTCGATTTTTCTCTTCTAATACTGAGCACACAGTGGTGAAATTTCTAACACAGTTCCCAAAGAGTAATTTATCAGTCTAACCCACTTTGGTGTTTACTTTAGCATCTCTTTAACGCAGTCTGTTTCAACTTCAGAAAAGGCAAACTACGGTGTACTCGAATAGGCTATTGTGTTTTTATGCACAGTAAAACAATGAGAGAACAGTGGTGAACCGTGTAATGGTGCTGCGGAAAGGGTACTGCAATTGAGCCTCGCGCGTCTGATATTTAACTTGTGCGTGGCAAAACGTACTGCACTGTTTTCGTAAGCGTACTAGTCATCAGGCACATGGGAAGTAAAATAAGATGCAAATTACCTGCGAGATACATTTTCAAGCTGGCCGTCTGTTATCTGTGCCTGTCGCACAAACGTCCATGACTTGTACAGCAGCTGCAATCGTTGATCCTGAAGGCTCTGTATCAGCTTATGAAAAGTTGCTTGATGCATCAGCAATGGATAAAGCTTACCGATGCGCTCAAGCACCGCAGGTGCTCGTCGCAAGAAGAGTCGCATTTCCGACTCCATACAACTCATGCTGGGGCACCACATATGAAGGAAGTCAGCCTTGTGATGCCAAGAAAACAGGTTTATTAAGAATACACCTTAGTCCGACTCCATGGATAGCTTCTTTTGTGCATAGTTCAAGCCCAAGAATGTTTCTTTTTCCTCCTTGTCCTTCTGGTTGCAACAATATATATGCCTACTTTATCTTAGTACGGTATGCTACCTTAAAAGTGATGAAAACTTGGTAGTCCGCAGTGCAAGTTTCTGAGTAGCTGCCATGCACATGAGTCTAAATGTCTATTTACACACCAAATGTGTGACCCACGCAGCAGTGAGGCCAGCTGTTAGCAGTTATCAGTGGCAGTCTTGCCACGGGTCACCCACTTGTGAAAAAATTTCCCATACTTCCTTGAAGCTCTGTGTAACAGAAAAAATTTCATTATCATTCAAAAGCATGTAATAGCTTCAATTACCTCTTTTGTTCATTTGCTCTTGGGAGTCTTTCACCATTTCGAAGTGTTTCATTATTTTTGAGGTGGGACAATCCACCTTAAAAATATTTTTAAGTTTCTTGATAGCTTTTGATGAAATTTGATGCATTTATAATATTTATGTGCTGGTTTTAAATAGTGTTTTCTGCTAGAATACATAGTACATATATAAAGGGTTCACAATTTTATGTACCTTGCCGGGAGAAAGTTTCTTTCTTAAACTGACAGAGCTAGAATGCAAATCAGCACATTGCAGTAATCTGGAATCTGGAGCTTTCGGCGCTATGTTTCAGTGCTGGTCTTCGAAAATGCTCTTCCGTTGTGTCGAGGCACACTTGATCACCCGACTTTCTTTTTTTCTTCTTTTACACAAGAGGTCCTGTGAACGTTGCCATTCTGTGCTTGCAGCCGAGGCTGAAACCCAGGTCCTGCTGAACTTGAGCCGGGCACAGCCATACGATGCGTTTGTCGCCTTCCATTCGGGTACTCGGGAGATCCATCTGCCGTACGCAGGTACTGTCCACTAGGAACTGCATGCAACACAGACCTGAAGAAACTGCTAATGTTGCTGAAAGTGACGAACCTGATATACAGTAAAACCTCGTTATAACGAACCCGGATATAACGAAGTAATCACAATTCCCCTTGAAATTCCTGTAGATGAAATTGATATTGGTTATAACGAACTAATGGTTATAACAAAGTAATTACTACTCCCCCTTCAACTTCGTTATAATGAGGTTTTACTGTAGTAAAACGAGCCAGGCATTTCGTGGGCGCCTTATTCTTTGAGACTGCGAATTTGTATGCTGTGGCGATGCGACTTTGTTGTGGCACCTGTCACTGCCGAATGCACTCCACCTGTCGCTGCAAACACGCTTAAACCGGAACCGTGCTGCTCCCGTCACACCTTTTTCTGAACCGGCTGGGTGACTTTCCCTCTCTCATTGCTTACCTGCATCTCGCCTTCCGCGGTTTGCTCGTGGAGAAAATTAAAGCAGTTGCACAGCAAACGTGGTCGTTGTCGGTTCCTCCTGCACGCGCTCTACGACTTCTTACCATGCGCGACTCGATTCCCAACCTTGCAGTGAAGGTAAACTGCAATGATTTCCAATTTCACGGTGAACGTAAGGGTTGCTAGCAACTTGTGGTGTGTGAATATTCAGATGTTTTAATATACTTCGAACGGTGTTTGCTATTTCATTTTATTTACGAATTATAAATGTTGAATTGTTTAAGTGGTAAAAGTTGTACACAACTTTTACTACTTGGACAATTCAGCGTTAATAATTAAGGGGCAAAATATGCTGTCTTGTGATAAGTATAGTCCATTCCTGCATACAGTATGCCTCACCCCAAAAAACTTGTGTGCTGTGGTGAAGTTAGCACTGAACACTTGAGTACTGTGGCGAAGTACTGTGGTTTGTGTACTGTGGTGGAACAAACTAATGGATCTGTACCGTTCTGTCGTTCTGTCGTACCCTATCCTTTTTTTTTTTTCTAGCAAGGACATCTTAGGAGCACAGTAGTTGTGTAGTAAACTTCCTTTTTTCCCCCATGTTTAGTGGTACGTTTCATAATTTAACATAGTTTGAAAAATTTGTAGCATTATTAGAAAAATATCCAATTTGAATGACACGTGAGCATCAATGTTCGAATTCACTTTACACTCAAGGCTTTGCTATTCACACTGCTCTGCTGGCAATCACTGTGGTGCAGTGGAAAATATAAGGTCTTCAAACAGCTTGAAGCTGAAGTAGCAAACATGTGACTGCATTACCACAGGAGTTTCTGATTGGCTTTGTAAGTAAGCCCTGGGGGTGGGCCAGGATCACACATTTACTGAGGGGTGTTGGCGGCTTGTCAGGCTGTGATGAAGATGCGTGCTGCACTGTGCATGAAATGCTAAGCTGAATGTGCTTTTCTTGGGCTGTGTGGGGTTCTAAAGGTAGGTGGGTATGTAGTGAATGCAGTTGTGTATGTAAACGTCAGCATATTTCAACCTTGTTTATCATGCACTTAACTATGTGTCACTTTGGAGGGTGTTTTGCGATTTTGGGGGGCAGGCACCCCATTGTGCTTCTTCCTGTTTTCCACTCCCGTAGGCAAATGTACAATTTTTTTTCTTGCCCAAATAAAGTGCTACTATTAGTATTGCTGCTACTTCTACCACTTAAAGAACATCCAGTGTAACCACCGTGGAAGCTAGCCCATGCCTCGCTTCGCTCTTCGTGCACAGAAAATTGGCTTGCCTCCACATTTTCCGAAAACTGTACGGCCACAATCATGTGCTACTGTTTTTTTTACAGCTGTTGCTTTATCATCCTTTGTTCAGGCAGTTATTTTAATCCGTGAGGAAAGAGGAGTTCAGGCATTTATTTAAGTTCCTGATGAAAGAGGGACGGTGCGAATGCTACATCTGTGCTTGTGTGCGAGAGGTCACGCCATAAAATTAAACATTACAATTGTTCGGGGAAGAAGAGATGACGGTTACCTACAAAAAGTTTGTTTGACTAATTGATAAGAAGCGCCTCTGTTCTTTCCTGTTTCTTTTCCTTGTGTGTGTGTCTTTGTGACAACATTCATATGTTTATTTAGCTAATAGACCTTGGTAGGCATGCACCGTTTATCAGCAGTACGCATTCCCTTAAGGCAAGTAATTTGTGAGCTGCCCTTGTTTTGTGATATCTCTTATGTCGGTTATATTTCCTGTGATCTCAATTCGTGTACTTATTGTACAAATGTACACATTATAGTCATCTATAACTTTATTATGTTTCCTAAAAGGCCAATTACTGGGGACTAGCCGACTTGTGCACAATTATGTCAGTAATAATTTAACATTAGATATTTATGTGGTACAGTTCACGATTTCAAAAATCCTCTCAGAAGAGCGAGAACTTGGTAGCGATGGCTCACACGACCATCGAGTGACGTTAACATCGCTTAGACTACCAAAGTGGTGGCTGTGTGGCCATAGCCAGCAATGCTGTAGGGGATAAACACAGTGTCGTGTGGTTTACAGGAGCAAAGGTCTAATTGAAGACGCAGTGTTGTCTCCTGTGATCGGTTCAGTTGAAAGTTAGTGCTCATGTATGTGAACCTATGTTCTTCCTCAAGTGTGGATTGTTTTCTGTTTTTGTTCTGTTTGCCTGGAAGTTTGAAAAAAATGTGTGCAAGGTGCGACATGGGGGGCTTATTTAAGGGGGCACACTTCTTTAATAATGTCAGAAAAATGGTGCCAGTCAAATTAATCTGTGGATATGTGAAACAAATGTTGGGACAACGTGCACACCAGGGAATTCACAATTTGTTTTCTAATGTAGCTGGGTTGCTCTTCTTTCAGCAAACTATGTCAAAAGGGGCACTGACCAGATCGCTTGAAACAGGGCATCATTTGCTGGATTTGAGGACGGCAGAGACATGCTCAGTAATGCCTTAATTATTCACTTTGACCTTAACAAATAAAGGAAATTGGCTCAAAGAACTAATGAAATCAAACAGTGGTGGCCAGTGGTCCTAGTGATATAATTTGGTGAAAGAGCAGGCAATTTCCAGCTGTATTTCAAACCAATATAGAAATTTGTTTGTGTGCAGTGCAATATTATTTGACTCTTTACTTGACCATGTTCAAAAAGTGTTGCAGGATCACTTTAATGGCCCCAAATCATTCCATGGAAGTCGCTGCCATGAATTCAAGAAGCAACTAGTTTTTCTCTCTGTAACAGGCGTGCCTTTTCTGCAGCGCATTCATTGATATGTTTAATCATATGGATCAGTGTTCCTCTCTCTTGGACGATTTTTACATGTCATGGCTGAACGGTCTTTGTTGCAGGTTCAAGTCGCGCAACGGTCTCTCCCAGCTAGTGGTGAGGCTAGCAAACTTTTCCGACAGCACGCTGCATGCGGCGCCACAGTTGCGAAGCTTCAAGGTTCGCGCGCTGCTTCTGTCTGGTCAGCGCGGTGGCGAGCTCGTCACCGTCGAGAGCGTGTTGCATTTCCTGCGGCAGCTGTTTGTGGGACTGTCGTCTCCAAGCCACACTGTCGAAGGAGCGATCAGCCGAAAGCTCCTGTCCAAAGTCGACTTGCACGTTGTCGTCCTGGCGAATCCTGACGGATTCAACCATGCCGAGCGGACGGGCGACTACTGCTTTGACGGGACGGCGTTGGGCGCTAAGATGAGCTCTCTTTTTGCCTGGGACCTGGATAGGCACCTGACAGGTGGGCACAGCATCATCACTTCCAATATGAAACTCATTTAACTGTGACACAGTTTACTGTGAAACAGAAAAGTGAGGTGTGATGTCAAACTTTGCTAACAAAACATGCACAACAAAGCTGCCTTTGATTTAAAGCAACACCGAAGTGAGAAACAGTCTTTTCGCGTACTAGTGCATCACCTTTTCACATTGTCAAGGGCACTGGTCTCATATGAAGAAAGTGCTCGGTGAATTGGAAAATACGCAAACGCAAAATACAACACACGGCGCCTGGTCCGAGGTTCCTACACTAATACGTGTGATGTCATTATCTTTGATGGCGCATAACAAAGGCCTACATAGTGATTTATAGGTGGAAGAGATATACGTTGCATTCTAAGGAATCCAAAGATTAACATGGGTTTTTTTCATACAATTTGACTGAGCCAAGCTGACGAGAATAAAGAGGAATGGAGTTTGTGAAATCATCTCCTCACTGTTTTGGCACGGAATTTAGAGATGACACTTTGGCCTCGATTTTTCTCTTCTAATACTGAGCACACAGTTATGAAATTTCTAACACAGTTCCCAAAGAGTAATTTATCAGTCTAACCCACTTTGGTGTTTACTTTAGCATCTCTTTAACGCAGTCTGTTTCAACTTCAGAAAAGGCAAACTACGGTGTACTCGAATAGGCTATTGTGTTTTTATGCACAGTAAAACAATGAGAGAACAGTGGTGAACCGTGTAATGGTGCTGCGGAAAGGGTACTGCAATTGAGCCTCGCGCGTCTGATATTTAACTTGTGCGTGGCAAAACGTACTGCACTGTTTTCGTAAGCATACTAGTCATCAGGCACATGGGAAGTAAAATAAGATGCAAATTACCTGCGAGATACATTTTCAAGCTGGCCGTCTGTTATCTGTGCCTGTCGCACAAACGTCCATGACTTGTACAGCAGCTGCAATCGTTGATCCTGAAGGCTCTGTATCAGCTTATGAAAGTTGCTTGATGCATCAGCAATGGATAAAGCTTACCGATGCGCTCAAGCACCGCAGGTGCTCGTCGCAAGAAGAGTCGCATTTCCGACTCCATACAACTATGCTGGTGCACCACATATGAAGGAAGTCAGCCTTGTGATGCCAAGAAAACAGGTTTATTAAGAATACACCTTAGTCCGACTCCATGGATAGCTTCTTTTGTGCATAGTTTCAAGCCCAAGAATGTTTCTTTTTCCTCCTTGTCCTTCTGGTTGCAACAATATATGCTTACTTTATCTTAGTACGGTATGCTACCTTAAAAGTGATGAAAACTTGGTAGTCCGCAGTGCAAGTTTCTGAGTAGCTGCCATGCTATGAGTCTAAATGTCTATTTACACACCAAATGTGTGACCCACGCAGCGGTGAGGCCAGCTGTTAGCAGTTATCAGTGGCAGCCTTGCCACGGGTCATCCACTTGTGAAAAAATTTCCCATACTTCCTTGAAGCTCTGCGTAACAGAAAAAATTTCATTATCATTCAAAGCATGTATAGCTTCAATTACCTCTTTTGTTCATTTGCTCTTGGGAGTCTTTCACCATTTCGAAGTGTTTCATTAATTTTTGAGGTGGGACAATCCACCTTAAAAATTTTTTAAGTTTCTTGATAGCTTTTGATGAAATTTGATGCATTTTATAATATTTATGTGCTGGTTTTAAATAGTGTTTTCTGCTAGAATACATAGTACATATATGAAGGGTTCACAATTTTATGTACCTTGCCGGGAGAAAGTTTCTTTCTTAAACGGACAGAGCTAGAATGCAAATCAGCACATTGCAGTAATCTGGAATCTGGAGCTTTCGGCGCTATGTTTCAGTGCTGGTCTTCGAAAATGCTCTTCCGTTGTGTCGAGGCGCACTTGATCACCCGACTTTCTTTTTTTCTTCTTTTACACAAGAGGTCCTGTGAACGTTGCCATTCTGTGCTTGCAGCCGAGGCTGAAACCCAGGTCCTGCTGAACTTGAGCCGGGCACAGCCATACGATGCGTTTGTTGCCTTCCATTCGGGTACTCGGGAGATCCATCTGCCGTACGCAGGTACTGTCCACTAGGAACTGCATGCAACACAGACCTGAAGAAACTGCTAATGTTGCTGAAAGTGACGAACCTGATATACAGTAAACCTCGTTATAACGAACCCGGATATAACGAAGTAATCACAATTCCCCTTGAAATTCCTGTAGATGGGGCTTCCGGAGAAAAGAACTGGAAAAAGGGACATCGCACTCGCGGCCCCTTTTGCGTATGACTGCGCTCGCCTGCGCAGCGAGGGGTGAGGCCACGCGGCTGTTGGTCCGTACGTGCGCGCCGGCGAGCTGGGAACGGGGAGAGCAAAATATGCGAGGTTTTTTTTTTTTTGCAAAGCTGGCTAAATATTAGGGATGCGCAAATTATGCGAAGGCGCAAATTATGTGGGTAAATACGGTATTCCAAAGCGCGTCGGAGGACGAAGACTTTGAGGGCTTCGACGAATAAAATGTTTTTCCTGCAGTCGTGCGGCCGTTTCAGTGGGTGTGCATTATTTTTTCTCGCAAGTTTGGTGTAGTAGAAGTTTTCTTACGGACTAGCGCTCAGAAACGTAAGTACGGCATTTTACAATGCCCGCTCAACCCCACGTTATGAAGTTTCCTTGCGGGAAGTGAGTGAATATAGGTGCGTCTTATACACTGGTGCGTCTTATATATTAACCTTCAACTTCGTTATAATGAGGTATTACTGTAGTAAAACGAGCCAGGCATTTCGTGGGCGCCTTATTCTTTGAGACTGCGAATTTGTATGCTGTGGCGATGTGACTTTGTTGTGGCACCTGTCACTGCCGAATGCACTCCACCTGTCGCTGCAAACACGCTTAAACCGGAACCGTGCTGCTCCCGTCACACCTTTTTCTGAACCGGCTGGGTGACTTTCCCTCTGCTTACCTGCGTCTCGCCTTCCGCGGTTTGCTCGTGGAGAAAATTAAAGCAGTTGCACAGCAAACGTGGTCGTTGTCGGCTCCCCCTGCACGCGCTCTACAACTTCTTACCATGCGCGACTCGATTCCCAACCTTGCAGTGAAGGTAAACTGCAATGATTTCCAGTTTCACGGTGAACGTAAGGGTTGCTAGCAACTTGTGGTGTGTGAATATTCAGATGTTTTAATATACTTCGAACGGTGTTTGCTATTTCATTTTATTTACGAATTATAAATGTTGAATTGTTTAAGTGGTACACAACTTTTACTACTTGGACAATTCAGTGTTAATAATTAAGGGGCAAAATATGCTGTCTTGTGATAAGTAGTCCATTCCTGCGTACAGTATGCCTCACCCCAAAAAACTTGTGTGCTGTGGTGAAGTTAACACTGAACACTTGAGTACTGTGGCAAAGTACTGTGGTGAAACAAACTAATGGATCTGTACCGTTCTGTCGTACTGTTCTTTAAGACCCTATCCTTTTTTTTTTTCTAGCAAGGACATCTTAGGAGCACAGTAGTTGTGCAGTAAACTTCCTTTTTTCCCCCCATGTTTAGTGGTACATTTCGTAATTTAACATAGTTTGGAAAATTTGTAGCATTATTAGAAAAATATCCAATTTGAATGACACCCGAGCATCAATATTCGAATTCACTTTACACTCAAGGCTTTGCTATTCACACTGCTCTGCTGGCAATCACTGTGGTGCAGTGGAAAATAGAAGGTCTTCAAACAGCTTGAAGCTGAAGTAGCAAACATGTGACTGCATTACCACAGGAGTTTCTGATTGGCTTTGTAAGTAAGCCCTGGGGGTGGGCCAGGATCACTTATTTACTGAGGGGTGTTGGCGGCTTGTCAGGCTGTGATGAAGATGCGTGCTGCACTGTGCATGAAATGCTAAGCTGAATGTGCTTTTCTTGGGCTGTGTGGGGTTCTAAAGGTAGGTGGGTATGTAGTGAATGCAGTTGTGTATGTAAACGTCAGCATATTTCAACCTTGTTTACTATGCACTTAGCTATGTGTCACTTTGGAGGGTGTTTTGCGATTTTGGGGGGCAGGCACCCCATTGTGCTTCTTCCTGTTTTCCACTCCCGTAGGCAAATGTATAATTTTTTTTCTTGCCCAAATAAAGTGCTACTATTAGTATTGCTGCTACTACTACCACTTAAAGAACATCCAGTGTAACCGCCGTTAAAAGCTAGCCCATGCCTCGCTTCGCTCTTCATGCACAGAAAATTGGCTTGCCTCCACATTTTCCGAAAACTGTACGGCCACAATCATGTGCTAATGTGTTTAATACAGTCCGCGTCTTTCACCTCATCCTGCCTGCAGCCGTAAGGCCACTAAATCTATAGGGCATGATAAATGCAAAATAAATGTACAGTAAAACCTCGTTATAACGAAGTTGAAGGGGAAGCAGTAATTACTTTGTTATAACCATTAGTTTGTTATAACCATTAGTTTGTTATAACCAATATCAATTTCATCTACAGGAATTTCAAGGGGAATTGCGATTACTTCGTTATATCCGATAGTTCGTTATATCCGGGTTCGTTATAACGAGGTTCTACTGTATATGTGCACTAGCATGATAACCAAGGGAATAGGAACAATTTGTATATTTCCGAATATTGGAAATAAATTTTCTGCCTTGGCACACTCAGGCTTTTGTGTTCATATATTTTTGGGAACATCTTTGTTTATTTAACAAGAAAACATGGAATGATAGCAGTTCTCACAGCAACACCTTTTGAGTTAGAAAGCCATTTTAATAAGCTACAATTTCATATGTACCAATGCTTAAATATGTCAATACTATATTCAAGAGAAAGAAACTTTTCTTTGGAAGCACCGAAAATCCGGCATTTTTCCACCATAACTAAAGAGTTCCGGTGAACTTTTGTCTTGATATTCAAATTTCATTCGAATTAGAAGATTTTGATACTTGCACACCCCTACTTTTTATGCGTTGTTTGAGTGTTTTGTTTATGGGGCGCTTCTCCTTTTACATTAAGTGCTTCAATACTTGTTTATAGATTCCCTTTGTACTTTTTGTGTGTACATTCTTCCTCATGTTGGCTTTGTAAGCCTGCAATATCCCTGAATAAAATTTAAAGAGGAACTTTGATATTGATAGCCGTGCTGTTGTGTGTAGCCTGCAGCACGGGTTATTATAAAAGCCAGTAACAGATCATACACAGCCAGCTTGAAATGATGCTTGTAAGTAGCTAGTGATGCCGCATACTATAAGCATGATTATAATCAGCTTTATTTTGTGTCGCAGTGATATAGTTAGCAGCTTTTCTGTCGGTCTCGTGCACATTTCTTTCATCCAGCGCTGAGACCCATCGATTTTCAACTTTCCAGCATCTCACTGGCCGCTAGAAGCATTTAGTGGTTTCTAGTTGTGACAGGAAGTGATGCATGATCACGTGGTCTAAAAACATTGGGGGACCTAAAAGTGACCGCGAAAGGTAAAACCAAATGTTGGAGTTGTAGCCAGATCCCAACTGTGTCAACTGCTCTCTCAAAACATGCTGTCTGTAGTGTTGTTAGCAAAGGTCACTTGACCATTGTGGTTCCATCCAACGATTCCTCATTTACAATGGTGAATGACGCTGAGGATGAGGTCATTGTGCATCTGCTGGTCACAAAAGGGCCTTGAATGTTCAGAACGTTGTGCCTACATATCTCGAATTGGAATTTAAATGTTGCTTAATGGGGTTGGGGAAAAATATAGCCTGGTTGTAATTTTCACTGCTTCAGTAAGCCTTTGACATGCCAATGCTCAGATATTTTAGTGCAATATTCAGTGTTAAAACCCTACCTTGCACTCCTAAAATGACCATGCAATACCACAGGCCACTGTAGGCACTATTCAGTGATGTTACCTTCCAACACTTAACAACGTAAACATAAAATTAACTTTCAATTCCTCTGATATATTTATATTAAAGCTACAATGTAAGAAAGTACTTTGATCCTGTGGGGTGCTGCTGTACGGAACAAAACGCTGGAGCACAGTTTCTTTTCCCATGACCTCCTGGGGCGTGCTAATATCAGAAGCCATGGAGGTGACTAAGATGACATCAGCTACAGAGTGGAGGGAAATGCATGCTGGGAAATCGAAATTGCATTTTTAATTGCTGTAAATCAGCCGAGGCAATGCAACAAAACAATGTCTATGAATTATATAAGTGGAGGTGGGCGGGAGGGGCAAGGATTGAATACACACATTGTACAAAATTTTCAGAAAAAAGTTTCATGACCCGTTCACTCATAACGCAACATCCTGAGGTTATGTACAGAGATAGCGCACATCTTGCAGGTGTACAGCCCGGGAGGTTTGATTACAAGCCTGCCAACCTGGAAGCAATGACTGCGTTTGCCAAAGAAATTGCATTGGCCGTCAAGCCACCATTCGTCTATGGACAGGCACGGCATCTTCTACCAAGGCCACTCAACGGGACAGCCTTGGACTTTATGGCTGGAGTACGCAAGGTGACAGTATTTCTTTTTTTTTTTTTTACTACGAGGCGAGTCAGGCTTTTGAAATTGGATCTGCCTTGTGTCCATTGCATCTGTCAATCCGTCCTGCAGATTTGAAGATGACCAGCACCATAATTGATGCTATGCGTTGATTTTTGTTGTGATCGGAGCGCACCATCACACTTGTGGTACTTTGCGATTGCTTTAGCCTGAAGAAAAATTGTTATTGAAACTTTAGATGAAGTTTGAACTCATGTCGGTGAGACAGTGTGCCTTTTGTGAGCTCAGCATGCTGAACACCTAGCTATCAGTTAGCGACACTTCTGGGCACTTACTACAATGTGATGTACAGCATACAGACCCCGAGATTGGCAGACCCCGAGATTGGTATGTGCATTTCGGAGCCCAGACGAAGCATTGCTGCACTACACGATGTTTACATTGTGCGATTCTTGTGGAAATTCTGTGTAAGATGGTGGCATGGTTCGCACGCAATGCTTCAGTGACATGTGCATAAAACAGCATCACTAGATTAAAGGGGCCAGTGACATGGTTGCCCAACAATTTATGGTTTTCAGCAGAAAATCGAGATAGAGGGTGTGTTATGCCTATACACATGTCAAAAATGTACAGTTAAGGAATATGTTAATCTGAAATGAGCCCTAGAAGCTGCCGGCTATAAACCCAACCCGTGGTTCGTGACCACCATTTCACCGTGGCATATATGTGAAATCATGAGCAGCGCAGAGCAGAGCTGCCATCTGCTTCAAATTGGCCGGCGTGTACCAGCAGCATTCAGTACATTGCCGCAATGCAACATTTGTCTCTGACTTGAATAGCCGCAAATGCAAGCTCTACACATTCTGTGGTGCGATTCGCCACACAGCAATTCATGCTAACAGTTGCATCGACGGACTTCTGTACCGTCAGGCGAGCCTGCTCCTCGCAACTTCAGCTGAGGTGCTTGCTTCTTTGTTGGTGACTCAAGCACAAAAATTAGCTGCACTCTTCTCTGAACAAAATGATGGAAGAAGTGGTCAGTGCTGTAGCCACAGCTATCTTCCCTACGAAACTGATCGCCTAGCTGGCATGCTGGTCACCGTTCACTTCTAGTAGACGCTTGCAGGAAGACTGATTGCACTTTCATTCAAGGAAAAGGTCAGACGATTGTAGTTTTTCTGTGGACTTCTCTACATTGACTTATTACAGGCTGCTGTAGAAGCATACGTGATCGGCACAAAGTGCG
Organism: Hyalomma asiaticum; assembly: GCA_013339685.2. Classification (NCBI taxonomy): domain Eukaryota; kingdom Metazoa; phylum Arthropoda; class Arachnida; order Ixodida; family Ixodidae; genus Hyalomma; species Hyalomma asiaticum. The sequence continues at coordinate 69,046,548 of CM023487.1, read as the reverse complement.
TCGATAGATAACACTAGTACCGACATCTGGTGACACAGAGTTTAACCAGACACACATAAAACTAGCGTTGCAGCAGTTTCCACGTTTGCGTTAAATGGTGGTGTAAAGCACTGGCCTGGAGATAACCATTAACTCACAGCACTTTCATTATTTTCTTTCTACAAGAATACCAACATGACTTGAAAAGAAATTCAGATCTATCGTAGTTGTTGAAAAAGCCTCAAGATGTTGCTATCAATTCTACTGTTGCCTCGAACAGCCCGGTGATCTGGTATCTGAAGAAAGAAAGAAAAAGAACCAAAACTCTGTATTATTGTGCCAACAGTGCTTGTGTTAAGAACACATGCACTGAATATGAGCTGGATCTGGATAGTAAGCAGCAGCAGTTTCAGATTCAATGGTGAGCACGCGTACACGCCAGCTATAGGTGACTGCTAGCATGGGTTACACTTGCTGTGCTATTGATGAAGGTTTGCGCCCATATTGACCTGCCTTTATTGACGTTGCTTGTGTTAAACAACCAAGCATTCTGCAGATATTCCTTCTGATTTTTTTGGCAAAGGTACAAATGATCTTAAATGCACACGGGGGCCCAGTGAATGTGGGTAAAGCCAACACGTCTCTTGGTCGTTCGTGACATGTATCCCAAACAGTTGTACGCGGCAAGCCACACTGCGGTGCTCCTTACAACCGATCGCATGAAATTTCATAGCTAGTGTAGTGTGCACACCGAAGTGTGTAGTGTGCCTTACGTAGTGTGCACACCGAACTGGCACTGGGACCAAGGTACGGTGTCGTTCACCAAAATACAGACGCTTGCGCAACAAGCTGCTTTTTGTGTCACGCCTAGGAGGCGCGCCACTGTTGCCTGGCTCTGAGGTTGCTCGCATTTTTGTATTGAAAATAATCCTAGTGGAAGGACGAAGATGAGGACGCATGAAAGCCCTATCGCCATAGTGTGGCTCGTACCAGATTCGCTCGCTGGCTGTGCCCTACGTGCCGACGTGACGATTGTCGCTGCTACTCGACGTCGCCAATAAAGCTCCTTCACACTAGTTATAAATTATTATATCTAGTTATGAATTATTGGCACGACCAAACGCACTAAACTTTTGCCAGCGTGTTTGTGAGCGCTCGTGGATTAATACACACAGCACAGATTATGATCAAAAAAGGGGTACCATGTCGGTTGCCAGGTTAAAATACGGATTCTCAGACAAAAATTGTGTTTTCTAATTGAAGTTGTTTTGGATTATGGTTTTATCAAAGCATGCTTTGACCATGTCACGAATACGTGCTCTAATAAGAAAGTTACGAGAGACAGAGCAGTCTTTTAAGGGCTGTTTCAGCCTATTCCGGTTTCTCGCTTGGCCTCCCTCTGCTCCTCTGCGGAGAGGGTAGGTGTGAACTGTTGGCGTGGCTGCCCCCATTTCTGTCACATGACATAACATCAGTGAATCGGCGCTCCTCACCAGTATACCGTGTCACCACAGGGCCGAGGTGCAGTTTTGCAGTGGTGGTTTCAACCAAACAATGAGCTCAGTGTTGCGCCAACTTCCCCAAATGTAAAAGTGGTGTCACTTAGCGGGAGAACAGAACTGGTTAAGCGCCGGAGAGTGCCGCAGGCAGCACTGAAATATCCGAAAAACAGTGATCACCACTGCTTTCTCAAATGAGCAAGCCTATTTGAAAGGTTTAAATCGAGTTGGGGCCTTTTTACTAGCCCTCTAAGACCGCAAAAGATGACCAAGAATGTTGCAGCATTTATTGCCTGCAGGCTGAAGCACTAACGGTGTGGTTGGTCATAGAATGGAGGTTGGATGAAGGACTGTTCATATTAAAGATGATAGTCTTTCTTGGGCCACCTAATTGCAAAAAACATATAGGTGGCGAAAACCAACCTTGCTACTAGCACTGGTGGACAGGGTCATACACGTTAACATTATGCAGTGCATAGAAGACGTCAGGCCTATTTGAGGTAAAATGTACGTACATAATCATGACGTGCAGCGTTCTTTTAATTAAGAATACACATTGTACTGTTTTTACATTAAAATTAATGCGTTTGAAATGGTGTCGAACAGATGCTACGCATCAAAACCAACCAGACAAGCCGCTGCTCTGTAGCTTGCTTTAAGCCAACAATAATAGAAGGCCCCAACAGATAGCGTGAGAGCAGGGTGAACGTGGGAAAATTGAATTGCATTCAACAAAACTTGCATTGCATCATCAGGGGAGGAGAGAAAGAAGGGGGGAAGAGCGTGAGGAGAGGGAGGGCGAGAAGAGAAGGTGTTACGTATCAGGGGAAGCAGAAGACTATCGTCTTTCGATGTCATGTGCAGCAAGCAAAGCAGATATGGAGGCATTTTTTTTTGTATGTGTTGTTCTGTTGCAGAAGACAGTTTCATAAAGGGTCATACTGAGTCTGCATGTGACCGAAATTAAAAAAAAAAAGACTCCCAGGCTTGGGGCCGCAGCTTACAGTGACAGTGTGAGCTAGACATTGCTGCATTATTTCTTAATCTTCGCTGTCCCTTCCTGTTCTCTTCTTCTTTCTTGTCATCATCCTCTTTTTCTGTGTATTCATCGCCATTGCCTTCTTTTTCATCAGCATTTTCTCCCTCTTGATTTTTTTTCTTAGTCTGTTGCTGAAACCACAGCCGACGGTTAACAGCATATAATGTCCTGAAATGCCACTCCTACTAAATCAGAGCTGTGGCTGATAACACAAAGTACCGAGCATTGTGGTGAGAGTCAGGAGTGTGTTGAACTGCTCTTGTTGATCCAAGTTGAAATCCACGCAGGCGGTAGTCCTAACGGACAGTGGTACTGGCGGCGGACGCTATCACCACCAAAACTGGCTGTTGTAAGGAGCCCACAACAGCTGATGCTCTAAAATGAAATTAATGAGTATGTTAGGAAGGTGTGCATGTGATAATACAAAGTACTACATGGGATTTACAACCCACATGATGGATCATGACACCACACAGCATGTGTGCATGCTCACCTGCACATGGATGTCACAGGGGCATACTGCGGAAAACACGGTTCAGTTCATCTTAGACTCAGTGAAAGAGTGGAGCGTTACACAACGATCCGTGCAAAGCGAGGGGACCAAGCGGCAAACAAAAGGAAGTGCCGTGGGCGTCTTTCGTCGCACCGGCTCTCAGGAGGGGCACCCTTCTAGTGACTGGAAGTGGCGGCGTAGAGTGGCACATCTGTGGTCTTCGCCCTTTCCGGACAATTTATCTCTCTCCTGCTTTTTGCACCCACGGAGGTCGTGCCGTACACACCGGAGAAATGCTTCTTTCTTTGCTAGCAGCCACTCAACAACAACGTGGTCCTCGCTTGCTCTTGTCTGTGATTGTATCAGCGCAAAATGTCACGAAAGCGCAGTTTTGTCACTCGGCGAAAAACTGAAAATCATTGAAGAAGCTGTAAAGGGGCATGGAGCCACAAAAGCAAGCATTGCCCGGGAGCTAAAGATAGCGGAGTCTTCGATGATAACAATCTTAGCAAACAAGGCTTCGATTCTTGATAATGCAAGCAGCTTCAGTCTGAAGCGGAAGAATGCTAAGGAGGGTGAACATGAGAAGCTGGAAAAAGTGGTGGCGAAGTGGCTTCTTCAAGCGCGGAGCTCTGCCATCAATATTGACGGTGCCATCCTCAAAGAGAAGGCCAACCTCGTGGCGTTGCACCTTGGCATAGGAGATTTCAAGGCATCGAACGGGTGGCTCGATCACTTTAAAAAGCGCAGTAATATTGTGTACAGCCGTTTGTGCAGAGAAAGTTCTTCCGTAGACGTTTCGACAGTGCAAGAGTGGAAACAGTCGTTGCCGGACTTGACTGTGGGACACTAGCCTAGGGACGTTTTTAACGCAGATGAGAGTGGAATTCTTTACAACATGCAACTGGAGCAGACCATCACCTTCAAGGGTGACAGTTGTCACAGAGAGAAACGCAGCAAAGAGTGCTTGATGGCACTCTTCTGTGCAAACAAGGACGGGTCAAAAAAAAAAAAAAAATTCACAGCATATCCACGGAGTGAATGATGATGAGTGGGCGAAGCTCCGGAGGTTCATTGTAGATCGTGCCGAGTTCCGGATTAATTTACTTAATGCGCACGCTACGAATCCTTATGGTTCAACTACGCACAAGTGCCTATATACATACATACATATATATATATATATATATATATATATATATATATATATACACACAGTCGCCGACCGTTTATTCGGACGCTGAAAATTCGGACATGCTCGTTTATTCGGACACCTTCGCGGCACCGCCACTCGTCCCATTGAAGTAATGTATAACCACGACCGGTAATTCGGACGTGCTACAGCGCGCCGTTCAATTTTTCGGACTCCGGCGGCTTGGTCAGATTCGACGTCAAACGCCGTGGTACGGTCATGACAAGCTGGCCGTGATGTTTACATTTTGCTAGGTTGCCAGTACTGAAAGGGCGCGCTTGCTATGGTTGGACTGCTGGTGTCTAAATCCACGCAGCACCTACAAGTTACAGTTGCCGATCTGGAAGGCTTACTTTTGTTGGCTGCACGTACTACTGGTTGTCGTGCTTCGGATTTAGCCAGTCCGGTACTGCGGTCGAACAGCAGGCCAGGCCAAGCCAAGCCAGTGTGCTTGGAACTCGGTGCTCGGCATTTGCGTTGTCAGTTGTTATTTGACCTAGGCCTTGTCAACAGCTACCTTTCAAGTCTCGCTCTTTTGCTTTGTGTGTTAGGCGTGCTTTGCTTGTTCGATCTCGTCCAGTCGTCGCGTAGTGGGAAATGGCTCCTTCGCCACCCTTGCCATCTGCGCCGAAGAGACGAGGCAATTACAAGACTCTGACGATGGAGAAGAAAGTAACCATTATTCGTCAGGTGGAAAGCGGCCGACCTCAATGCTAAGTTGCTCGGGAGTTCGCCATTTCAAAGCAAACCGTCTCCGACTACTTGAAGAACAAGGGGAAGATCCTGGAGGCAGCGGAAAAAGTGTCTGCGGGGAAGCAGAAAAATTTCCGCGATGGCAGCCATCCTAAGCTGGAAGAGGCCCGGAACATGTGGCTGAGCGCCACTGTAGCTAAGCGGATACCCGTGTCTGGCGATCTGCTAAGACAAAAAGCAGAGACGCTCGCCCTGCGCATGGACATTGTTGGATTTAAATTCAGCGATGGCTGGCTCCGGAACTTCAAAAAAAGGTACGACCTGTCATTCAAGCGAATGTGTGGCGAAAGTGGGGCTGTCGACATAACCCTTGTATTGAACTACCGCGCAGACAAGCTGTGTGCACTGCTGCGCCAGTACTCTCCAGACAACGTCTTTAACTGCGATGAGACGGGCCTCTTTTATAAGATGTTGCCCGACAAGACGCTTGCTTTGTCCGGGGAGCCCTGCCACGGGGGAAAGCATAGCAAGGAGCGTCTGACAGTTGTCGTGGGAGGCAACATGTCTGGAACGGAGAAGCTTCCGCTCCTCGTTATAGGAAAGTCGAAACATCCTAGATGTTCTAAAGGGGTCAAGACGCTGCCTGTCTGGTATGAAGCAAACTCTAAGGCCTGGATCACCCAGGATCTTTTCGAACAATACGTCCGGAAGCTGGACCGAAAATACGAGCTTCAGAACCGCAAGGTGCTCATGTTCGTCGATAACTACGGTGCCCACGGGCACATAACCAACCTGAAGGCGATTAATTTAGAGTTTTTGCCGCCAAATACAACAAGTGTGTTGCAGCCCATGGACCAGGGCGTGATTAAGAACTTAAACGTTCACTACCGATCGCGCCTTTTGAATCGTGTGCTCTTGTGTGTGGACAGCGGCAAGAACTACGTTGTGGATGTGCTGTCGGCCATCGGCATCCTGTCTGATGCCCGGAAGGCAGTGACAGCGGACACAATCCGCAACTGCTTTCGCCATGCAGGATTTGTCCTTGGTGATGAGGACAGTGCCACAGGCCCCGACCCCGTGGCTGAGCTGCCGCTTGACACGAACGTTATCGACAACCTCCGTGCCAGTGGGATCGATATCCCCGCCGTTACGTTTGAACAGTTTGTTGACTTTGACAGTGCCGTCCTGCCCTGTGCCGATTTGGATGATGATGAGATCGTCCGTCAGGTTCTCGAGCCGCCGCAAGTGGACAGCGACTCTGATGACGACGACGCACCGCCCACGCCACAGCCATCGAGGGTGGACTTGTCGCAGGCCTTGACGATGCTCCTCTCTGCCTAGAGCGAGAGCCAGACACTGTCGGAAATACAGGCTGACCTGATCGCACGCAAACATGCATCTGTACAGTCGCGCATTGACAATTTTTTCCGTCCAATGGGACCATAAAAGTACTTTTTTTCTGGCGAATTCTTTTTTTTCGGACTCTCGATTATTCGGACTTTTCGGCGGTTCCCGTCGAGTCCGAATAAACGGTCGGCAACTGTATATGGGTGGCCAGTGAACGGTTCTCCAGCGCGAGCAGTCGGCATTTTTTCAATCAAGAAACTCGCTAGTAGACGCTGCCTGCGTCAAGCTTGTCTCTCGCGGGTAAGGGTGCGTTCTCCTTCTTTGCGAGCTGGTAGCGCGTTTATCGAAGAAAGAGCGTTTCCATAGTCAACACGCCTTTCGCTCTCTCTGTCTCTCTCTTTCTCTCACAAGACAGCAGATGGAAGAGTGAGAGAGTTCGCGCGCCGGGAGGCACGCGCCGAGGGCGTGCCTCCCACACGCGCCCTCCTAGTAGTGCGTTCCCACACGCGCCCTCCTAGTAGCGCATTTCCACATGCGCCCTCCTAGTAGCGCGTTCCTAGTAGGTAACGCGCTACTACAACGGACGGACAGACCCAAACCTTAAGGAGCTTCGCCCCTAAAAGCTGGCGGTGCTCGTGATAGGCAAATTTGGCAAGCCACGATGTTTCAGGAGTTTGCGGACACTGCCGTGCAGCTACGACTTCAACAAAAAGGCACGGATGACATCCGCTACACTCGTCAAGTTTCTTCAGGGGTGCAAAGGCGAGAAAAATTCTTCTGTTTGTGGACAACGCACCAGCCTGCGGAACGTCCGAGGTTGTGTTTCTCCCGCCAAACTGCACAAGCCGCCTGCAGCCGCTAAATGCAGGCATCATTAAATGCTTGAAGAAGGGCTATAGAAAGTGGCTTGTGCCGCGTTGGCTGGCGGCAATGGAGCGTCATGAAGAGGAGAAGATTTCTGTACTCAACGCTGTGCGCATGATCGCCAATTCTTGGAGCGCAGTGTCGCAGAGCTTAATCGCAAACTTGTTCAAACATTGTGGCTTTGTGTGAGAGACTGCCTCCACTGCTGGCAACTTCACACCTTCCAAGGAGGAAAGATGCAAGCTCTGTCGACGATGACTTCGAGAGCTTGAACCCAGCTTAAACCTTCGCCGAATTTGTAGAGGCCGATGACGACGTTGCCACCTGCAGTGAACTGTCGCGGAAGTATTGCCCAGTGCTGATGTCACTGCGACATTGGACGAGGACGACGCCATCACTGCCGCAGATGTTGCCGTCCATCCATCATTTGCCTATATGCTTCGGCACATAGATGGCATTAGGAGCTACGTCTGTACAAGCGACACCACAGAAGACGTTCTTTTGGACGTTGCTAAGCTTGAGGGGAAGCTTTTGCAACTGGGCTCAAAGAAAGTGCAGAAGACGCTCAAGGATTTTTTTAAAGTGTGTGTCGCGTATCGCTACAGCTGTTCGGAATCGCGTCAACGGATGCTCTACCATTGTGCCACCACACCAGTGGCGCAGTGGTAGAGGGTCCACTACCGATGCGGTAGGTACCGGGTTCAAATACCAGTGCCGGCCGGACACACACCGGTTTAAAAATGGGTAGAGGAGTACACACTTGGCGCTTGGCTTACGTGTACTTGTCTCGAAAGGTGGCCACATAAGGACGGGGTAGGTACCCTGGGCACACCTTACCCACCACGGCCTTGGTGAAATAGTTGAGCGTCCGCCTTGCTGTGGTAGGGAGGGAGGAATCCACCACTGCCACTGGGTACCTACTGGTAAAATAGGGACAAGCGCGCTTCCGCCTGGTGCTCGGCTGTTGGAAGGTACTGTACGCTTGGGAGGTCACCCACCCTTGTGGGAAATTGGCGGCATAGGACTGCCCTACCTTAAATTAAGGTCACTCCTTTTTTTTTCTTTATTGACACGAACCTTGATTAGAACTAGCACCTGCGCTGCAGTGTTCTTTTCATTATTTTATGTGTTATTTCGGTTTTAGAGCCCTGTAGAGTTTATTGGTAGTTTGCACTGTAGTTTCTCGCTAATCCATCATGCTAAACAGTGTTTTTGTATTCATGTTCGGATTTTACGATGCTGTTTCGTGGTCCCGAGAATATCGTATAATTGGGGTTCCGCTGTACTTAGAACAGAAGCCAAATGACCAACTGTCTCGTGCTGTAAACCAATGATAATTTTTATTTGTGGATGAAAAAACGTGTTTAGAGGCATTGATCAATGGTTGTGCTTCACTTGACAGCAGTTGTTACTGGGGCATGAACATGCGTCAAGATGTTATTCCAGTGTTTCAACTCTCGATCCCTAAACGCAGGTCCCATTCTCATTGTCTGTTGGCCTCTGGGAAGGCATCGTCAGTACCTCGAGTTCCGACTGCTTCCGACAGCTGAATCCTGACAGTGCATTGCTCAAGGTAATGTATGTGAGACTACGCACCCTGTGGTTTCACCAGTGACAGTGAGAACCCGGATATAACGAACTATCGGATATCGCAAACTAATCGCAGTTCCCCTTGAAATTCCTATAGATGAAATTGATATTGGTTAGAATGAACGAGTGGTTATAACGAAGTAATTACCACTCCCCCTTCAACTTTGTTGTAACGAGGTTTTACTGTATCAGCAGATAAGGTAAAGGGACCATGCCTTAGGCAGCTGGGGAGCAGCTGTGGGAACCGCTACCAAGGCAAAGTTGAATCTGAGGGCGATAGTTAAATGTCACCCAGGGCACTCTGAACCTGAGCATGTTAAGCAAGATAGTGGTGCAACATTATGGCCCTGCAGCTTCTCTGGCCACCTAGGCCATGGTCCATTTACAGTAGAACCTCCTTATAACGAAACCGGATATAACGAACTATTGGACATAACGAACCACTCGCAATTCCCCTTGGAATCCCTATAGATGAAATTTATATTGGTTATAAGGAACTAATGGTTATAACGAAGTAATTGCCACTCCCCCATCAATTATCTAAAGAATGCACCTTCCTCCCTGTCCTTCGGATCAAGGGCCATGGGCAGGGATTCGTGCTGTCTTAATACTTTAGCTTTTAGAACTGTCATCATTTCCATGCATTGCATACCCATAGACCACCACATCCAACCATGTCATAATTTTATATTAAATATGTTTTTACGCCTCTATACAGCAACTTGATTTTAGGCTCCTTTACAGCCACATACCACCCAACCATCAAATTCATTGGTCATCGCTAACATGATATCATATGACTGGCGCTCTTTGGCCACATTTGGCCCTTGCGCCATAAAACATCAAACATCATCATCATCAACTTCGTTATAACGAGGTTTTACTTACCTCTTTGGCCGGTAGTATGTTACATGAAGGACGTGTAGGCCGTAGAACTGTGGTTATGCAAAGGGAAACTGTTTCTTTTATGAAACGGTCTGCTGCTGTGTTTTCTTTTTTTTTTTTTTTTTTTTTGCAGAAAACTCTGGAAGAGCTGCACCCATTATATCAAGCTATGTTCCTGCACCTGATACAGTGGAAGGAGCTGCAGTCACGCCATGCCTTTAGCATCGAGGTTTGTGCACATCGCGTACACGATGATTGGGAGGTGCTACGGCGTGTAGTACTAGAATATAAGCAAATGTTGCGGTCACAGTGCTAACATATAGAAGAGAAATCAAGGGTCGGGAAGGAGCACTCTTTTCTGTCCCTTCATTTATTCCTACTGTAGACTCACATTACGATTTAAACTTGAGGGGACACCAGAACTTTGCTTGAATCATCAGGAGTTTAATTTATAGATGCCAGCACAAGTGTGGCTTAGTACAAAATACCAGGTAAAGCAGAGATGGCTAGTTATCAGCAGCATTCTTGCCAGCTCTATGTTTTCCCTTTCTTTTTTCCCTACAAGTGGTTTTTGAATAATTTGACAAGTTCTGGCAGGCGATTGGCCTTATTTCTGGCTGTTAAAAAATTTATGAGCGTGAATCTAAAAGTAATAATTAACAGCATAGACCAAAGGGTGCTGTTTTGAATTAGGAAGCTTTTAAATGCATTGAAAACATAGCATGTTAGCCAAAATTTTGAAATTTGTTTAAAATAACTGGAAGTTTGAATTACCACAGTTCGTATTATCAAAGGTTTTTTTGTACATTGTTGGGATGTAACCACTTCATCCAGGCTGTCCATAACCAAACCACCAGGCGCGTTTCCAAATCTTCGTGGCGAGCCACTCGCAGTCTTTTTCCTTGCAGACCAAAGCATGGCAACTCAAAAGTCTCCCGTAGCTTGTCCTTGTCCTGAAGACTTGCCAACTGGCTGCTCTTGGGGACTCCTTACTTGGTCGCAAGTGCTGTTTTCGAGAAGCGACCACTCTTCTCAAATGGAAGCTTGTCATGCCATTGTTTCTTGGTTGCTGTCATATGCTCATCTCACGACGACATGTCGCATAAAACACTAAACAAAGGCCGTAAGGTTTAAGCGTACCTGCACACTACAGCAGAGACCATTTGTAACGTAACCACTTATAGTGCAGGACCGGCTACCCGGTTTTTTCTGACCCCTGTTTACCCTCCCGTAGAACTTAATGTATAGGCATACCGCTTATTGTGTAGCTCCGTGAGATGAAAGACCGGTTATAATGCGGCTGCCGGGAAATCTGCAGACAGTTGGGCTTCACAATGGAAGTGCACTGCCCAAGCAAAAGCGCCATGAATCGCCATGGAGGAGGAAAAAGTGCGGAACGAATGAACATGGAACGAAGGGAAGAAAGAAAAAAATTACAGCATATCCACGGAGTGAATGATGATGAGTGGGCGAAGCTCGGGAGGTTCATTGTAGATCGTGCCGAGTTCCGGATTAATTTAGTTAACGCGCACGCTACGAATCCTCATGGTTCAACTATGCACAAGTGAAATCTCCCACCGGCACTTCATTGCAAGCCATGATCCAGTGCCTATATATATATATATGTATATATATATATATATATATATATATATATATATATATATATATATATATATATATATGGGTTGCCGGTAAATGCTTCTCCAACGCGAGCAATCGGTATTTCTCAATCAAGAAACTCGCTAGGAGACGCTGCCTGCGCCAACGTTGTCTCTCGCAGGTGAAGGCGCGTTCTCCTTCTTTGCGAGCTGGTACAGCGTTCCTCTAAGAAAGAGCGTTTCCATAGCCAACGCGCGCCTTTCGCTCTCTCTCTCTGTCTCTCTCTCACAAGACAGCAGAGGCACGCACCGGGAAGCACATGCCGAGGGCGAGCGCGTGCCTCCCGGCACACGGGTTACGCCTGACGACTGACACGTGACAAGGTTAGACTAAGAGGAGCTTCGCCCCTAAAATAAAAACGCTGCAGCAGCAGTGCGTCGTGGGCATGCCCTGTGAGGATAGGATTGATAGGATTGCCAAAGCGATGGAGAATGCTACTACGTCAGTTTGTCAGCTCCTAACGCGTGCTCTGCATGATGTCCGCATTACTGGTGTTTGTCTCCAGTTCTTTTTTTTTTTTATCATTTCACGCGCACTGCCCTTGAATCACCCCGCGAGCTCGATTTCTTGTACACCCGATCCCTGTGTTGTCAAGGGCAAGCTTCCCGTGCGGTGCGCCGCCCGCGACTCTACAAACTAGGCCTAACGAGCGCTACCTTTTCAGTGCTGGCTGCAGATAGGGTGCCACGGGCGACTGTGTTTATGGCGGCCGCGTTTAAAACGCGGGCAAATCACTTCGACAACAGAAGCGAAGGCATGGATGGCAGGTGCACCACTCGAATGGTGGTTTGCGGTCGCTACGTTTTTGCCATCGCGCACGCGTCAGAGAAAACGAAGGATAACGCATGCAGAAACCGGTTCCCGTTTTTGTGCAGTTCGGTTCTGTGGGAAGTCCGCACAAATGGCGACATCGCTATAGCGCCTTTTCTTTTTCTTTTTTGCACAGCGTGGCCCCGGACTTAAATCTTTGAAATATCCATTTTTTCCTTTTCTCTTTCTTTTTTTAAGCTTGAGAAACCCTGGTGGCAGTGCTTGTAAGACGTGTTGGGTTCTTGCATTTCAAGCATTTCATTTCAGGTCTATAAGGAATTGACTTTTCCATGTTCAATTGTAATACTAAATGAATGGAGCTATATAAATTTATGCACTTTTATTTTTTCTACTATAGCTTTATTTGGTTTTGCGGAAGGTTCAGTGTTGGAACTATTCGCAGCTTTGCAGAGCGACAGTGGCTGGAAGTTATGGGAGCATGGGAGAAATTCCTTTCCAGGCTCAAGTTGTATCCGACTGTCGCGCTAAAGTTTTTGCTTCTTCCATTGTTGTTTTTAAACTGGACTGAAGTGCCAAACTTGACAGATGCGCAAGATTTTACATTACTGATGGTTATGAAAACAGAGTTCTACATAGGATCAATTTTTGGGCACCGTTTTCTGAACTTTCAGGTGCAAGTCCTGTCATACCAATAGGATACAAGAGGGACACTTTCTTTGAGAAGCTTTGTTCTAACACTTAAGTTCCTGTAGTTGACAAAATCAGTAGCAATAGAGTCACTCTGGAAGTCACAAAAAAGGTAGACTGATAGTAGTACAGCCTACAATCGTTACAACGGATATGAACGTGACACATTTTCGGATATACCGGATCATGTTTCAACCCAAGTTTGATCCGTATGTTTTAATAGTTCAGTGAAGTTTGCTTCCAACAGACTGCGCTGTGATGGTACTGGCAACTGTGGACGAAATTATGGGTAATTTTATCCCAAATTGGCTGCACAACAGGTAGTTTTGCCTTGTTGATGCAGGCTGACAACAGACTTCATCACGACAGTGTCTCCGCACTCGAGCCACGACAGCTTTGAATTGCGGCTGACCACATTCGTGGGCTCTGCACAAGCTTAACCTCTGTCTAAACCAGTCGGAGGGCATAGACTTCCTCATTACGAGAAACCATGTCAAGCATGCTGATGCCACTTTTGTCATTGTGTTTCTTTGCTAGTCAGATACCTGAGACAGCAAGGGCTGAGATGCTGAGACAATAGCTTCCAGTCAAGAAAGAAGGAAATTTCTCTGAGCTTCATCATTGAGATTGTGAATGCAGTTGTGCATAGTGAAAACAAGGTGACCATTGATGAGACTGCCTTAGCAGACCGTATTCATTAATGAATGACCCTTTCGTTGGCAAGCAAGTGTTGGGCTTGCTTCACACTGCTGAGCAAAGTCCAAGACGATGGTTATGCAGCAATGCTGGTGACCGCTTCCTCCTCTCCTTGAGCGATGTTCGAACATTGAATATTATGGACTTCAGATAAAGTAGACTCTTCTTGTCGGATTGTCAGGGTCCATTGTAGCAATACTGTAATGTGCCAGTTGTGAGTTTATGCCAGGGCTGGCTTGTTTTAGCTATCCGATTTACCATATTTACTCGAATCTAACACGCACCTTTTTTCCGATAAAACAGGTCCAAAAATCGTATGCACATTAGAATCGAGTGCAAACGAACGACACCGTTACCATATCGCCGTCGGCATCAAAATGGTCGTCTCCTACGAGGTTCGGGTGCTGTCGAACGGTCACCGGCGAAAAAAACGAACTAGTGGCGTGGCGGTCTTTGGCGCACACAGTTTCTGTAGTTTCTATGTCGCCGCCGGTCCCGCGCTTAACTACGCCACGACACACATGATGCGTAGGCCGATGATACACGCCGGGCTGACTTGGCTGTCTTGTGGCCAACCAAAGTCGCTACATCGCCGATGCAATCTCTGAGATGCCCAGCCGCACCAGCTTTCGGTAGCGTTCGCGGGCAGCCGTAACGGGAGATGTTTCCCATCACCGCACGCAAAACGGCTCGTCATCGCATTTCTCCCTCATATCTGTGCCGAGCCTCGGACAATCTCGGGGAGCACGGCCCGACCATGCTTATCTGCGCCAGCCTGCGCAACAGGCATGGGAGACTGCGGCAGTGGGCGTGAGGGAGCTGCGATAGCACGGAGGAATGCAGCACTGCGAGAAAATGATGTTATTGCCGCTTGCGCACGGCTATGCCCAGCAGCGTGTGGCACTTTTAACCGGACGCAGGAGTTGGGAATCGGCGTGCGGAACGTGTTCGAGACTCCGCGGATCGAGTGAAGCAGGAAAGCCATAGCGCCACTGTTTGCAGGTGTTCAAAGTTTGCGGTGCGCTCATTATGTGAGCGTGTTCATTACGCGAGTACGGCATTTGTTTTTATGGATATGATAAGGTTTATTACTAAGGACTTATTTTTCTATCACGAAAAATGGAAGTGCGTTACAATCGATGTCTCACTTTTTTGGGGGGGGGGGGGGGGTCGCGGGAAACGGGTGCTCGTTAGAATCGAGGGCGCCTCAGAGTTGCGCAAATACGGTATGCACCATGTTTGACACAATCCTACGTTGCCTATCGCCGTTTGTTCTTTAAACGTGTTTGGTTTCTGGCTGACATAACACTCGTGTTGCAAACATGCTCCCATTGTTAACTGGCATTGCTAATCAGCAGTGTGTCAGAGTGCAGCAACACTCTTTGTTGTTCAGTCCTTAGAAAGAACAAGTTTGTCACAGCTAGAGTCCCATTAGTTCACTTACCGTACTTGCGCACTATCAGCTCTGGCTAGGTCTAGTGGTTATGGCACTCGGCTGCTGATCCGAAGGGTCGCGGGATCGAATCCCGGCTGCTGCAGCTGTATTTCGATGGAGGCGAAATGCTGAGGCCCGTGTGTTGTGCGATGTCAGTGCACGTTAAAGAACCCCAGGTGGTCGAAATTTCCGGAGCCCTCCACTACGGCGTCTCTCATAATCAGAGCTGGTTTTGGGACGTTAAACCCCACAAATGAATCAAGCTCTGGCTAGCGTTGAATTGTGTCGGCTAAATGAAAGTTAATATCAGTTATATCAAGAACGATAGGGCACAGAAGAAAACAAGAAAACACACGCCGAAAACGTCACGTCAAGAATGAATGGCGATAGGACATGGAGCACTGTGTGATGTTTATTGGACATACGTATACTAAGTGCTGCTGCCTTTATTTCGAATAAGCGGAGGGAAAGTTGTACTTTGTGTGCCTTTTCTTCTTCTGTGTTCACATCTTCAATGCACCTTCCTGTTGGTGCAATGCAGAACCAACTAGCCCACCTGAGTGTGTTGACCTATGAAATGATTCGTAATGTTTGTCTGTGCGCTGTTTTCACTCCAGTTTTGTTTCCTGTGTGTTCGGCGACTGAGTCCTCTAATGATTTCTTTTGCTTGCACAATTTTACAGAACGATGGGCCATCCTTGCTCCTCTGCGTCGTGATGCTCTCTCTAGTCGTGCTCGTGATGGTCATCTTCACGTGCCAGCGCCGGTTGCCGGACTCGATGCGCTTCTACCCAAGGCGTCGCGTCGTCAGCCTCAAGATGCTGAGTTCGTCTCTGCACGGGAGCTGATGGCAACGGTTGCTCCCTGTTCGGTGACCTGTACAAGAAGCCAACAACTTTCCCCAAGTCACCTATTGCCTGTTGTGTTTATGTTTGTTGTGCCATTACCTTGTGTTTGAAAGAATATGATGCGAATGTGTGTAATGTTGACCATTTAGAAGGTAAGCAAAAAAGAAGGAGGAAGAGTTTTCGGAGAGATGGAGCGCAGTTTTGTGCATTTTTAAGTTGAAAGAACTTTAAAGGACCCTGCAACATTTCTTGAACGCAGCCAGAAAAACGGTGCCAATCAGTTGTTGAGCCTCCTGTGAATGTGTGGGCCAAATATTATCATGCTGCGTGCAACAGGAAATTAGCAAGCTCTGTTTCGAGTACAGCTGGAAATTGCCCGCTCTTCTTTTTCAGCAAGTGACGTCCCTGGCAGCGCCGACTAGGTCGCTCGGTCTTTGCTCGGTCTTTACAAAGATAAATGTGTATATATTTTTATTTGTGGAACTCAAGACGAGCAATTAATGCTTAGCGGAGGATCCTTCCACGATCACGAGATCAACCAATGCTATTTCAGCCTCAAGCGGCGTAATCAGTGCCCTGAGTGACCTCATTTGTTAAAAGAAGAGGAGGCACTTCCCAGCCACATTTGTAATAGAATTGAAAGTTTCATGATGCACACAGGAGCCTCCACCACTGATTGGCATTTGGCGTCGTTTTCCGACTATGTCCAAAAAGTGTTGCTGGGCGGGGCCCCTTTATTGTGATGATTCAGTGTAGCCTGTTGGATGGTATCGACAGTAAACTTCCACGCTTCTGCATATCAGTCACTGTGGCATATATTAGCAACCTTCAGCCAGTGTGGAAGTCTTCATCGCCTCATCGGAGAAAACTGCTTAAGTGTCTTGCAATTCAATACAGCGCAGCAACCGAGGAAGCTTGTCGCATGCGAAGCTACTTTGTGCTTGTTGAAGAGGCACATCTTCATGCCTTGAGCAAAGGAACATATCTTCTTCGAGGCCAGGAGACACGTTTTTCGATGTCAGTAGTTTGGCACCAGCTAACTGCGATGTGTTGCGCAGTTATGTATCCTTGCGCTCACCATCATAGCACATTTATAATTTATAAGCAGTAGTCTACGCACCATGGCCTGTACATGCATGCATTGCATTGATTGATCAGCCATTTCACGCTCTTGAACAGCTCCATTTGGGCTGCAAAACGTTGCACTATGAGTGAAGTGTACTTGCGCATCCCTCGGCAACTTTGTTAACTCATTCAGGTTCCATAAGCATAGCACATTGAGTCATTGTTCGAAAACTTTTTAAGAAAGGCTTTCCAACCGTACTTTGATGCTCCTGTGTCATTGCCACTTTTAATTGCCACTGTGTTAAACAATGATTTGTGGTGCTTGCGTTGACCGCATTTCGAAACTGATTGACAGAATGCATTGTCCCATATTCGGAACATCATTCTAAACATATTGGAAGCCAACTTGTAAGGCTAGCGGTTTTAAAAAATATATACATACATTTTATATTCACGTAGATACTATATGTCAGCAGTGGCAGGGGGTGCACTTGTTGAATTTTTCGTGTCGTCTTTTGTTTATCTTTTATAGTTTTTTAGTTCTGTGTACATTTAAGGTGGCAATGTTAACAATAACTACCAGTCCCACGTTGCTCTGCTTAAAGTGATGCTACAAGTCACTCGGTACATCAGGGATTCGACAGGTCATTCATGTAGTTGCCTTTTCGTCCTGAGTAAAACAACCAAGATTTACCAAGCAATCGGTTATAATTTAGTCGTGCCACTTCACGTTTGTTTTTAATGATGCTTATAAGAGTTTCACGTCTAGTTCAGTTTTCACAACTAGTGTCTATCAAAATATTAACTGCTTTTGCACGATAAGATGTACGATGGGCTTGAGGCGCTGTAAAGACGAAGTATGCATACAAAATTTTTGCATAATGAGACACCCATTTATCTTTTTTTTTTTCCATTGAGAGCCTAAAAATCTGGCCTCTGCATTAATTTTTTCCATGCTTTCACCATGTGGGTTATTATGATGTTCACAATAACATGCCTAGAACTGATGGGACACATGAATTGTGAGCATCCAGACACATGCAGACACATGCATTGTGTGTGTCCTCTGTTATCATACGTTTTAAATACATATCATGTGAACTTTGGCAGGATATGTGAAGTCCACAGCCGCAGGTTGTTCTAAGCGATGTTCGTGAGGTTTTTTTTGAGCCACAGTTGTTGACATTCTGTGACCGTGCTCATGTGTTGCAGAATGATGGTGATGCTTGTTTATTCAGATCCAATGTTGTATGTAGTGGCGAAATTGTTAAAACGATGTTCCTGTGTCTGTCCTGTCTTTTAGGTGAACTTCTACGATAGGGATTATGTGCATGTTTGGTACGAACATATCCTTGACAGAGCCTCCTGTGCCTACAGCTTTTCGTGTCTGTACTAAGACATCTCAAAGTGATGTGTCTTAATGTGGTTTTGTGACATAACACTCCTTGCTTTTAATGCAGGCGTCTTTCAGTACGCAATGCAGCATTCCATACATTGTGTGCTATAACATTCATCACATAAATGTTGTACAGCCATTCTTTTTTGCTTTTTACGTTGTTCCCAGTGCCATATATGCTTGTGAAGCTAGATGTAACCTTGTGGGATCCTGCCTTTGGTTTGAGAGGTTTGATAAGAGAATTCCGACATCAAGGTTATGGCTTCTGCAATTGTCCAGAGCATGTTTTTCAATGCAGAGGCGATTGGCACTGGCCTGAAGTGTCTGTGTTGCATTTTATATGAAAGGATGACCCTTTAGTCCTGAGTTCGGTGATAACACCTGCTGTCTTGTTTGCCATATACCAGGCACAAGTACAGGGTCCGTTATAAAGGTAATGCGCGTGATTTTGTTCCGACGCAACTATGCATGGCGGTGCGGTAAAACTGGTCAAGCAATGTTGTGAGGAGTCTGCCCTTCCCACGAAACTGGTCGCCAGTTCACTCCTTGCCGTGTGAGTGGGAAAGACGTGCCTCTGCGCGAGACGTTTTTTTTTTTTTACTTTGTAACACAGCACGATGAAGCATTCGCTTGAACAGCGACACACTATCAAGCTTTGCGTGAAGCTTAGAAAGAATGCAATCGAAACATTCCAGTTGCTGCAAGCAGCCTTCAAGGATGACGGCATTTCAAGATCACATTGCAGGAGGTCGCTCGAGGCGGGCTGGAAGGAGGTCACTGACGAACCCCATTCTAGATGCCCAGCGACGACCAAAACCAATGAAAACGAGGATCGTACGCGCGGAGTTTTGCGTTTTGACCGTTGATTGAGCATCCAAATTGCCTACACCCTAAACATGTCCTCATTTACGGTACATGGGATAGTGGCCGAGGATCTGCAAATGCGCAAGGTCTGCACAAAGCTTGTGCTGAAAGTTGTTGTTATGTGGGGTTTAACGTCCCAAAACCAGCTCTGATTATGAGAGACGCCGTAGGAGACCGTGGAAAGCACCCAAAACCATGTGACAACGTTCCTGAAAAACATTCCCGTCAAGGAATTTGAGGGTGCCTTCCAGGCGTGGCAGACACGTCTTCGCAGGTGTATTGATGCAGGGGGAGAGTATTTTGAAGAACTTTAATAATTTGTACATATCCGATGAATCAACCTATTTTCCTAGAAAATGTGCATTACCTTTTTTAATGGACCCTGTATACATTGGTGTGAAAGACTCAGTGAGAGATTGTGCCATGTCTGAAAAAGAAATATGCCAGCACATATATATTTTGGCAGGATAATTAACTTAAAGGGCCTCTAAACAGGCTCCTACATTTTTTTTAGGCCTCCAAACAAGCTAACTCAGTCATAGAGAAGGTTGCGGCGATCACATTCTGTGAATATGACAGCGCTGCGCGCCACACAGATGCCGTATTTCAAAAAACAATTCCCACGCCTCTTTCCTGCGATTGACCAGTCGCGCTCGCATCCTAGGTGTTGTCACATTCTACCGCGAACAACTTTGCGCAGTTGCAGCTCGTTGATTGGTTGAAACCAGATCTACGTCAGACCCTGTGGCCATCCCACCAGCGTGAGCGCGGGGGTAGCTCTGGCCTGAGCAACCGGAACTGCAGCGCAAGCGTCAATGACGTCAAATGCTCACATCATGTCACATGTCAAAAGTGGGCGGAGACACGACGGCGCACTGCGCCCACCCTCTCCTCAGCAGAGAAGGATGGGGAGGCCGACCAAGAAAATGAAACCAACGCAAGCAGCCACTTAAACCCATGTAACTTCTTTATTATTGCACCCATTCGCAAAATTCTTGCGGGAGCATGTTCACATAGCACGGGAGCGCAGTTATATCTTTAAAACAAATTTTGGACCTCGGGGTTGTTTAGAGGCCCTTTAAGGAAAGAAGTTGTATTTTTGGAATTATTGTATTGCATACCATACCTTCCCTGAAGCTTCTTTTCTCAGTGCTGTCATGTGAATTGAAATGTGCTTTTCAGATTGAAAAAGCCTTGGGCATTGTTTGAAGGAAACTTGACGTATAATTCACTCGTGAGAGTTTCCTGGCATTGGTGAACAGCGCTCAGTTGTCTGCCCTGAGACAAGTGTTTTGTGCATGCTTCAAAGATATCCTCACCACTGTGACTCGGCATATTCTGCACATGCTTCAAACACATCTGAACATGAATGGTCCTTGCTTTTTGTCATTGCCTAAGTTTGTCGATATACCTTCAGGTGTCATTGCTTGAGGTGCAGTTGTCATTTCAAGTGTTGTCATCTGTCTGCTATAGCAGTTCCCACTAATGAAAGTAAAAGAAGACAGAAAATAAAGAAACATTCGTAATGCAAAAGAGAAAGTTGAAAGATCTCTCTGCGTAAAGTTCTCTGGAAGTTGCGCATTTGTTGTGTGAGTGTTGGCTACCAGTTGCCTGCTTTTTTGTCATCATGTGATGCTTCGCTGAGGTGAATGGTGCTCTGTTTGTTCCCCATAGCATCCAGGATCATCCCTTCTATTTCCTGTGCTTGTGCTATGTTGTGGCTTTTCTATTAACTTTCCTCTTCATTTCCTCTATTCCTTCTCCCAAAGGAGTAGGTAGGCGTTGTGCCCTTGTCGGTAGCAGTTGTCAGCCTGCTCACTCCATTTCCTTCGTGCGTATGTCTACATACCAAATAGTGGTAATAATTCCCAGCAGTGTAGAATACTACCTTACCAGCGCCAGCAACATGAGTGTGTGCTGCCAGATGCTGCGACGATGCCTTTGGCTGGCCCTTTGGTGCACATGACAACAGCTGGGAAAGCCAATCGTTGCGCGGCCGTCACACAGCCCGGGATGTGGCAGTTGAAAACCAGATTGGCTCACATTGCTCTTTCTTGGTGTGCATATTTGAAACCTTGTCATAATACACAGACAAGGCAGAGCGCTGACGTCGGTCCGCTGATGAACAGGAGTCGAGCTATCGGCACAATGCATCTGTACAAAATCGCCAAAACCGGTGCAGGATCCTTTTAAGACTAGAATTTTTCTCGCATTAGTAAATTACTCTTTTACAGCACAAAAAGTGACACTCGTGCGAGGAAAAGACATTTGGTAAGTTAGGAAACGCGCAGAAATACACGTGGCAATGACGCTTCCCGGTTCCCGCCCTAACAGGTGTGACGTCATAGATTTTGGCAGCATCTGCTAAGCCTTTCCTAATAATGCAATGTCGTGTCCTGGAACAATGTTTGAACATAGAAAACGGTGCCGATCCTGGAACAATGTTTGAACATAGAAAACGGTGCCTGTGAAAATGTGAGACAAATATTTTCACACTGTGTTCACCAAGGAATTTGTAATTTGGTCGCAAACTGCTTGAAAGCGCCCACTTCACATTCAACAAGTTACGTCACTGGGGGGCACTGACCACGTTACTTGACTTTTAGGGGCGAAGCTCCTCTTAGGCTAACCTTGTCACGCGTCAGTCAGGCGTAACCCGCGTGCTGGGAGGCACGCGCTCGCCCTCGGCGCGTGCCTCCCGGTGCGTGCCTCTGCTGTCTTGTGAGAGAGAGAGAGAGAGAGCGAAAGGCGCGCGTTGGCTATGGAAACGCTGTTTCTTAGAGGAACGGCCTACCGGCTCGTAAAGAAGGAAAACGCGCCCTCACCCGCGAGAGAACGTTGGCGCAGGCAGCGTCTCCTAGCGACTTTCTTGATTGAGAAATACCGACTGCTCGCGTTGGAGAAGCGTTCACCGGCAACCCATATATATATATATATATATATATATATATATATATATATATAATATATATATAGGCACTGGATCTTGACTTGCAATGAAGTGCCAGTCGGAGATTTCACTTGTGCATAGTTGAACCATGAGGATTCGTAGCGTGCGCATTAACTAAATTAATCCGGCCCGCCACGGTGGTCTAGTGGCTAAGGTACTCGGCTGCTGACCCGAGGGTCGCGGGATCGAATCCCGGCCGCGGCGGCTGCATTTCGATGGAGGCGAAATGTTGAGGCCCGTGTGCTGTGCGATGTCAGTGCACGTTAAAGAACCCCAGGTGGTCGAAATTTCCGGAGCCCTCCACTACGGCGTCTCTCATAATCAGAACTGGTTTTGGGACGTAAAACCCCACATAACATAACAACATAAATTAATCCGGAACTCGGCACGATCTACGATGAACCTCCCGAGCTTCGCCCACTCATCATTCACTCCGTGGATATGCCGTAATTTTTTTTTTCGTAGTAGCTCTTTAAGAGTATGCACATTTTCTTCATTCAATTGTTGTTCGGTTCAGTGTTCAATTGAAAATGAACATAACAGATGATCCTTCCCTGGTCGTGAATTAGCCAGTGCTATTTCTGCCTCAAGAGACTTTGGCGGTGCCCCCAGTGACGTCATTCGTTGCAAGAAGGACGGGTGCTCTCCAGCTGAGTTTTAAACCAAATTGAGAATTTCCTTGCGAGTGCATTGCAACAATATCTGGCCTACATGATCACAGGGACCTCTATGACTGATCGGCACCGCGTTTTCCGATCTTGTTTGAAAAAACGTTGCAGGGTCCTTTATCAGTGAAGAGGACGCGCATTGTCTAAGGAAGATGACTTACGTGTTTTAAGAAATTTTATTGCAACGTTACAAAAACACTAAAAGAAAGGACTGGAGTTTGTAACGTTGTCAAATGAAATGGAATCAAACAAAATCTTTATTAAAAGATATGTAAACGCATTGGGTTAGAATATATGCTCCCATAACGTTCGGCACTACGTTGAAAACAGACATTGGCCTTCACATTATCTTATGCTGAACATAATATCAAACCACGTGAGCACTAAGGTATAACAAATAAATTTAGTATTGCATTTCGCTGCCCTGTTTAAAGCTACACTACCGGAAAGTATTTAATCACTGCATTCTCCCAGTACTTGCATACGGTACAAAAACATGGAGGTTAATTAAAAATCTTGAGATTAAATTAAGGACCATGCAGCGTACAATGAAAAGAAAAAATTGGCAGATACCACGTGCAGTGGAATCAAGGAAATGCGAAGCACGAATCAGGAACGTAAAATGTATTTGCATTGTCTCGTTATACCGAGTTTGGTACATATGAAGTTAACGAAACGGCCGCAAGAACACCATGACTGTGTCATGTAAACCATGCCGCTCATACACACATGTCATGATTCTAAAGTTATGACCTGTCATTTACGTTCGTCATGCAGCCGTGTTGTGCCATAGCAATTTTGGTATACATCCCATTAACGAAACGAGTGCCATGTAGATCATGCCACTCATGACATGTTTGTGACGATTTTCATGTTGTGACCTGTCATATATGTTCGTCATGCTGTCATGTTGTTGCATACCAGTTTTCGTATACATCCCGTTAACGAAACGCGTGGCATGTAAATCATGTCGCTCATGACAAGCATATCATGATTTTCATATTGTGACCTGTCACTCATGTTCGTCATGCAGTCATGTTGTGGCATACCAATTTTCGTATATATCCTATTAACGAAACGGCCAGGAGAGCATGCATGCAAACCATACCGCTCATGACATGCATGTCATGCTTTTCATGTTATGATCTGTCACTTATGTTCGTCATGCAGTCATGTGGCATACCAATTTGCGTATACATCCCATTATCGAAACGACCAGGAGAGCACCAAGACGTGACATGTAAATCATGCCGCTCATGACATGCATATCATGCTTTTCATGTTATGACCTGCCATTTATGTTCGTCAGGTAGTCACCTTGTGCCATACCAATTTTCGCTTACATACCTTTAGCGAAACGGCCAGGAGAGCACTAAGACCTTGGCATGTAAATCATGCCACTCATGACATGCATATCATGATTTTCATTTTATGACCTGACATTTATGTTCGTGAGGTAGTCATGGGCCATACCAATTTTCGCATACATCCCTTTAGCGAAACGGCCAGGAGAGCACTAAGACCGTGGCATGTGAATCATGCCACTCATGACTTGCACATCGTGATTTTCATGTTACGACCTGCCATTTATGTTCGTCAGGTAGTCATGTTGTGCCATACGAATTTTCGCATACATCCCATTAGCGAAACGGTCAGGAGAGCGCCAAGACCGTGGCATGTAAATCATGCCGCTCATGACATGCATATCATGATTTTCACGTTATGACCTGCCATTTATGTTCGTCAGGTAGTCATGTTGTGCCATACCAATTTTCACATACATCCCAGTAGCGAAACGGTCAGGAGAGCACCAAGACCGTGGCATGTAAATCATGCCGCTCATGACATGCATATCATGATTTTCATATTGTGACCTATCAGTCATGTTCGTCATGCAGTCATGTTGTGGCATACCAATTTTCGTAAACATCCCATTAGCGAAACGGCCAGGAGAGCACAAAATCGTAGGCGGCTAGATAGATAGATAGATAGATAGATAGATAGATAGATAGATAGATAGATAGATAGATAGATAGATAGATAGATAGATAGATAGATAGATAGATAGATAGATACGCTTAAACTCGCCGAAGTTCGCTAAGAAAAGCTTCGCATTTAAAAACGATAAGTGTAATGCTAAGAGATAAAAAAAAGAGTGGAGTGGATCGGAGAACGGACAGGAGTAGCTAATGTTCTTATATCCATGAAAAGAAAAAAGTCACAGTTTCGCCGCAAGGGCGAAGCAATGAATACGATAGCAACAAAGGCACCGCAACGCGAAGAGCGTGGAGGCAGCTTGAAATTTCCAGCGCGTCCCTCGAGCTGAAAGGAGGCCGCGCAATGAACAAACAGAAGGTGAGCGCAAACTATCAGGTGAAGCACGCACGAAAAGAACACACAGATGCACCGAACGAGGGCGAATAGGCTGTCACAATGGATACTCTCAGTTAACAGCGTTCCTGTTGCAAAGGCGGCCGTTGCGCTCCTCGCGCCATCTCGCTGGTATGAAGAAACTCTTATAAGCGCCTGCCGTCTCTGAGTCCTGCCAGCGGTAAAGGTTGTGTATATAAGGCTCGCCGTTATCTCCCTGAAAGATCTGCTCTTTGTGGCGTAGTGGTTAGCGCCACGCGTTGCGGAGCGAGCGGTTTCTGGTTCGATTCCGCGCTTCGGAAGCATTTACCTGAATTATTTTTCTTTGGGATTTTTATATATATATACATACTTATACGGTTCATGACGGCGGCGACAGGGACGGCAAAAACCAGCCGAGACTGTCCATATAATTGCTATCGCAATAAAAAAGGGAACCTGGTAGGGCATATTATAGGGAGGACAAACAACAAATGGACAGTAGGAACGACGGAATGGATACCAAGAGAAGAAAAGCGCAACAGAGGCAGGCAAAAGGTTAGATGGGGCGATGAACTTAAGAAGTCCACGGGCATAAAGTGGAACGAACTCGCTCAGGATAGGGCAAATTGGAAATCGTTGGGAGAGGTGTTCGTCCTGCAGTGGACTTAAAATAGGCTGATGATGATGATGACCGGAATCGGACTGCACAACACACAACAAAATTTGTTACATGATCCTACATACATACATACAAAGAACTTTATTGAAAGACCAGAGGGACTAGTTTAAGGAGGTCCTAAGACCCCCTGAACCAGTCGGTGGCTCCACCCAGGTCGGCACCGGAAGATGATGAACCTCCGCGATGGCCCGGGCTTTCCGGACAGCCAGTAGATGCAGACCCAGGTCCGGGCTGTGTAAACTCCGCCGCCACGAGTCCTCGTCACATAAATCCGCCCCTACATTCGCGGGGCACTGCCAGAGCATGCGTGTTAGCGAGCAACTCTCGAGGCCGCAACGAGGACACTCTTCTTGAAAATCCGGCACTATCCTACGATACGTTCGCGGGCAGAGATATGTACCCGTCTGTAGGAGCCTAAAAGTGATTCCCTGGGCTCTGTTGAGCATAGCATTAGGAAGGGGGAAAACGCCCCCTACTCAGCTTGTAGCTAGACGTAATCTCATTGAACGTTATCAAAGGATCCTCTCTGAGGTTAATGTTCCCCCCAGACGCTTCACCACCCCCCGCACGGTTCTTACATTCACGTGAAAGGGTGTGAGTGCTGGCATTGGGATTAACCCCATCAATGCCCTCGACTTGCGCTGCAAACCAAGAGATATGATGACCACCGACCCATCTCGCCAGCCTGCGACCACTCCGAAGGAGCCGTGCCGCCTGCTGCGAAATCAAACCTCCAGAGAAGGCCCGGGCGGCCGGTCTTGAATCCGAGTGAACCACACAAGGGACCTCTGACGCCTGAAGAGCTAACGCAATGGCGATCTCCTCCGCAACTGTGACTTGATCTGTACAGTGCTGGACAGACGAGCCACCTGTGCTTCAAAGTGCGCCTCAATCGGCGAATCAACCGTGTTGTGCAGTCCCAGCTCTAAAACCCGCTCAGTGCTAGTCGTCTGCGGAATTCCCAGAATACTCTTGAGCCCGACCCTGATGAGCGTATCAACCTTCTTCTCTGTTCCAGTCCATTGCAAATATGGAATCGTATAATTAACATGACTAATAAAGAAAGCATCAAAAGTTCTTAGTAGATCCTCTCTCAAACCACCACGCTTACGCGTAATCCGAGAGATCAGGCGCAAGATGTCGCTCGCCTGACTCCCCAATCGCTCCTCCGTTACAATCTCGACAATTTTCCAATATTGACTTCATAATAGCCAGAGACGGCAGATTACTCCTGAAGATAAAGTAAAATGCACAGAATCCACTCTGGGAACAACCGTACCGTCCTGAGATCACAGCACCACCGGCAGAGAAGCCAAAGGCTCAAGGTTTCGCATGCCCTGTCGCACCTTTCGAAAGAGTAAGAGCTCCAACTTCTTTGGAGAGATCACGAGGCCCGTACCCTCAAGAAAACGCTCCGTGACGTCCAGCGCCTCCTGCAGCGCCTCCTCAAGTGTTGTCAGAGAGCCACCCTCACACCACACGGTAACATCATCAGCGTAAATAGCATGCCCAATGCCAGGTACCCCCGCTAGCACTTCCGACAGCCTGTGCAGAGCAATATTAAAGAGTAAAGGGGATAAGACCGACCCTTGCGTCGTGCCCCTCTCCCCCAACTCGTACTCCTCACTCAATACCGAGCCAAATCTAAGACGTGCTCTCCTCCCCGCGGGAAAAGATTGCGTGAACCTATAAAATTTACGTTCCAAACTCAGCAAAGAGATCTCCCTCCGAATGTGCTCATGAGCAAACCGTATCAAACGCCTTAGCAATGTCCAACGCCAAGATCCCCTTGACATCACCCGTAGGATTATCCAGAACGCCCTGCTGAATGAGAAGAAGGGTGTCCTGTGTGGGCAGCGTTCGCCGGAACCCGACCAGATTGTGTCTGAAGAGTTCATGTTGCTCTACATACTCTGTGACCCGATTATGAATCGCGTGCTCTGCAACCTTGCCCAGACACGACGTGAGTGAAATTGGACGCAGGTTGTCTACATGTGGTGGTTTACCAGGCTTAGGAATGAGGACCACCGTGGCAGTACGCCACTCAATCGGCACCTGCCCAGTGGCAGCTGCCGATTGAGTGGCGGTACCGGTTGATTGAATGGAGGGCTCGGGTCAGAGGAGGTTTACATAGAGAAATAGGAGCTTTTCTTTAAGTATTTCTCTATTACTGTGTTACAGTGCACGCGCTTCTCGTGATAAGCGCGTGTGCGGACCGCGCATGCGCCATTCTCTCCCTTTGTTTTCCTCCTGCCCTTTCCCTCTTTTCTTTAGTATATATTCGCTACGGAAAATAAACGTGGCTGTTCTGCATGGTGACACTGACTCCTTCTTGTCAGAGGCGGCGTGGCCGCCGCCAACGTAACAGTGGCGACGAGCAACCTAGGAAAGCCGCAGCTGCCCACGCAAGACAGCGACAAGACGCTAGTGCCGAGAAGCAGCAGCTGTGCGACGAACCCATCTACAGCCATGGCACACAGGCTACCGGACTTCGACCAAGAAACAGATAAGTGGCACGCTTATCTGGTAAAGGTTGAGGCGTATTTTGAAGCAAGCGAAGTCACCGATGACGCCAAAAAGAGAGCTTTGTTGGTCGCGGCGTTGGGGTCCAAGACGATAGAAGTCTTGTGCGGAAGAGTAGCACCGCGTCAGCCGAACTCGCTCAGCTACAACGAAGTTGTATGTACGTTAAGTGAGTTTTATGACCCAACGCCTAATGAGATCTCCGAGAGCTTCAAGTTTTTCCATCGCAATCAACAAGAAGGGGAGTCTGTGCAGGCATTCATCGTCGAGATAAGGAAGATTGCCCAGAACTGCAATTTTTCGTCAACGTTAGACAGGATGCTGAGGGATCGTATTGTATGCGGTGTCCGTTCAAAAATTTGCAGAAGCAGCTATTGGCGAAAAAGGACCTAACACTCCAAGAAGCAGAAGCTCTTGCCCTGGCTGCGGAAACCGCAGAACACGGTTCAGAGCAGATAGGTAAGCAAAGTGATGCTTTGAATGTCCTGAAGGTTAGTAAGCAGTACGCGCCAACGACCACAAGGAACGTGCAAAGGAGCGATCCTCAACAATGCAAGTGCTGAGGCCAGCATGGTCACAAAGCTTCGGCATGCTTTCAAAAAAAACGCCGATGCTTCAAATGTGGGCGGCAGGGGCATTTGGCTCGTATGTGTGGGAGCGCAGGCGGTGCAAACAGAGCACTAGCGCTAACAGCGGAAAACGCAAAACAGACTGACGACAGCAGTACATTACAAATCTGGTCCGTCACGGAGGCTGAGCCTTTGGTACCGCCCATTCGGAAGTTTATCACATGGGATGGCATCGCCATACGGATGGACGTTGATACTGGCTCGCCTGTTTGTATCATTCCGAGAGCAGCGTATGAAGAACATCGCGACCGTTGGCCCCGGCTGCAAAACGCAAAGTTCAAGCTTTCGTGCTATCTAGGAAAACTCCCGGTACTGGGCGTGTTGGCTATGAAGGCTTCTTACATGTCGGTGGAAGTGGATTGCACGCTGACGGTACTGGATTGTGAAGGCCCCAGCCTGTGCGGCCGGGACTTATTACAGAAGCTTGCAGCAGAAGGGACCCCGGTTCTGCACGTGATGACGCTACCAAATGGGATAAGCCAGCGGGAACCGGCAGGAGCCGGTGCCATAATGGAAGAGTATGCCGAGGTCACGGAAGGCCTGAGACTCTTCAAGGGACCGCCGGCTAGGCTGTACGTCAAGGACACAGCAACACCAAGATTTTGCAAGGCAAGAAAGATTCCCTTTGCGCTAGTAGATAAGGTTTCTGCTGAGCTGGATAGACTAGTGGAGACTGGCGTAATATCCCCAATCCATTATGCGGAATGGGCTACACCGATAGTACCGGTACTGAAAAGGGACGGCGCGGTGCGCATTTGTGGAGATTTTAAAGTGACATTAGACCCTGTGTGTGAATTGGAAAGGTACCCTCTACCGGTCATAGACGACATCTTCGCAAATCTGCGTGGGGGACAGCAATTCAGTATTCTGGATTTGCGAGATGCCTACAACCAGATTGCCCTGGAAGAAAGCTCGCGGAAGCTGGCCGTCATAAACACACATAAAGGGTTGTTTTGTTACAATCGGTTGCCGTTTGGAATCGCGTCAGCACCAGCGATATTCCAGAGAACCATCGAGTCAATACTACAAGGAATACCGGGGGTACAAGCATACCTAGACGACGTCTTGATAGCAGAGACTGCTGATAAGCCAAACGCAAACCTGCGAGCGGTGTTGCAGCGATTTCAAGAACACGGCATTAAATTGCGCGCTGATAAGTGCCGGATAAATGAGGCCGCAGTGACGTTTCTAGGCCACCGAATCGACGCCGCGGGATTGCACCCGACAGAGAAGAACGCCGAGGCTATCAGGCTTGCCCCATCCCCGCAGAATGCTTTCTGGGTATGTTAACATTTTACAAATTTTTACCGAACCTTTCTACATTACTGGCCCCTTTGTACCGACTTCTAGAAAAGTCAACCAGATGGTCCTGGGGTGCGGTAGAGGAAGACGCTTTTGCGAAGGCTAAAGAAGCTTTGTGTGCCGCGCCAGTACTGACCCACTTCAATCCAATGAAAGAGCTATTCTTGGAATGCGATGCATCACCCTACGGGGTAGGAGCCGCGCTTGGTCATCGAATTGATGGGCAGTATCGACCAGTAGCATTTCGATCGCGAACGCTGACCAGTGCAGAGAAAAATTACTCCCAGATTGAGCGAGAGGCGTTGGCTCTTGTTTACGGCGTCACGCGGTTCCGCGACTATCTACTTGGCAGGGAATTCACTTTAATTACTGACCATCGGCCGTTGCTGGGTCTTCTGTTAACGTGCACTGACATCGCACAGCACAAGGGCCTCAACATTTCGCCTCCATCGAAATGCAGCCGCCGCGGCCGGTATTCGATCCCGCGACCCTCGGATCTGCAGCCGAGTACCATAGCCACTAGACCACCGTGGCGGGGCAACAAGGGCGTGCAGTACTGCTAAACGAAATTGCAAAAAAATAAAACGGGAAGCCCTTCCCCTATCGGGAACATGGTCGCAAGCGAATCTGGGTGTAGGGTGCCTTTTTGTTCCTTTCCCTGTTTCTGTTTCTTTATCTCGTCCCTGCTTGCTCTATACGTTTTCGCCTTTCTTTCTCTTTCTTGTGTTCCTGTCTTTCCCTCTGTCGTTCCTTCTTTCCTTGTTTCCCACCTTCACTTTGTTTATTTCTTGCCGTCTATCTGTCGTACCTGACACAAATAAAACCGATTATTACACAATGTTAGCTAATACAACACAAACACTCATGATAGAATGTGAACTAATATCACATGATAGAATGTCACATGATAGAATGTGACAATATGAAGGACCCTAATTATATTATATAAGCTAACTCCTCGTGGAATTTGTGGTTATCCCTAATGGTAACAATATCGGCGGGAAGACTGTTCCACTACTTCGAAGTACGAGGCAAAAATAAGCCAAAGGAGATTTTTGTGCTGCCCAAGAGAATGCGTACTTTGTGATCATGATTGATCTGGTAGGGTATGTGCTCTGGGCGACGGAGTAGTTGATCATATAAATGATTGATTTCTGGGGTTTTACGTCCCAGAACCACGATATGATTATGAGAGACGCCGTAGTGGAGTGCTCCGGATATTTTGACCACCTGGGATTATTTAACGTGCACTGACCACGCACAGCATAAGAGCCTCTGGCATTTTCTCCTCCATCGAAATGCAGCCGCCGCGGCCGGGACAGAACGCGCGCTTCTTGGGTTAGCAGCCGAGAACCATAAAAACCGGACCACCGCGGCGGATTAGTATGTATCAGGAATGTTTAAATCTTAAGTTGACGTGGGCTTTGAGCTCTGCGCGTGATGCGGTCTGCGGAACGCATCACGCATGGCCTTCCCAACGTTCACCTAAACTGTTCTGAGTAGTATAGTGATTTGAGAGTTGGAGAAAGTGGCTGATCCCCCTCTTATAGGAATCGGTATAATACGAAAGTGAAATGACCGAACTGCACCGACCTGCGCTTTCGGGGTAGGGTAGCCTCAGCGAGAGCACTGACACTAACCTAAACAGGCCGAAGTATAGGTGATCTTTGGTGCTATGACGATATTTCGCTGTACCGACTCTAGGTGGCGGTACGGCCCCAGCAAACGGAGAACACAACCAGAAGGAGAGAGACGGAGAGAGTTTAAAGGAAGGGTTATGAGGCGCATTCGTGCTCATTCTGACATGGCCGGCGATAACTCAGTGGGTTGCGCGGTGGGGACCTTTCGTCGCCGTTCGAGCGATCGTGGGTTCGACCTCGGCCGCATTAATGAAGATGTTTCTTCTTGCTTTTTCTTTGTCATTGCTTATGTAAATTTTACTGCATCATATCCGTTACGGTTGCGACGCATAGTCAATTCAAGTCAAGTCAAGTTTATTAAATGCTTCAGTGATATACATGGTTAGCATATTACAGAAGGAGGTCCCAAAGTTTCAGAGAAACTGACAGGGGGACCTCCTGTGGCTACATAAATGGGGTGTTACAAAAAATGCAGCAAAAGCATAGAGACGCATGAACAATGAAGAACGAGCTTGACTAACAGTATCAACAGATCAATACATAATAAAAAGTGAATACATAATAGTGACGCAGTAAAGCTGTGATGGACCCCGGCATAAAACACTTTCGTGTTAAAACGCCATTTTCTGCAGCCTTTGTGGGAGCGCTATTTAGCTCCTGTGGAAGTGGGGGCGGAAAGTGGATAGGGAAAGGAGGGGCCAACTTCACGAGACTGGAGATCGCCCACCGAGCTCGAGGTCAGGGTACCTGTCTCCCCATTGGAAAAACTGATGGCTGCCCGGTGGCAGTGGGGATCGAACCCACTAACTCCCGCGCCGGAGGCGGACGTGTTCTGAGCAAGGGGAAGAGCACGCGCGCCTAAATGCACTGAACGACCCCGATTGGTTGTTGTTATCGGAGTTCATCTTGTACTTATCTGCTGCTGTGTTTATTTGTTATTTTGTTGTGATTATGTGTTCTGAGAGGTAGCACTGGGCTGAGAGGCAAGGATGTGTGTTGTGGGTCAAGGGCAACGGCGTGTCCGCATTTCCCTTCTCTGTAAGCCTAGACAGAAGGCGGACGAAGGGGTTCTCTTTCTTTCTTTCTTTCTTTCTTTCTTTCTTTCTTTCTTTCTTTCTTTCTTTCTTTCTTTCTTTCTTTCTTTCTTTCTCTTTCTTTCTTTCTTTCTTTCCCTAGTGGCCTTCTCATAATCACTATAATATAGCGGTGGCTTATAGGCCGAGAGTGCAAGTAATAGGTCGAGGGCAGAGTTGGTCTGGATTTCTCTGCTTGCGAGACGCGATACAACATGACACGTTGACAGCCCGGGCCCTGTAGCGCTCTTGGTACTTAAGGTGACGCGAGAACACGCAGGCTAAAAATGAGACAGGGTATGGATGACGATCCCGCTCTATCAGCGACGTGAGTGAGTTACAATCGTAAACATATCACTTCAGAACCATTAGCTGTTGTCATTTGTAATTTCGCAGGTATTCGAACCTTGCGTAGTTGCGCAACGCAGAGCTTCGCCTGTAAATATTTCTTTTTGGAATCAAATGCGCATACAACGTGACCATGGTTACTGCATTTATTGGCTGGACCTAATATAACCGCCGCAGAACGGCGCTCAGGAAGCCTGACCAGTGATAATAGTTCCGGCGCATGTTGTTATCGCTGTCTATTGTTCTCACGTGTGCAAGCGATATTACTGTTTGATTGCGCAGAGCCTACAAGGAATTAATGCTGGGTTTTCACGTGTGCAAGCTGCGACAGTATTATCAAGCACGGGAAATAGATAATGGAACTGGATGTGAGCGAAACGGTTATCTCGTATTGTTATAAGAACATCGCTCACGAAAGTTAGCTCGCAGTTGAGTGGGTTACACGAACACCGAGCGGCAACATGAAGTCCTGCATTCTTCTCGCATTCTTCGCCACTGCTTTCGGTACGTGTTTCGAGAGTTTTTCATTTGCAGTGTATATATAAATGCTTGAAAGTCCGCAGATACCTGAGCCTCCTCATGCGAACCATATCTACCGGTAAAACGCTTAAACAAAAACACGCTTCTTGCATTAAAATATTACCAGCTGCAATGTTAGATATATGTACGGCATTTCTCGAAACTTGCTGTTAAGTACTTTGGTCAAGGCTCTTCGTCGAAATACTTATTCAGAGCTTTATACATCGCAAGCGCGACCAGCAGACTGTTTGTAATTCTGCTAGTTTGGTGACATGGACAGGATAGATAACGATTACTGCTGCCATTACTTCTTCAGCGAAGCACCAGCAAGATGATAATCTGGTTGAAAGTCCACGCGTACTGCAATCGCCTCATTGGAACCTCTCAGCTACTTCGCAGCTGGTTTCGCTGTCAGACAGTACGTTGTACACTATCGCAGTGAAGGGGTGGAATGGTGAGCTTATTCGATGTACAAGCTGCATGTACAAATAGGTATAAAACTAGGAGACTTCGAATGAATGTGCCGAAATGAAACCCTCATTCCACCTTTGCATTTGATGCTGTTAGAGCAGCGAGAAAAATAATCGGCTGCAATTACGTAACTATAAATATGAATCGACTACGATTACAGTTATAAATAAAAAAGAGCCGGGGAATTAGTCTAGAGTAGTCGATTACTTCCCAAGTTACTTTTATATACAACTTCTCAGTAGCGCACCCAGGATCTGTTCCAGGGGTGGGGGGGGTTCAATTTTTCACGAAGGGCCGGGCATGCGATTACACAGCTGTTGCGTGTGTAAAAAAAAGTGAATAAAATGCCAAAGAATAGTAACATCAATGATGATGATTATTTTATTATTTTTTCAGTGTTTTGCAGAGCTATTAGCGTCACATTCTTCTAGGACATAGGAGCAGTTACGGAGTGGGAGGGGGGCTGGGTCGGCCTCAGGGGGGGGGGTACAACCCCCGAACCCCCCCCCCCCCCCCCCCCCGTCGGTGCGCCACTGCAACTTCTTTAATACGGTGGCGCTAGAGAAGCCTGTAGCTTTTTTCCGGAAGCGGGATTTACGATGGGAGCTCTAAGAAGAGAAGCGCACCAGGAATCCCAGTCGCGTCCGAGCACTGACGCATTGAAGGTGTGAATAGGTGCAAAAGCTATAAGTATTTTCGAGTTTTTGTCAGGGCAGGAAACAGCAGGAACGTCGCTGGAGCAGCGTACGAAAATGTGCACCCAAGGGTAAAGATCTCGTGGACCGTTGTTTGAGTGTCAAATTAAGCACCGAAGACCTCAACATGAGCAAAAGAACGGCATACAAAATTATTTCTGAAAACGTGAACATGTGAAATTATGTGCGTATTTGGTGCCGAAGGTATTCCATTTCATTTCGTTTGTTTACGTGAGGGACCCCCGAGGGGCATTACGTAAGGGGTGGTTACATAAAAAATTACAATAATTGCACGCGCGCACACACACACACACACACACACACACACACACACACACACACACACACACACACACACACACACACACACACACACACACACACACACACACACACACACACACACACACACACACACACACACACACACACACACACACACACACACACACACACACACACACACACACACACACACACACACCTATCTTCCATAAAGGCAGGTGAGGTGGCGATGGAAGGGATGTGGTGGGGAAGGCCGTTCCAGTCATGGCTGTGCGATATTGATTGATGAACGAAAACAACAAAGAGTCGACGTTTTCCGGGAGATGTTGGTGCACTTCGAAAGTAACCTAAACATTTAGACGACGACACGACAGGCGACGAATCATGGGTGTTCCATTATGAACGCGAAAACCAAGCGCCAAAGTTGAGGTTGACACACTGCAGCCTCCAAGAAAGGGAGATTGTAGATATCATGTTCATAAACTCATTGCCTTTTTTATACAAGCGTGGTGTGGATGGACGGATGAAAAAACTTGTGAGGTTCTACAGGGCGTTCATCAGGTCGCACTTGGCGTCGCTCAAGTCGGGACCGTCAGGCCGTGCCTGTCAGCCTCTCCGCGGGCCTTCTGGAACGATCATAGTGAGTTGGCCAGGAGTGGGTTGCGGAGGGCCGCCTCCCGTGCGGGTCATCCAGAAAAAAATTTGGAGCTCCCGGGTGAGCAGTCAGCGCTTCGTTCTACAGAGAAGCCCATAGCTCCCTTCACAAAGCCGTCAATTGGAAACGGCCGTAGACTGGCAACCGCTGGAAGCTGCACCGCGACAACGCTCCTGCCCAGACTGCTATAGCTGTCATCGCTTGTCTAGCCTGGATAAGGCTGTGAGCTTGCTGCGTCCACCGTCCTCCCTCTGTTGAGCTCGGCAGGCCTTATTACTATTTCCAAATCTGAAGAAAACCCTCAAAGGTCAACGTTTCAACGATGTTCCCTCAATGAAACAGGCTGTCTGTCCTACAGACATTGAAACAGGTTACCGTAACCGACTTCCATGAAGCGTTCACTTCGTAGGAACCGCGTTGATTTAACTGATTTCTGAGGTTTCACCTCCCAAAACCAGCTATGATTGTGAGAGACGCTGTAGTCGAGGGCTCCGGAAACTTTGACGACCTGGGGTTCTTTAACGTGCACTGACATCGCACAGCACACGGGCCTCAACGTTTTGCTTCCACCGAAATGCAGCCGCCACGGCCGGGGTTCGATCCCGAGTTCCGCGGTTCAGCCAGCCGTGTACCGTAGCCACAAGACCACCGTGGCGGGGCGTAGAAATCGCGTTATCAGAGGCTGATGAGCTCCCAAGAATACCGATTTGAAGGACTTAATAACAGTCCAGTCTCACAACTTTACGTATAGACCCTGTATGCACATGTCGCAGCGTTTTATCAACGATTTCGATTTGGGGGTGGAGGGGATGGTAGGAGGTGTGAGTCACGGTGTGAATAAAAGGCGCGAGTGTTGTGGGTAGGAAGTTATTGCTCAGCTGGAACAGCCAGGCAATGAGCTTTATTTAATCTTGAGGCCGTACTGTTGGGACTCCCTCACGGGGGGAGGGGGGGGAGCGTTGTAGCCGCTGGGCACACTCTCGTGGAGGACAGAACGCCGTGACACTCCTCCCTTTCCTGGACACGTGCCATATATAGCCAGATATACATATATGGCCATATATGCATATCTGGCTATATATGGCACGTGTCCCTACGTGTCCGTATTTGCCCAATACGCATCAGACTCGTACATGGCATTCCTCGTGTGTGTCTTTCATTGCCACATATGCTTCTAAAACGATTTGGGCTAATACGGCCACATACGGCCACATACGGGCACGTGCCATATATAGCCACATTTGCCCAATTCCTGATATCGCCATATATGGTATTTTGTAAGGTATTTTTGTAATGTTGGGCTTGCTTTTGGAACACCGTGCCTGTGATGGCCTCCTCCCATTCAGTTTCTGCTCAGCTGGAAGATTTTTTTTTACGGAGGGGGAGGGGGGAGGGAAGGGGTTCATAAATAGGCGCCATTGGCACCTGCACGTACGTTCCTCAAATTTTCGTCAAAGGTCACTTTAGACGTGCACGGTAGCAGATCATCTTTCAAAGCGCCCCCGGCCTCAATTATTACACGAAAAATTTCAGGTACGTGCCACCAGACGGAACTTTGTTATTTCATAGCCTATTGCAGGAAAGAAGTAACTGATCACGAGGATCAGCTCACCTTCTAAGTGCAAGGAATAAGGTGCCAAGCAATTACAGTAGCATGTATTTGATTACCTGTAATTCATTATTTGAGACATGTTACGTTGATACCATAGACGTGATGTTTCTCTTGGACCTCGTACTGCGGCCACGATGCTGGTCAGCACTAAGTTTACGCGAATATATCAATAAATAAATAAATAAATAAATAAATAAATAAATAAATAAATAAATAAAAAGTCACAGTTTCGCCGCAAGGGCGAAACAATGAATGCGATAGCAACAAAGGGGACCGCAACGCGAAGAGCGTGGAGGCAGCCTTGAAATTTCCAGCGCGTCCCTCGTGCTCAAAGGAGGCCGCTCAATGAACAAACAGAAGATGAGCGCGAACTATCAAGTGAAGCACGCACGAAACGTATGCACAGATATACACCGAACGAGCGCGAATAAGTTGTCACAATGGATACTCTCAGCTTGAACAGCGCTCCTGTTGCAAAGGCGGCCGTTGCGCTCCTCGCGCCATCTCGCTGGTAATGAAGAAACGCTTATAAGCGCCTGCCGTCTCTGAGTCCTACCAGCGGTAAAGGGTGTGTATATAAGGCTCGCCGTTGGCTCCCTGAAGGATCTGCTCTTTGTGGCGTAGTGGTTAGCGCTGCGGAGCGAGAGGTTCCTGGTTCGATACCGCGCTTCGGAAGCATTTTTCTGAATTATTTTTCTTTGGGATTTTTATATATATATACATACTTGTACATACACAGTTCATGACGGCGGCGACGGGGACGGCAAAACCCAGCCGAGACTGTCCATTAATTGCTATCGCAATAATAAAAATAAATAAATAAATAAATCCTACGCGATATTTCTTGTTTCCCTATTATATATGTAAATCAGCCATTCATAACATGCCTTTCCTGCTGCGGTGAGCTTGAAAGTGGAATCCTTTCCTCATCGCCTATGTGAGTTTGTGTTGAGGATTAACATGAGCATAAGATACTAGAGAACGCCGTTCTCATGAAAAGAGCCATTGGGTCTTTCAGTGGGGATTATGCTACTCTAGTGCATGACATGCCAAAAGGAGCAGAAAAGAATGCTTATTTGGCACGTCAAACAAAGGTAACAATGACAATAACATGGACCACCTGGCTTAAAGAGGACGTACTTTCTTTCTGCGTTTGCGTGCTTTAATTTGGCACCAACTGGAAATTTAGGGACCTTGCTGAAAATGGAATCCGCTTACTCGACGCAATGCCGCAGGCTATATAGGATAAACCTATTGGCGTGATATATCATGTGCATTCAGAAGTTCGCCTTCTGCCATATATAGCCAGATATGCGTATATGTCCGGAAATGCATATATGGCTGTATATGGCACGTGTCTCTATGTGGCCGTATTTGCCCAATATGTATCAGTCTTACATTATACATTCCTCGAGTTGGTCTTTTATTGCCACATTTGCTTCTATCACGATTTTGGCAAATGCGGCCACATACGGACACGTGCCATATATAGCCACCTATGCCCAAATCCTGATATCGCCATATATGGCATTATTGTAAGGGTTCGCCGCCGCGGCTACATTTCGATGGAGGCGAAAATTTGAGGTCCGTGTACAGTGCGATGTCAGTGCACGTTGCAGATCTCCGGGTGGTCGAAATTTCCGGAGCCCCCACTACGGCGTTTATCATAATCGTCGTGGTTTTGGGACGTAAAACCCTGGAAATCAATCAGTGAATTGCGAAAGTGGATAACAGTACCCGTCGTCACTTTTATTTTGAATTTGTGAATTGCATAAAAGCTGTATGGGTGCGTTACTCTTGAAAATCCTTCTTACATCTATACCACGACCATACAAGGAATCCGTTTCAAAGCAAATCTCGGGGAGCGAAATCTGTTTTCACGGCTCGCTTTAAACGGGAGAAGTTGCTAGGGCGACACTTGGCATAGCCACAGAACATGAGCGTTGCAGGCTTGGACGAGATAAGCGCCACACGCGTCCTGTTGTTATCGAGACAATAGACACGTTGACAGCTTGCCCATTGTCTTTCTTATTGTATAAAATGGTTGCAGACCTATGGCGAAACGTTTTTCGAGCTCTTAGTTCCTCAAAGAGCCGTATCCACTTTGAACAGAATCGTGAATACAGGCACACCTCCGTGGTCTAGTGTCTACGGACCACGATTCCTTACCCGAAAATTGCTGTGATCGAATCACACCCGCTGCAGCGGCATTTTGACGGAGGCGAAATGCGGGTGGTCTGTGTACTGTGCGATGTCGGTGGACGTTAAAGAATCCGAGATGGCAGAAATTTCCGGCGACCTCCATTGTGGCATCTGTCATTATCATAACACGGTGTTGGGACGCGAAACCCTAGAAGTAATTATTTCAATCGAGAATATCGCTATTGACTTTTAAAGTATGGTCGCGCCTTCTCCAATTCGCACTGGCGTAAAAGTGTTGATGGGAACCTATCACAGCCGATATTCAGAAGAAAATGTAGGATCTGGCTCATTCTTATCCAAATGCTCTGCTGCATTCGTGTTACAACACAGCAAGATGTCAAAACCATGTGTTCTCGAAGTGGGTTCCGCGGAACCCAGGGTTTCCGTGGGCTCCTCTTTAGGGTTCCGCCAACCACCGATGTATTTTCCTCGGTTCCGTGTCCTGGCTAAGACGGTGGACAAAAGTTACATGATCTAAAAGCCCTTCGTTACATTCCAGACTGCCCCGCCACGGTGGTCTAGTGGTTATGGCACTCGGCTGCAGATCCGAAGGTCGCGGGATCGAATCCCGGCCGCGGCGGCTGCATTTAGATGGAGGCGAAATGTTGAGGCCCGTGTGCTGTGCGACGTCAATGCACGTTAAAGGACCCCAGGTGGTCGAAATTTCCGGAGCCCTCCACTACGGCGTCTCTCATAATCAGAACTGGTTTGGGGACGTTAAACCCCACAAATCAATCAATCAAATCAAAACATTCCAGACTGCAAAAAAAAAGTGTTCACAGCGCATACTAGAACCTGACCAGCTAACTTGACGCCGGCCTCCAGTGTGACAGAGCCACACATCGATTTCCTGGTGTAGGAAAAAGTGACGTTTGCTGTATATATCGAGTGCATGTCCATTCCACGGAAGTAAATTTTTAAATACTATCGATTCTTCGGACTCGCCGCCACATAAACGTGGCACGGATGACTGGACACCGGCGTCCGCGGAGGGAACTGGGTTCCTTAGGACCCCTTGCAGCTTGTGTAGGGTTCCTTGGGACAAAGTTGCTTGAGAACCCCCGGCCTAAACGACGGTGCGTGAACAACTTCTCAATACTTTCATACGAACCGAAAGGCATAAATGCCCTTCGCTTGCTACAATCCCTCGTAAAATCAGCAATGTTGCCACAAGTCCGGGCGGGAAAGCGAGGCGGTAGCGCTGCTTCTTTCGGCGACGTGGTCTTCACGAAGCACGCCCATAGGTCAACAGTGAATGTGGCTGTTTAAGCTTAAACCAGGCCTCGTATTTATTTATTTTATTTATTTATTTCCAATACTTCAAAGGCCCCTATTTAGGAAGGAAGGAAGGGGAAAACAGAAAGGCAGGGAGGTTAACCAGAAGGGAGTCCGGTTGGCTACCCTACACTGGGGGAATGGGAAGGGGGAATAGAAAGATGGGGGAGAGAGAAGGAAGGGGAATAATGAAAAAGACGTTGTAGGACAAGTCCAACTGTCAAAGGCGTTCGCGCAAACCAGTCATCTTCAAAAACCGCAAAAGTGTTTTTAGTGCCTTGTGGGCCGACGAGCGATGAGGGCGGTGTTCCAGTATCATCTTTAAGGAAAGTGGCCGATCGTCAAGGTGGCGTAGCGTCTCAGCAAGGGTTTTCCTTTCCTCGACGAATCGCGCAGTGGCACAGCAGATGGTCGAGGGTTTCGTCGGTGTCGCACATCCGCATGTTGCACTGTCGATCGCTCCAATTAATGCGGAGTATGCCTTTGTGAAAGCAACTCCCAGCCAAAGTCGACAAAGAAGCGATGCCTCATGTCGAGGAAGTCCTGATGGAGGGGTTTTACATGAGGGGTGGGCAGCAATTTAACACAGTACAAGTTTTACAATGTCTTCTTTGAAGAGTGTCGAGCTGGAGTGGTGCACTGTGCTGGCAGGGAGAGAATTCCAGTCCTTTGACGTGCACACGAAAAACGAAGATGAATGAGCTACGGTCCGAGCATGGGGCGGGTGAACGGCTTTGGTGTGGTTGAGTCTGCTAGAATGGCGATGAGCTGGAATGATCACAGTTGTACGAGGGGTAGCGTGATAAAATTTGTGAAAAAGACAGAGCCGAGCGACTTTGCGACGAAGAGCAAGGTTCGGAAGATTAATACGAGATTTAAGCTCCGTAATACTGCTATTGTATGAGTAGTCAGAGAGGATAAACCTAGTTGCACGATTTTGGACAGATTCTAATGCTTTAATCAGGTTGTATTGGTGAGGATCCCATGTGGTACAAGCATATTCTAACTTGGGACGCAGTAGAGTGTTATAAGCTAACAGTTTCAATGAAGATGGAGCTAGGCGTAAGTTCCTGCGGAGGTAGCCGAGTACGCGGTTTGCTTTGTTGGTTATATTGGTTATGTGGGGCGTCCAAGAGAGATCGGTGGTGAGTTCTATGCCGAGGTATGTATACGAGGAAACAGAGGAAATGGGAGAGTTGCTAAGAAGGTATTGTGGTGTGAGGTAGTCTTTCCTGCGGTTAAAACAGAGAAGAGACGTCTTTTTAACATTTAGTGACATCAGCCACTTTGCGCACCAGTCTTCAACGAGATTTCGGTCAGATTGTAGCGCTAGGATGTCGTTATTGTTGTGAATGGGCCGATAGATGACACAGTCATCAGCGGATAATCTGATGTTAGATGAAATGTTTGTAGGTAGGTCGTTGACATATATTAAAATGAGTAGAGGGCCAAGTACCGACCCTTGAGGAGCACCTGACCTAACGGAAGATGACGCAGAAGAGTAATTGTTTGCAAAGACAAATTGTTTTCTGTTACACAAAAAATCTTGAATCCAATTAAGTACCAGTGGGTGAAAATTGAGGCGTGACAGCTTTAAAAAAAGTCTTTTGTGCGGGACCTTGTCAAAGGCCTTTTCAAAATCGAGGAATAAGGCATCTACTGGTACGTTAATATCTATGGCGGAGCTAATGTCATTTATAAATAAAGCTAATTGTGTTTCACAGGAAAGACCTTTCTGGAAACCGTGCTGGTTTTGGTGGAAGTAGCCAACAGAAAGAAGAAACTTTGATACATGCGAGTAAATGATGTGTTCCATAAGTTTACAACATATACACGTCAGTGAGATGGGTCGATAGCTGCTAGGGGAGAAAGAATTACCTTTTTTTTCGGGACGGGAAGGATCTTTCCTACTTTCCAGTCCCGTGGCACCACTCCAATTGACAGTGACTGCTGAAAGATGCGCTGCAGGATTACACTACACACAGGTTTTGTACTTTTCAGCATTTTGGAATTTATGTTGTCAACACCTGCAGATGATGATAATTTAAGAGACTCTATAGCCTTTTCAATTCCTACAGCACTGATAATAAGTTTCGACATTGCTTCGACATTTAGCTCTCGACTTCGACATTCGACTTTCGACATTTAGCTCTCTTTTTGTTTAAAACTATTTTATTACTTCGGTGTTTCACTCTCCAATTTTGAACATAACTGCTTAAATAGGAGGTAAGCAGACGTGTTCATTACGTACGGTATCTTCACATTTGTATTACCTTTGGTTTGTAGCTCTATCACTAAGAAAGGAAAAGAAAAAGAAGACACCCCTCATTTGCTAAGGCACACGTCGTTACTGTGGTGTGTTGATTTACCGGGGGCGGCACAACAGTTGTACTGTTACCTGTTTGCGGCTTTCTCATGTTGGATCCGAGCAAGCCAACGTGCTACACATGGTGATGACACCATGACGTCGTGCTATAGCACCTTGAAAATATTACTTTTCTCCATGTTCATTCCATCCACTTTGGGTCCCTTCGAAATGCGTAAGGGCCGTTTCTTCACTTTAAAAGCGCAGCTGTTTGATGTCGAGCTTGATCCGTAGGGAGCGATGTTCGC
Source organism: Hyalomma asiaticum (assembly GCA_013339685.2). NCBI lineage: Eukaryota > Metazoa > Arthropoda > Arachnida > Ixodida > Ixodidae > Hyalomma > Hyalomma asiaticum. The sequence goes on along the minus strand of CM023487.1, from coordinate 69,003,052 downwards.
AGTTAGGAGCCGAACTGCGGCGTATGAAGAGAAAACACGAAGCTGCACTTTCTTTACACTCTCGCCCTCAGCCCATTAAGCCCATCATAAGAGTGATGCAACCCAATCGGTGCAACCAATCGTGTGGTTCCCATAAATGCGTCTCCTGAGTGCTTGGGTGTATGGCCAGTCTACTGGTTATGATGGACGCCTTCTGACCGTGGCTACCCGTGACCGACTCCCTAATCGCCAAGAAATTTTATTTCATTAAATTTATTTCTTCATTTCTCTCTCTCTCTCTCTCTCTGCGTCTTCTTTTCTCATTTCACACTCTCTCCACCTCGCACGACGTTGCGGACGTCAAGACCAACCTAGCGAGGATATAGCAGCTTCGCTGTAGAAGGATTTCTGTCGTATTTATAAATCATCTTTTCGCATTGCCAAATTACGAAGCGTCTTCTCGCCGCATTCCTGCGCGGAGAATACGTTTCGCAATCTAGGGAATGCGCAAAAGGAAAATACAAGTGGGGACGCCTGTTCGGAGGCTCCCGATTTAATACGTGTGACGTAAGAATATTTGACGGCGTGTGTAAGAGAAATATACTTTACACTGTGACAAACCGAGAAGCTTAACATGACATGTTTCAAGCAGTTTGATTAGCCGATCTGGCGAGAATAAGGAAAGAACATAAGGGGTTGCTGACGTCGTCTCTTCTAAATCTCTTCGCGAAATTTAAAGGTGAGACGTAAGATAAAATGTCGACAATAGATTTCCCGAAGGACAGGTTAGCCGCGTTAACCACTTTGCTGTTTGACTGCAGAGTTCCTTTAATTCAAATGCGGCTATCCTAAAAAAAAGGAGCACGTAGAGAACGCATTGATTCGTGCTTCGCATATAGAGGTTTTTGAAGTGTCGTTTGGTTTATAACCAAAGCTGCAGGCAAAACGAAAAAGTCTGGCTGTAGATTAGGAAAATAGCCTCCTTGCGACCTATGCAGCTGCATGCTAAATTGAAGCCGTCGCGAAATATAGTAGACCAATATTTGTGTCAGCGCAGGCTACGTCCCGTAAGTTTTGGCCGCCGGGTGCACATTTCGCACATTTCAAGTTGGCTTCAGGGCAAATGCACCTCACACTCCAATCTGATTATATACGCCAAGTGTTCCTAAGAGCTTGTTTTTTCCCTCAATTCAAGCATATTACATACACGCCTCCACTGACGAGTCCTTCTTTGCAGCGGCTGCTAGCATTCCGGAACGATGCACACTGCCAGCCCACCCGGGGTTCTGCAAGATGCCGTGGCTGAGGTGGTGGTACAACGTGGAGACCGGTCAGTGTGAAGAGTTCTACTACGGTGGTTGCAGTGGAAACGCCAACAGATTCGAAACCAAGGAACTGTGCGAAGAGACTTGTTCCCAACACCAAAGTGAGTTGTTCATTAATAGACAGCTAGGGCTCATGGTTGGTTGGTGCAGCGACAAAGGACGAAGTACACAAGACAGATACTTCGTCCTTTGTGCACGGTCACCGTTGTGCACGGTCACCGACGCTTTTGGCGTGTGTGGTGGTTCGTGGGCCCAGGACTCAAACACAGACAGCTAAGTCAAAGACAAGGAAACACTTATCGACAGGACGAGACAGCACATACACTTTCAATAGACAAACAAGTAATGCAAACAACACAGTCTGAACGCTACGCGCACCAAAACTAAACGGCGCGTCCTGCCTAACTATGTCCGAAGTACGTCGCACCACTCAAGATAATGCTGACCTTCGAGGCGGTGCTCGCTGGCAGCAGAGAAGCACGATGAGTCGTGTCCGAGCTCACAAGCAGATCCCGAGGTATCCGCTCAGGAAAGCGTCGGGGTACGATTCATATCTGACGTGGCACCGAGGCCACGCCCTCAGCAACACTTGCGCCAGACGGCAACGCGGCTTCGTGACCACGCTCTCAGCAGGCGGTTGTGCGGGACTGGAACTTGCGCGGCACCGTGACCACGCCCTCAGCGGGTGGTTGTGCCGGACTCGAACCTGCGTGGCACCGTGACCACGAGTCGGTATATGGTCCCGGCCACACCACTGCTCCAGCCGCTCGTACTGGCCCGCTCGCTCGTCCACCGCAGGAACAGCCAGCAAGGTCCAGGACACCTGTTCGCCACAGGAGAACGCCCGGTACGTCCCGGCTGGTCTGGTGGCACCCGCTCGGTGCGTCTGTTCTCCTGGGCCGAACGTGCCACCGCTCGGTCGCTGGTAACGCCCGATTCACGTCGGCGTTCCGAAGCACCGAAAGCCACGCGCTTCACGTACCGCTCGCCCAAGCGCGCGCACTTCGTCGTTGTCTTTGTTCCTTCTTGTGCGCCGAAGACAGACGTTCACTACAGCGTGCTAAGTATCCGATGACGACGAGGTACAGTTAACAGGTGTATGTCTTACTGACCAGAAGGCTCTAGCTGAGGGTCTGCCTCGGCGGCAAAAGAACTGTAAGTAGTGTCGCACGGGCCTCTTGTGACTTGACCCGCGCATCAGCTTTGCTTTAGAGGCAGCGGCCTTTTCCGCGAGAGCCGCCATTCGCCTCTTTGTTCTTATGAGGATGCTCCTACAGCGTGATATAGCAATGGAATTTATTAGAGGGCATAGGAAACGTGGCATATGTAATGAATATATAATGCGGGGTTCCAGTGTGGCAAAAGCGCTGTCCGATCCACACCTTCGCACGCCAATTGCATTAGTCGATAAGTAAAAGCACCGATGCCTTCAAGCAGAGCAAGAGTGCATGGGCTTACTAATTTGCCTGGATGCACTATTATTAAAGCAGAGATAGATCGATATTTCGACGTGTCTGATGAGATTGCGTAATGGTGGCACATCTTCGAGGAAATACCATGAAATGTTGCACGTCCTGTTCAAGGAGGAGTGTAACTAGATATTGAGATAGCTTACTGGCTTCCTACTGTGGGAGCCAGGTATTATTGTTTGTGTGGTTTTCCTGGTGCTCCGCTTTCTTCTTTTCTCGCGACCCCGCCACGGCGGTCTAGTGGCTATGGCATTCGGCTGCTGATCCGAAAGTCGCGGGAACTAATCCCGGCCACGGCGGCTGCATTTTGATGATGGCGGAATGTTGAGCCCCGTGTACTGTGCGATGTGAGTGCACGTTAAAACACCACAGGTGGCCGAAATGTTGGGAGCCGTTTACTATGGCGTCTCTCATAACCAAATCTCGGTTTTGAGACGTAAAACCATAGAAATCAATCGTCCCTGCGCTCCTTCCACTAACCTCATTCACTTTTCGCCGTTGCACTAGGCCATGACTGCGTCGCAACGGTTGTCAAAAATGCGCTTCGACTCGCGGTGTGCTGGGGCGATGCACTGGCTCGACTTAATGGAACCTGGTCCGAGACCATGCGCCATTGCAGGATGGCAAAGAAGCCTTGCAAGGCGAACCACCACTTTAACGCTTATGGCACTGGCGGGCGGCTTTGGTTTGTAGCGTGGTAGTCGTGGTAGGGACTCGGTAACGCTGCGACTTAGTTTGGTGAGATGTGAGAGGTGCGTCGGAGAGTCACCGTTGACAGTTTTGTGGGGTTCGTATGTCTTGGTCATGCTGAGACTGGGTGCGAAGAGAAGAAAATCTCTAGTGAACAGCTGTGGGCAGCCGCAGCTGATGCTGACATCTGTCCCATTATATTTCTAAACACGCGCTCGTCTTCAGAACGAGCGGCGGCTGGCTGCATTGATTTTCTGGGTCTGTAGGGGAATAGTCTAGTCATTAGTGAAATGCGCCTCCGCAGCTTTCGAGCTGATGAACAATATTTAGTCCATGCATTCCAATAGCTTGAGCTTCGCGACGTTTCAGCGAGCGAGGCAGGATGTTCCCGCGTGCTGGCTCGGTGCGAGATGCCTCGCTCTATGGGTCGTCGATATCCACTGTTTTTGGTGCGCGGAACGGAGGACAGCTGAATCTTTCTTCGAACCAGTGGTTCCTTGGTCGTTTGGGAGAGAGACACAGCCCACCGGCAGACATTCGATAAGTTCAGCCACACTATTCGCCTTGGCCTCACTCGGTGGGCCACTCAAGATTGGTATGGAAGATCTCCACTAGCAGGTAATGGACGTCTGCCCGTTCGGCCCGTGACGGAGCAGGTAAGCATGGATGTTATCCCGACGCGTCAGGAAACGTCTCCTTGCTAGGACCCTTGGATAAATAACATCCTGGCGTGGCAGCACAACACGTAAGAGCGGATCTGTCGTGCCTGACAGCTGTGTTACACCGTCGATTTCCGACGCAGAATCCGAGACCCGAAGTGCTGAATGACGCCTTCGTACCTGTGTGACGCCGCGGCACCATTTTGAATGTAGTCTATCGCAATCCACCACTTCTGCTGGTCAGACCATGCCTCGCGAGCTCTCATGGTGTTGACGGTCGCTATCCGATTGTGGGTGTCGTCCTAGAAGCTGCGGAATACCAGTATATAGTTCGCAAACAGCCAGCAGTGGTCGAAGGGCAGGCGAAAATTCGGAGTGTGGCGACGCCACGCAGCAAAATTCGTCTGAGAGCTCGGGAGCGTGAGCCGCAGCTCTCTGCGGTTCTCGGTAGAGCTGCTGTATTAGTCTTGCGATGCGGCCGCAGCCAAGACGGCATTGACTGCGTACCTGGCAAGGCGGCTGGAGCTAAATGCTGTGAAGGCGCTGACCTTGCCGCGGAGGAGCGCGACTGCACGCAGCAGCTCAACGGCGATGTTGGGTGAACCGGCCACAGTTCCTGGCGTGGCCTCCGCAAAAAGTGCGGCGTCCCCAGTAATCACAGGGGGAGGGATCGAGTCGCATGGTTTCCGTGGTGAGGTGGTGGTACGGCCCCGGTCAAGCCCAGTATTGAAGCCGTCGAGAAGGCGTGAGGTCATCGTCATATGGTGCAACAGCTCGTACTTGCGGCGGCCGTCTGATGGCAGGAACCAACAACGTGGCATGACCGGCATTCCTCAGCGGGGCGGATCCTCTACGCCGACACCCAGGAGTGAACGATGTGTTAAGGCAGTGCCTCCTCTCGGAGGCACTGGTTAAGGTGTGCTCTGGGGCTAGTGAAGCGCCCTGGAGCCGTCGTGAAGGTCTGGACGCCTTCCTTGGGTGGTCTGGCTACTGGTGGCGGTGGCCGGTTGGAGGACTCCATGATCCAAGCAACGTGGGTAGCGTTCCTAAGATAGCGGTAACCGCAGCGCCGAGGAGCTGCAGGATGCGAGGCTCCTCCGTCAAGGCCTGAGGTGGAGAAGCGCTCGCGACTACGCAATTTTAAAGAAGAGACACACAGACAACGCATTTTCGACAGGGTGGCTGCTCTATTTTCTCGCTCGTCTTTCTGCGCTCGTTTCACCAGCCTGAGCCCGAGTGCGGCTTTTCGCCGCTGCACTGGTCACATTTTGCTCCCTATCTATTTGCTGAAGTTTGCTTGCTTGTAATTCTTTCTTTATGACGACGTATTTACTGCCAAATTGCTCAGGATCAGGACTCCCGCCAAGCTGCTATTTTAACAGCCTTGAGTTCCTGGCCTTGCATCCTTTTCAGCCTAATGACACCGGAATCGGTTTTGTGTGTGTATGTGTGTGTTGCCAAAACAGTAATTTTGTGTATCCTTCTTGTTCTTTCAACCGGAGGCTGAATTCTAGGCTGACATGTGATCAGTCCGACGAGGAGGTTTTTGGAGATGCACTTTATGCACTATTTACAGCAGATAAAGACTAATAAGGAAAGAAGAATATTTACAAAATGCAGCGTTCGTGTTGGACCACGCCCCGCCTCGATATACTCGAGCGCTGCATCGCAGCTTCCTGCCAGAAAGAACCCACTTCCAGATCGCCGCTCTGTCCTTAAGGGGGAGAGCCTGCCGACGCACGTGCATGCGCCCTGGTACTTGTCAGTCCCTGTTCCGAGAGACGCTGTTCACGCCATGAGTTAATCCCTCCGCGCAGGACCCCTTCCGGGGTCCTGCGCCTCTCGCGCCATCGGGTCATGGTACACTGTCGACCATTCCCGACGATCGAGGCAGTTAGGGACGGTGCGAAATCTTCGGCGCGCGTTCTGCCGTGGCTGGCACTGTGCGGCACCTCATCGACAGCACTCTCCTACTCCCTCCCCGCTGATTCCTTTACCCTTGCAAATGACATTGCGTAAAGATGTTAAACCATTGCTCTTTAACGTCACTACAAAAAAAATAAGTGTGGAATAATGTGAAAGCTAAACTGAACTGAAAGTCTTGGTGCCATTTTGCTTTACTGATGGAGTTTCATGTTGTTTTGTGGGGTTTGACGTCCCAAAACCAGCTCTGATTCATGAGTTTCATGCAATCAACATTTCGGTATTGGCAGTGACAGGTGATACCTTACGCGAGTTGCCTTCAGCCGCCTGTTCTTTTTTTCAGGTCACGACCGACAACGGAGAAGGGCCAGCGCTAGCTCACTTGATCGTAAGTGCACCTCAACATTCACGAGATATATTTAGTAATGATAACGAAAGGATAATCGATGAAAATCTCCTTTCTTTGCTAAACAAAACCCGATGAATCCAACAGACAATGATGTCATGGAAGACATTAGAGGAAATATCTTGTAGTTTTTTAGGTCTAGTGTAGTGTGACATAAATAGAACGGAATTAAAATAGACGAAAAAAAGTCGCAGTTTCGCCGCAAGGGCGAAGCAATGAATGCGATAGCAACAAAGGGGACCGCAACGCGAAGAGCGTGGAGGCAGCTTGAAATTTCCAAGCCGTCCCTCGAGCTCAAAGGAGGCCGCTAAATGAACAAACAGAAGATGAGCGCGAACTATCAAGTGAAGCACGCACGAAACGAACGCACAGATATACACCGAACGAGCGCGTGTAAGCTGTCACAATGGATACTCTCAGCTTGAACAGCGCTCCTGTTGCTTATAAGCGCCTGCCGCTTATAAGCGCCTGCCGTCTCTGAGTCCTATCAGCGGTAAAGGGTGTGTATATAAGGCTCGCCGTTAGCCCCCTGAAAGATCTGCTCTTTGTGGCGTAGTGGTTAGCGCCACGCGCTGCGGAGCGGGAGGTTCCTGGTTCGATTCCGCACTTAGGAAGCTTTTATCTAAATTATTTTTCTTTCGGACTTTCGTATATATATATATATATATATATATATATATATATATATATATATACATATACGGTTCATGACGGCGGCGACGGGGACGGCAAAAACCAGCCGAGACTGCTCTTATAATTGCTATCGCAATTGCTATCGCGTAGTATGGGACCCCCACCAAGACTATCTTATAAATAAAATAGAAAAGCTTCAGAACCAAGCGGCAAGGTTTGTTTTAAATAATTATAGCCCCTACGCCAGCGTTTCACATATGAAGGCCACTTTGGGTTGGGACCTGCTACGTGTACGTAGACAGAAACTACGGCTTAAACTGCTGCACCAGATATATCACTCTAACACAGGAATCAATCATCATAGCTACCTTGTTCAACCACCCTACACATCCACTCGCTGTGATAATAGCAAAAAGATATCTACCTTCAAATGCAGATCTAACACATTTTTCTACTCATTCTTTCCAAAAACAATAAGAGAGTGGAACAGCTTAACTGACGAATTAGTAAATATAACAAATAATGATTTATTTTTTTCTATGCTGTGAAATTGTTCTTGCATTATGTATGTACTACGTGTATTGAAAATGTATTTCGTGATCCATACTTACGTTCTGATAAATGTGACGGTGATTTTTGTATGTGTGTTTACATGTATTGCTGCGCATTCCTTTGTACTGATTGTTTTTGTTCCCCCCCTACGTAATGCCTATATGGCGATGTAGGTAATCTGTAAATAAATAAATAAAATAAATAAAAAAACGCAGCTACCGCCGCTGGGTACGGGAACCACGACCGTGTCAATGCTCCACCTACCGAACTAGGCCGCGATCGTTCTCCTGTCGTCTTGATTGGGTATTTGTGTACGTTTCATCCTGGCAGTGTTTGTCCGTGCCACTCGTAGCCATGGCGACTAATGTAGGATGTTCGTTACGGCAAAAGGGGTCCATAGTACGCGAACTTAACAAGAGATGGCTGCTGACGAATAAGCCTTCGCGTGCTACTTTAGTGCACCAAGTCTGCCAGAAACGTGCTCTTCATCCATTTCCCGTTTGTTATTTGCACAGCATGGGTCTCGTCCGGGTCCCATCCGTATTATATTGCTCCCCATTGTACACGTTCAGTTATGCTTTGCATTAAGGAAAACCTTGAGAAAGCGTCGGGTTGACGAACGGAGGTGGGGAGGTAGCTTTGTATCAGTGTTTTACACGTTCCTGCAAAACAGGCACGAAAGCTCGTTCCTCGTTTCTTCGCAATGTTGCCACGGTTTCCCGTTAAAAGTTTCCTTACTCAGAAAGAATCACGTTCCAGATACATTTCGAAAACTGGAACGTGTCGTTGCACTTACGTTACATTTAATTTTTGAAATTCAAAATGGTGTCGGAATCAAGGCGAGATCAATCGAACGCGTTTAATACTCACGTCGAGCTGTCGAGCTGTGCGAATTTAAACCTCAGTAGCAGCAGATTATCTGGAGATAAAAAAAATATGAAAAGAAACGCTTCTACAGATGTGCTCGGGGAGTACCGAACGTGCTCCCAACAAGTCTACGGCGAATTTGACCCTAGCCTATTACAAGTGCAACACATATTGAGTCTTCCAATGAGCAGTCAGAATAATGCGCTTGAGATGTGCAAATAGAAGAGCAGAGTTTTGGGCCGGTTGGTATTGCATACTAGGACGGCGAAGCGCAATGCACTAGACGACAGAGCGAGACGAACGACACGGGCGCTGGCTTCGCCCTCGTCGAAGCCTCGAAGAGTGGGAGAGAGTAAATGAATGCTGCTCTGAGTCTGGTTTTCTTTTGCGTAAGCTGTCCGCCGCGGTGGTGTAGTGGTTACGGTACTCGGCTGCCACCCAAAATTCGCGGGTTCGATCCCGGCCGCGGCGGTCGCATTTTCGATGGAGGCGAAAATGCCAGAGGCCCGTGTACTGTGCGTTGTCAGTGCAGCTTAAAGAACCCCAGGTCGTCTAAATTTCCGGAGCCCTCCACTACGGCCTTTCTCTCCTCTCTATCTCTTTCACTCCCTTTCCCCCACCCCCACAGACGCTTAACCGTGCTCCCTACATGGGCTGCAGAAATTAGCGTCCTTTCCTAACCGAAACACAATCAATCAATCAATCAATCAATCAATCAATCAATCAATCAATCAATCAATCAATCAATCAAGCGGAACTGCTAACATGAAGCGGGGACTCGAGGCTCGGCCTCGGCGGTTGCAGCCAGGCCTATCCGCTCTGCACGCGGAACGCCCATGGAATGTTTACAGGAGGAACGTATAGTTCCCTTTGACTTTGCTCGTAAATTTAACGCGTTACCGTTACAGTTCCACCAACGTATTAAAGGAACGATGGCGTTCCTTCGTTCCTCCAAAAGTAACTAGTTCCAGGAACGCCGTTCTAATTACAACACTGCTTTATATAACTACGATTCCGCACACACTTAAACACCGTGGTGGCGTTAATTAAAGGAAGCTCTTCTATTCTTGTATTTAAGAAGATACACGCCTGTCTTCTAAATATCCAAAAGGAACTTCGCATCACTTTAAAGCCTTCCTGTCTTACGCAACTGTTCCACGCTACACGTCTCTGTTTTTTCTTTGCTGTAGAAGCGGCCTAAATACTCTTGCTATTTTTAATGTCTTCGCTCGTGATTTGTAGTTATGGTTTTATTTTTGGCCTTGGCTGGATTCCTGGAAAGGGCGCGATGTGTTTTCGTTCCGATATATCTTCTCCTTGTCATGCGTAACTGGCTATTCATGTGCGAAGCGGGTGATCAGCGCTCTGTCATATGTCTTTTGCGCTTACGCCGACGCCCTATGCCACTATGCATAGTGGATGTCTGAAATAAGTAAATAAATATGAATGAATGAATGAATGAATGAATGAATGAATGAATGAATGAACGAACGAACGAACGAACGAACGAACGGTATCAGTGCAGTGCACACACCACTTCTATACATGGTCTCGACAATTGTTATGGCTGAAGACAAAACCCAGCGGGGCATAACTATTTCGCAAGTTGTTTCGACAAACACACGCAACCACATGCGTTTCTCTTACTTTCAGCTTTCACTGGACCCATCTGCGAGAGGGGGCGTTATCCCGGCCCCTGCCAACATTCCATCCCACGGTTCTACTTCGACGTCGAGACAGAATCATGCCGCAAGTTTTTCTTCGGTGGCTGCATCAGCAACTTGAACAACTTCAGGACCTTAGAAGCTTGCATGGAGGCCTGCGGCCCGCAGAAGCGACCGTCTCGAAAGCTGCACATGGGTTGATTATTGGTCAAGGAACAATATGTGCACGTAATAATCGGATTAAGAAAACCGTCGCTGTCATTTCCTTTCTTTGTTCCGTAATAGTTATCAATGGCTGTGGTCAAATTTTTTTTTCATATGAAAGGCGTGACTGCTTGCACAACGTAAGGCACTTTGTGTGTGTTGATAATATGGAATAAAATGTATTAAGATAGTAAAGTGTGCCCCTCGTGCGTTAACATCGTGTTGTTCTCGTACATTAACACTTTCAAGAAAACACAGGTTGCGCCCCGCCGCGGTGGCTTATTGGCTGTGGTGTTCGGCCGCTGATCCGAAGGCTGCGGGATCGAATTCCTGCCGCAGCGGCTGCGCTTCGACGAAGGCGAAATTCCAGAGGACCCTGTACTGCGCGAAGTCAGTGGACGTTAAAGAACTTCAGGCGGTCGAAATTTTCGGAGCACTCCATTACGGCGTCAATCGTAGTCATGCCGTAAATGTCGACCGCCGTTCTTTCCGTGCACTGAAATCGCACAGCACACGGCCCTAAATATTTCGCCTCCATCGAAATGCTGTGGTCCTGGCAGGTATCATGACGCCACGACCTTGTAATCAGCAGCCCAGTGCCACAGCCATTACATCATGCTACATGGCGGGGCAGGTTACAGAGAGGATGGCATTGCCGACATTGACATTTTTCCAAACACTGTTGTTGCTGAACTGCGTGCTAAAGTTCTCTGAACAGCGGGACTATTCGCGACCCTTGCTAACACGTCTTTGTGTTCAACAGGCACCTGCAATATAGGAAAATGAGGAATAATACCGCTGATATTCCGCATGATTAGTGCTCTTCTAAGAGTAGACAAGCACTGAATTGAATAGAGCGGAGAATTACTCATCATTGGAAACACACAAATAATTCGCCGAATTTATAGTTTGCTGAAACAGGCTACCTGTGGGCTTCTTCATTTTTATGAATGATATCTCTCTCTCTTTTGCTTGATTCTATTATTCGCAGCCAGTCAATTATAGAGTCTTTTCCATGAAAACATGTAATATGAGAAACGCAGAGGATATAGGATGTCATTTCGTATATTGCGTATGTTTACAATTGAGTACAGGCGTAAGGTTGCCCACAGAATGCTTAGCGCATGCATGTTAACAGTTATGTACCTGAGCTTCTGGATACAAAGTCGTGCTGTTGTGTACCTCTTTTAATTTGCTATATGGCTGACACATCCTATGCTGCGTGCTTGTTCGTATATGCATTTGCATTATTGCTCATGCAAACAGAAGTCGCAGAACTAAATATGTACGAGGAACGTGTGCGGCTGTAAATTACATCAGTAGAGATATGTCACAGTTTGTGATAGCCGACGAACATGCCATCACGTGCGACTTTATTATTCACTCTGCATGATCCAAAGAAAAACTAAAAATATAGAAAAGGTGTTAACTTCAGTCACCTCTATAATTGAAACTTGGGACAGTATTCATAAATACACTAAAATAATAGAATTCATTGACCGCCTAATGAATAAAATAAAATGCAGAGATATAAAAGTAGGAAGCGTGACATTTCTGCATACTTACTGCCTCAACGACCAAACAATAAACTTCAGCACCCATACGCTTTCTCAGATGTAGTGTTCTCGTTTCTAACTTATTAGGTAAAACTATAGTGACATGAAAGGGCGTAAATGATATCTAAACACATTGTTCCATTCACAGAGACGTAAATAAAATGGTGTATTATTAAACGAAATACACCGACCCCTTCGAATTTAAATAGCGTTGGATCATAAAGGTGCAAGCCCTGCCCTACCGAGAGTAGCAGCCAGTATTCCACAGACGTTCCTATTTATCTTAAGATTTTATGTAAGCGTCTGTGGGCAGTGGATTTCCCTCGTTTATCAGGGAAATATTACGCAATGGCAGTGGATATTCAGGGACAGGATAATACGTACCATTTACGTGTTCTCGCTGCTGCCCTAAGCTGTCTTGCTAGAGATGATCAGCGACATTTTTGCACACCTGTCAGTCAAACGTTCACAGTAATGTGTGCTTGGCACTTTTGGTGACACAGAATAAGGCGCGTAAGAGAGTAACCAGCTTGCGCGCGAACTATACATTTCAATTGCTGCTAGAGATCACAAATGTCGTAAAGTGGTGCAGCAATTGGTCGTTATGCCAGAATCAAGGCCATATTATTTTTCGGTTTCTCAGTCGATCTTGTGCTTCTGGTTGCAGTGTCGCGGGTCATCAGCAATTTTATTTGCCTGACATGGCGCAAGACGTACAATTTACACAAGCGATTTACATCGTCGTTGCGTTGTGTTTTGTGCGTGTACATAACGAAAATGTTCTCGCCGCATGCATCCCGTGAGGTCCGTGATTACTCGTGTCCTCTTAAGGGTCCACTTTAGTTTGAAGCCCCTGTGAAAGAAAGCGGAATAGAAATATAAACACAAGTGCGCTACGTCTCCGACCACCACTACTCCACTGGTATTGATATGAGTGGGCATGGAAGCATCGGCAGAGGCATGTACTCATTCATGCTTCCCAACGCTTTGCAGTTTCCCGTCGAGTGCCTGAGTACAGCCAGGGCAGGGACGTTACATCACTTTGACGTGCATTCCTGCGGCACGCTACCTGCGGATGTAATCAGCACCCACCTGGGTGCAGCCGAGCGTCCATTGCCCTGCGGTGTACCTCGTCGGTGCTGGCTCGTCGAAAGAAGTGATCTTCCACGTGCCGCAGCAAGATCTACATCGACCATGACGACAGCGACACCAAGGGCCCCTTTAAAACCGTGTCGCACGCATGCCTCCGGCAGTGGGCATGGAAGCATCGGCAGAGGCATGTACTCATTCATGCTTCCCTACGCTTTGCAGGTTAGTTATTTTAACAAACTACCCTATGGAAGCTTTCGATCTGACAACCGCTGTGTCGTGGTGCTTCCATGCCCAGAAGCCTTATTTGTGCATTTTTGTGAACTTCTGTTATTAATATGTGGTGATGTCGAGCTGAACCCGGGACCCAGGGATGATCAGGTTACCGAGATACATAAATTGGTGAAAGATATGCATGAACGCTCGATGCGCATTGAAGCCACGCAAACGGCAATGTTGGGCGACATCCTTGAACTTAAGCAACAGCAGCTTTCGCTTACTAAGGACATGTCCAACATATTAACGCGCCTGGAAGCTGTTGAAAAGCGGG